>NQVE01000114.1:50000-437500 GCA_003260385.1 Cuscuta australis | reverse complement strand
AATAATTGGCTCCGATGTTGAAAGTTGAAATCAAAGTAAACCAAAGAAATTAAAAGCCAAAGAACATTATATTATTAGAATAAAATATATACACATATGGGATATTTGATGCCGTGATGGCATTCTTATGTTATTCTTTTATCCTACTTTGCTTTGCTTTGTTCATTAGTATGTATCTTTTTCTTCCCCTTTTTTTTCATGGATTGGACGATAAGAACGTCATGTTTCCTTTTCACACAACCACAATTTGTCTAGCTAAAATCTAAAGGAAATTTCATAAAAGAAAAGAAAGAAAAAAATTGATGGCAGACAATGTATGCATGCATGCACACAAGCCCGGGCAGAGACCGCGCACTTTAATTGAATTCCTTTCATCCCTATCGAGACGTTTTTGTATTACTATCAATGCCTTCTCTTCACATTTGGGTTTGGATATATTAATTTTAAGATATATGACTGCTTGAGTGCTTCACATCCAAGATTATATTGTGAGAAAATTTACGCAAATGAGACTTAAACATGTCACTTTTTTAAAAAATAGGACCAGTCCTATGGACCTATGATGGTGCAAGTGGGGTCACTTGCACCCACTCCAGAAAGAATTCTTTATTAGTAGTAGTATATGTAATTAGGTATTGGGTAATTTACTTTAGGACTAAACATAATGATTTTCTCAATATAGGACCATATATTTTTATTTCTCAATATAGGATCATATGTTTTTATTTCTCAATGTAAGACCATTGATCATTATCTATTAGTCATTATTCAACTAAATGTCCAACATCATTTGGACATTATTTTTCTCACTAGTCATTATTAAGTCCTATTTAAGAATAAAAAAGTTTAAATCCTACATTTCGAAATGACTTATGTTTTAGTCCTATTTAATACAAATTTCACTTAGGTATTATATGTAGACCTAAGAGCGTCCAATGAGAGTATATTTATATGTGATTAGGTGTTATTCTTTGAAAATAGAACAAAGGACACATTTTATAGTTGTGTAGAATTTTTTTAATTCCTTTAGAATTAAAACTGATTTAACTTTCATTATAAAACTTAACTATAAAATGTTCAATTTTTTTCTAAAATGTATAAACAAGTTTAATTTTTATAAAAAGATTCCTAAAATATACTTACTGTTTGAAGAAATGTCTAGAATTAGTACTTTAGTTGTTTAGTTTTTTTTTTCTTTTTTTGGTTAAAAGAATGAATGTATTATGATTTTTATGCAGTATCTTAAAAATATTACATACAACTCGCAATATTAATCTCAGAATGCTATTCATTGATACTTTTTTACCTTTAAGGCTTTAGATTTATTGCTACAAAAATATCAACATTTTCATTTTGTGCACAAAATGTGAACCCACTCACCGAAATTCTTGAGTCTGCCACTGGTACTATTTACTCTAACGTTTGGTAACGAAAAGTTCTAAAATGTCTTGCTTTTCAAAAAATGACTTATTACACAATTCAAGTAGAATAAAACATTATTAAAAAGAATTTGAATAGTCATTAAAATTATTAGTCATTATCCAATACTTATTGGGAATGACCACATTCATAGAGTCATTCGTATAATCAGTTATTATCCAACACTTGTTGATAATGAGAGCATATATGGCAAATCATGTGGAAACATATTTCATAAATGGAATAAAACATGTTCGGTCTTATTCAGGAAAACGTGCAACCTTTTAGTCCTATATGGAACAAATTTTTCTATATTGTACTCAAAATGACTTTGTTACACCAATACCCCTATAGTTAGGTAAATGTGTATCGTTGCCTCCATGGTTTCAAAGCTTACGTCAATGTCCCACATGATTCCCATATTGTTAAGGCAATGCCCTCTAGACAAAAATAACTTTCCACTGCCCTCTATAGTTTTGGAAATGGGCACCAATGCCTCCTCTCATTATTCTTTATTGTTTTTCTTTTTTATTTTCTTTTTTCATAAAGAGAAAAAAAATGTTGTATTTGAAATAATGAAAAAAAAATCAAAACTATAATAATGATTTTTTTCAAAAATATATTTTAATAAAAGTTTTAAAAAATAAAAGATGTTTGTTTTTGAAATAAAAAATGAAATAAAGAAATTAACATACACTCCGTATTTCATTTGTCAAATAAAATATTTTAATTTTTTGTGTAAAATGTTTTTTTTGAATATGTCGGACCAAAAGAATGCTAAGGGGGTGTTTGTTTTTTCTGCAGGAAAAGGTCTGTGGTCTGCGGACCACTACTGTAGACATCTGCAGGAGAAGTGGTGGACCGTAGGTCTGCGGTCGGCAAGAAGAAGACTGTTTGTTTTTTTAATGTCTGTAGACTGCTATATAAATTAATGGTGGTAGTGTACGGTGGTGGTGTATGGACGATTGTGGTGGTGGTGGAGGGTGGTGGTGGACGTTGACGGCAGTGGTGGTGGACGGTGGTGGTGGTGGCGGTGGATGGTGGCGGTGGATGGTGGTGGACGACGATGGTGATGGACGGTGACGGTGATGGTGGACGGTGGTAGTGGTGGACGGTGGCGGTGAACGGTTGTGGTGGTGAAGAGAAGTAGAAAAAAAGGAGAAGATGTTAGAAGATGTTAGAAGACATTGGTTAATGTCTTCTCCAAAAAGATGTCAGGAAGACCTTTTTGAGTGAAATGTCTTCTAAAAAACAAACAATCTGCAGAGCCCATCATCTGCGCGCGTCTGCGCGGCGCAGACAAAAGACGCCAGAAGGTCTTCTGGCGGAAAAACAAACACCCCCTAAGTAAGGTCTCTTAATTTTATTATATTTGTAATTATATATTAAAAACTTTTTTAGACCGATGCACAAGAGGTTTCCTTCATGACTTAATTTTTCTTATACTATAAAAGTATTTTTTCATAAAATTTTTTATTTTATTTTCTATTAATTTTTATTTTATTTTAATTTTGATTAAAATAATAGAAAAAATATAAGATAATTTCAAAAAAAGGAAAAAATTAAATAAAGAAATCATAATATAAACAAAAAAAGAGAAATGAGTTTTAGTGTAAAAAAAGGTCATTGATTTTTTTTTTATGAAAACTAACTAATAAAGACCTCTTTTGAAATATAGCAATTTATTTACTTCATAACTCACTGCTTTTTTTGTAAGTTGCAATTATTTTTCTTCAGCGGCACTTCGAATAACTTTTTTTTGATACTATACTATTTGAGATAACTGGGATTATTTTTGAAAGAGCGTGAAAATGTGATATTATTTGAGATAATTTTTTCTTAAAACATTATAAAAATAAATTTAAAAAATAAATAAATAAACATTTATGAAAAAAGTAGTAGAAAAAAGAGAAAAAATAAAGAAAAAAGAGAGGGGTGTTGGTGCCCATTTCCAAAGCTATAGGATGATCGGAGTTATTCACCTAATATTTGAAGGTTATTTAGTCTAGATAAATTAATATAACAATATTATAACCATGAAGGGCAACGGCATAAGTTTTGAGATTATGACGGTTAATGATGCACATTTACCAATTCACAGGGGTATTGATGTAATAAACTCTACTCAAAATGGATAGACCTTCTTAGATCAATAAATAAATTAAGAAAAATTTGCACTAAACAAGACTAAAACATAAGACATTTCTCAATGTAGGACTTAAAGTTTTTATTCTCTAAATAAGACTTAATAATGTCTAGTAAGTGGAATAATGTCCATTAATGATGGACATTTGCTTGAATAATGACGAATGGACAATGACCAATGGTCCTATATTGGAAAATAAAAACATATGATCCTATATTATATTGAGAAATTCATTATGTTTTAGTCCTATTTGGGTAAATTACCCATAAATTAAACGTTTATCCATCATAACTCTATATAAGAATTTATACTAATATACGTTAATGTTTATGATGAATTTTTAGATAGACCTAATATAATGTACATGATACAGCATCTATTACGGAGGAGTCCCCAGATCTTGGGGAAGCGAATCGGTCCAATAGCATTACAATGGAGCACAATCTTAGACGTTCTGGGCGAACGGTTAAACCACCGGCCCGTTTTAAAGACTTTATTTAATTTACTACTTTATCTCATATTATTGATGTACTTTTAGATTTTCCTAGGTGAGTGGAATTATAACACTCCTTTGAGGGAATCTTTACGGTTCTTTACCTCGTCGCTTTTCTTGAACCGTCAGGTTAGACAACATAGATTAATTAGGGTTTTTGGACTTGTCTAACTCTATATAAAGAGATATTTCCATATCATATTAATTATCAAGGAAAAGTAAACCCTAATTCTCTCCGCCTTTCTTCCCTCCTTTCTCTCTGCCGTGTAGCCTTCTCCTCCTTCTCTGTACGTCCAAACCCTCTCCCTATTTCCCCTGTATTATTGGTGCTCTCGTTTTTCTGGACTCAACATGGCGGAGGAAATTCCCTCGTCATTTGTGACATCCAACATCTCGCCCTCTACTGATGATTTGCTCAGCGCTATCCAAAACTTGGCATTGGAAATTCGCACAACTCTGCAGGAGCATCTCGCTTTAGCGCAGCGTGTTGATCAAGGCTTCGCAACCATATTGGACGCACGACAACCTACCACTCCCCATAACCGTGGCATCTTGGGAAACACGCCAACAGGAGGTCGCCGGCCTCCCCTTATTCCGCCTGGGTTTCCGGGCCATGACGAAACCCACGAACCAGGTATGCCGAAAGTACGTTTTGATGCACCCATATTTAATGGCCAGGATCCCACAGGTTGGGTTTACAAAGTGCAGTTCTACTTTGATTACTTTCGGACCCCCGAGGACCTCCGTCTGCGGCTAGTTGGTTTGCTATTCGAGAATCCCGCGTCCGATTGGTTTCTTTACCAACATAATAATCACCTTATTACATCTTGGTGGGGTTTTCTTGAAGCCGTTAAGCAACGTTTTGATCCGACACATTATGAGGATTACATGGGCCTTTTATGCAAATTACAACAACGTACGTCCATTTTGGATTATCAAACGGAATTTGAGCGGCTTTTGAACAAGATTACAGGGGTTCCGGAAGTCACATTGATCTCTGTGTTTACTGCCGGGTTGAAGGCCCCCATTCGCCGCGAGGTTCTTCTTCACCGACCTTATACGTTGGGCCAGGCTTTTGCCATTGCCAGAGAACTAGCCGCAAATCACTCCGACATGGTTTCGGCCATATCCACATCGGCCCGTCGCCCATGGCAGTCGCTCAATGCGCCTTCCAGTACCAACCCACCTGCACAGCCCCAGGGTTCTTCCATGGTACTTCCTACTAGTGGGGCTATGGCCGCTCGGTCTTCTAGTTCCTCCCCGTCTTTGCCTATCAGGAGATTCAATAATGCTGCGCAGGATGAACGGACGGCCAAAGGATTGTGTTGGACTTGTGTTGAAAAACATGTCCCAGGCCACAAATGTCCCAACCATTTCATGGCCCTCATCGGTGAGGAGGAGGGAGATCTGTCATCCGCAACCCAGTTTCCCGTGGACGAGGAGCTTTCATTGATTACGGGGGATATTTCTAGCATCAATAGTTTAACCGGGTGCCCCAATCCACGTGCCTTGAAACTGCAGGGGCAAATTCAGGAACATCCGGTGCAGATTTTGATCGACGACGGGAGTACACATAATTTTATCCGCCCGATAATTGTGGAGCAATTGCGGTTATCCATGCGTTCCACGCCGCCGTTTCGCGTGTATGTGGGCAATGGCGCCTCCCTCCCATGCACCCACCATTGTGTGGCCGTTCCGTTGACTTTGCAAGACCTCTCTCTTGTCGTTGATTTATTTGTGCTTGATATTCATGGCCCTAATGTCGTGCTTGGCGTACAGTGGCTGCAAAGTTTGGGAAAGATCGCCCATGACTACGCTGCCTTAACTATGGAATTTATTTTTAATGGCCGTCTGGTGACTCTTCGGGGGGATACCCCCGACAGCAGGCAGGTTTCTTATCCAGGATTACAAGCCTTGTTCAGCACGGATGCAGTTACAGATGGGTATGAACTGACTCTGTGTGACTCCGCCGCCTCGGCTATAAATTCTACAGATTTCGCTTTACCCGAGGATCTGCCAGTCGTACTACGGGCTGTTTTGGAACGGCACCAGGCCGTATTTGCCATGTCTACTGGTTCTCCTCCGGCACGCCCTTGGGACCACCGAATCCATCTTCTCCCCGGGACAAAACCTATCAATGTTAGGCTGTATCGTTATCCATACTTCCAGAAGGCGGAAATTGAGAAACAGGTGCAAGAAATGTTAAGCCAGGGTATTATTCAGCATAGTCACAGCCCATTTTCTTCTCCGGTTCTCTTGGTAAAAAAGAAGGATGGGTCCTTTCGTTTTTTCGTGGATTACCGCGCCCTAAATGCCGCCATTGTGGCGGATAAGTTCCCCATTCCTACGGCCGATGAGTTATTCGATGAATTGGGGCAGGCACACTTCTTTACTAAATTAGACTTACGTTCCGGCTACCACCAAATACGCATGCATACGGCGGATGTCTTCAAAACAGCCTTCCGGACTCATGATGGCCACTTTGAATTCCTTGTGATGCCGTTCGGCTTAACCAATGCCCCATCGACTTTCCAAGCGGCAATGAATCACATTTTTGCTTCTTTCCTACGCAAGTTCATGATTGTATTCTTTGATGATATTTTGGTTTATAGTGCGACCTTGGAGGATCATGTTGGCCATCTGGATTCGACACTTCGTACTTTAGCACAACAGCACTTCTTCGTCAAGATGTCCAAGTGTTCTTTTGGCTGCCAGACTGTGGAGTATTTGGGCCATCTGGTATCGGGAGGGGCACTTCGAGCCGATCCTAGTAAGCTTGAAGAAATGACCGCATGGCCCACCCCGAAAACCCCTCGGCAGTTACGGGGATTCCTAGGACTCCCTGGGTATTACCGGCGCTTCATTCGTTCTTATGCGATGCTTGCCGCCCCACTCACATCATTGCTAAAGAAAAATGCCTTCCAGTGGAATTCAGCGGCAGCAGAGGCCTTTGAACCCTTAAAATCAGTCATGACCACTCCTCCAATTTTGCGCCTTCCAGATTTTAATGATACATTCATTGTGCAGATCGATGCCTCCGACGAGGGTATCGGCGGGGTTCTTATGCAACAAGGGCATCCTCTTGCATTTTTTAGCAAACGATTGGGTCCTCGTCGTCGCCTAGCATCTGCCTACCACCACGAACTGTATGCGATTGTGGAATCCGTGCATAAGTGGCGGCAGTATTTACTTGGTCGGGAATTCATAATCCGGACGGATCAACGGAGCTTAAAGGAATTACTTTTTCGGGTTGTTCAAACACCCGACCAGCAGTACTATCTTCGCAAGTTAATGGGTTTCAAATTCCGCATCGAATATAAATCGGGGGCAACCAATCGCGCGGCCGATGCTCTCTCGCGCCGGGAGGAAGCCGACAGTATGGCCGGGGAGTTGTTCCAGATGTATGCTCGGCCCCTTCCAGATCTTCTCCATGACATCAGGAAGGAGAATGGGGAGCTGCCAGACCTGGTCGCCATGCACAGAGCCGCGGCCGAGGGGTCCTTACCCGCGCCATATAGTATTCACGCCGGTATCATCTATTATAATCATCGCATCTGTCTGGGCATTACTTCAACTCTCAAACACCGTATCCTTGAAGAATTCCATTCCTCTCCCAGCGCGGGCCACCCCGGAGTGGAGTGCACCTTTCGGCGGGTGGCGACTGTCTTCTATTGGCCCCAGATGCGGCAAGATGTGCGCTTGTTTGTGAATGCATGCCTTATCTATCAATCTACTAAATATGATACCCATAGGTCGGGGGGTCTTTTGCAGCCACTGCCCATCCCGTCACGAGTGTGGGATGACATTTCTATGGATTTTATCACGGGCTTACCACCTTCGCGGGGTTTTACGGCTACCATGGTGGTAGTGGATCGCCTTAGCAAATACGCCCACTTTGCCCCTCTGCCTACATCCTTTGATGCCCCAAAGGTACTTTTCGTGGAGACAGTTATCAAGCACCATGGGTTTCAAGCAACCATAATATCTGACCGCGATCCCATCTTCATGAGTACTTTTTGGCGGGAACCATTTACCTTAAGCGGAACGACTTTGCGGCGAAGTATGGCATATCATCCCCAAACGGATGGGCAAACAGAGGTGATGAATCGTGGCTTGGAGCAGTATTTAAGGGCCTTTTGCCACTCCCGGCCATCTCATTGGGTGTTGTTTTTGGCGTGGGCCGAATTCTCCCGAAATACCACGTACCATGAGGGTATTCGCATGTCTCCATTCCAGGCCTTATATGGTCATGAACCTCCCTCCTTGGTCCCGTATACAGCGGGTAGTAGCAAGGTGCAGCGAGTAGATGAGTTACTCACTGAACGGGAGGGCCTTATTTCTGACCTGAAGCGGAACCTGACTGCCATGCAGCAACGGATGGCCGCCCAAGCTAACAGCCACCGTCGCCACATTGAATATCAAGTCGGAGACCAAGTTCTTCTCAAGCTTCAACCTCATCGGCAACACTCAGTCGCCCGCCCACAGTCCGCCAAGTTAGCTCGCCGATATTATGGGATGTTCTCCATCCTTGAGCGTGTTGGCAGTGTTGCTTATAAACTGGAATTGCCACAGGATTCTCGCATCCACAATGTTTTTCACGTCTCTTTACTACGACCTTTCGTGGCCGGTGCACACCACCCTCCTCTGGCTACTTTACCGCGGGACTGCCAAAATGGTGCCCCACTGTCGGTCCCGACACGGGCCATCGCGACACGCACGATTCTTCAACAAGGCACACCTACGAAGCAGTGGTTGGTTGTTTGGTCAGATGGGGATGCGGCTAGTGCAACCTGGGAACCCGTATCGTCAATCCGACGCGCTTAATCGGACCTCGTCCTTGAGGACAAGGACGTTTTTGAAGGGGGGGTAATTGATACGGCATCTATTACGGAGGAGTCCCCAGAGCTTGGGGAAGCGAACCGGTCCAATAGCATTACAATGGAGCACAATCTTAGACGTTCTAGGCGAACAGTTAAACCACCGGCCCGTTTTAAAGACTTTATTTAATTTACTACTTTATCTCATATTATTGATGTACTTTTAGATTTTCCTAGGTGAGTGGAATTATAACACTCCTTCGAGGGTTTCTTTACGGTTCTTTACCTCGTCGCTTTTCTTGAACCGTCAGGTTAGACAACATAGATTAATTAGGGTTTTTAGACTTCTCTAACTCTATATAAAGAGATGTTCCCATATCATATTAATTATCAAGGAAAAGTAAACCCTAATTCTCTCCACCTTTCTTCCCTCCTTTCTCTCTTCCGTGTAGCCTTCTCCTCCTTCTCTGTACGTCCAAACCCTCTCCCTATTTCCCCTGTATTAGTACAACTTAGAATTTGTCTTTTAAGATGTCGAAAAGTGAGTGATTGAGATTTTTTAATGGGTTAATTCATATTTCATTCAAAACAAATTCTATATGTCCCAAATAAAATGTTTTATGATTCAAAATGAAGCTCAATGGACCTTATTTTCAATTCAATTTTATAAATAATTAATACTGTCAAATATATTAAATAGGATCGATAATAATTACTATGGAAAAGAGAGTTAGGACGTAACTAGTTGACCATTTACCTACTAGTTTTTTGTCTGGTTAGTCTCTCTCTCTCTCTTACTCTCTCATATAGCATTGATTGCATCTTTCTCAAGCAATTATGGTTGTCGAATTGACGCGAATTGAATCAAGATATAGGGTTTGAACAAAAAGAACAACAAATGGATGAAAGGGAAAAGAGAACGCTATGGGAGAAATTCCACTAGAATTTTGATAAAAATGATACTCCCTTCGTCCTGGAGTATTCGTCTAGTTTTGACTTTTGGAACTATTCATCTAAGCACTTTGACTCATCAAATTCTCTCAATGTGTAAGCCTAAATATAGTCATGTGTGATCTTGTTTGATTTGTCTTAACATATAGATTATTAATATATATAATTTCTATAATTTTTAATATACAAATTACAAGATAAAATGGATTAAAAAAGTGTATTGGATGGTGTGTAAAAATGAAAGTGGACAAATATTCTGGGACGGAGGTAGTATAATTCAAGTCTCACCAAAATTTGCCCACAATTCGGGCTTAAATAGCTGAAATAGTGAAGTATGGTGAAAACCTAAAAGAGCAAAACAAACTGAGCTAGAAAAAATAAAGGTCGTAAGGCCCAAAAAACTAAAATGAAAAAAGGAGGCCTTAACGATGGAATTTGGGGTTGAAAACAAACACTAGTTGGGTTTGCCTCTCTCTGAGACCTTTCCGGATTGAGGTCGCACACTGAAAAACAGACACTCGCAGCCAAAGTTATGGCTAAAACATTGCAACACCCTTGAATGTCGTTTCCGTTTCTTCACGTCCTTGGGCTTGTCTTATTCTTCATAATAAATAAGCGCCAAATTAGTTGGATCCAATAACTCTGCCTCGTCTAGATCCTCTGCTCCTGCGTCACTCTTTCATCTCTTGGTTCAACACTTCAGCCTCAACAGCTATCTCTCCAGCACTATCTGAATTAACCAGAGTGCATCGGAAATAATCAATTGAGATGATCTATACATACAGATCGATTAAATAGGATGTTGAGAGGATGTTATAGCATTGCTCATGGAAAAATTGAAAAATAGGATACTATGTCATTTTCTATGTCACATGGACACACAAAAAATAAAGTAAAAGCAGTAAACATTGCACAATAGTGTGTATACACGTTTGGGGAAAAATCATTCTACCTTTTGGGGCACCCCACACCCGTGCAATAGCTATTTACTAAATCTTAGAAGCAGGCTACACCGGTCAATAACAACACGCTGAGACACACTTCTCCATATTGTTATGACAAAACTCTAAAGTATTACTTTGGACAAGAACCTTATTCGAGCCTTCTTTGCAACTATCACAGCTTCACCTAAGTATCTTGAAGGACGAGTTAGTAGCCCTAGTTCTAGAATCGGTTTCTCAAAATCTAGACCGTGTAGATCAAGAGATGACAAGTGAATGCGTCTCTCTTCTATGCGCACAATCACTCCAGTAGAGAACGACTTGTTTAACTCCTTCACGTTTTAGATATGTATCAGATCAGCGTCTCTCAAGTCACATAGAGAGTGAATATTAAATATATAGTTTCCCATCTCTATCTTGCATGTATTTCTCTCCATTCTGTCGTGCAAGACATATAATATATATAGGCAAACATTTAACCCTAGCTAAGTAAGAGTAGGAAACCTCTTATAGCAAGCCTCATAGGAGTAAGACTTCTCTTCCAATTGCAAATCAAGTAGGACTAAGACTCCTACTTTTAACTCTTGTTTTCCATTCTCCTGCGTGTCCTAGGACTCTGTGCAATGGATAAATACCTCTTAATAAATTACATCCTTCTAGCGCATATCTCTGAAATTAAAATTAGACTTCTATAATTGCACAACTCTTAGGATCCAGTTTCTTCAACGTATAAAGGCAATTCCCCTTTAACCATATTAGTCATTTTCACCAGTTCTATTTCTTCATGCTCCTGGGTTCCCCCTGCTTGGGAATCTCATGGCCTCCTTGATTCCTTTTATGGCTTTCCAGCTTATAAAGTCATATGCTTTTCTAAGGGTAATCTTCAGTTGGCACCTAGGAGATATGGATTTTCGTTTATATCCTCTTTTAAGTTCATGGCATAATAGAATATCATGCACTAACTCCCTCCCCTCTACAAAATCTCATTGATTAGAATTGATGAGATCTAGCAACACTTTTTTTAGTTTAGAACTCAGTATCTTTGTGATGATCTTATAAAGGACATTGCAACATGTAATTGGTCTAAAATCAGCCAGGGACATAGGAGACTCCTTCTTTGGGATAAGAATGATATGGGTTGCATTCAAGTATTTTGGGAACTCCCCAGTTTGGAAGAATTCATTAACTGCATTAATTACCAAATGACTAACAATGTCCCAGTTTCTTTTATATCCATCCGGGCCAGGATTTTTAACATTAGGAATGGAGAAGACTGCATTCTTGATTTGTTTATAAGAGACAGGTGCAATAAGATAAAGTTGTTGATCATGCTCTAGGCAAGGGCCTGTTTTAATAACGTCTTCTTGACTGGGATCCGTCCAAGAGCTAATCCCAAATAGGTTCTTAAAGTAGTCCACCATAACATCTGCCACTTTATTTCTTCCTTTAACCTTCATCCCCTTGTTAGTTTGGATAGTAGTAATCTGACTAGCTAACCTTCTCTTTTTTATCCAGGCAAAGAATAGTTTAGAGCTTTGATCTCCATCTATTATCCAATGTTGTTTAGCCTAATGAAGTTTCATCATTTGTGAAACCTTGGTTTTGAATATAAGTTCCTCCAGACAATCCTTCTCCTTGGTAATCAGATCTTTGATTAATTATGTCCACTTTCAGCCTCTTTTGGATATCACCAAGATCCTCCCATAAGCCTCCCACATTTAATATCAATTTGGTAGTAATTACTTTTATTAAGCCTCTTCAAAGGACTCTTAAGATCTTTTACTTTATATATAATCTGATACATGTATATGCCATTAATATCCCTCCTCCACATGTCCCTAAAGATGATTTTAAAAGCTGGATCCAATTCGCACATATCCCCGTACCAGAATCATATATTCCTCTTGTCTTAAGGTTGAGTTCTAATCAGGAAAATACAATGATCTAAAATCCCTTCTTCAATAATCTGAATATTAGCTCTAAATTGGAGAAACCATTCCATATTAGCCATGGCTCTATCCAATTTGGAGGAGATTCTATTCCCATGATCTTGTTTATTGCACCAAATGTAATAATAACTTTCACTACGTACTCTTCTAACTCGCAGTTATTCATGCAATCTTTGAACTCCCTAGTTTCTTCATATGTGATGTTTTTTCCTCTAATTCTATCCAAATTTGAAAAAAGCATTTAAATCCCCTATTATAATCCAATTATTCCTCATATCTTTAGAAATTCTTTCTAGATGTTCTCATATTTTCCTCCTGTCATGGGCATTATTGTGCCCATACACAAAGGTGAGGTAAAAATATTTTATGTCCCCAATACCCCTTCCTGATCACTCCATTCAAGAACCTTAACCTCAAACTTGCTTTTATTTCAAAGTATTCAAATCCTTCCCAAGGGATCAGCTTCTTTATTCATGAAAGAACCCCATGCAGCTAGGAAATTATTCTCAACTTCCTCAAATTTATTCACCCTTATTTTAGTCTCTAAAAACCCCAACCAACTATTGTCATATTTATTAACCATTCTCTTAACTTCATGCTGCTTTAGAGGACTATTAAGTCCCTAACATTACAACTCCCTATCATGTGAGGAAGGGGTAGTGTCCATGATAGGGGCTTTTTTCCAACACCTTCTTAAGAGCAGCCATGGGATCTCCTTCATCAGTTTCAAGTTTCCTATTGGCTACTTTTTTACCATTAACTTCAATGAAACCCTCCTCTTCAGGATCACTGGACTCATCTTTCCCCTTCTTTCCTTCTTCATTTATTTCCTTCTTTGTCTCATTGACTATTATTGGGTTCTTACCTTCAGCAGCTGATTTAGGTTTCCAAACCAATTTCTTCCTCACATTATTAGCTCTCCCATCCGAAATTCTACAATTTTCTTGCATATGATCCAGTTTCCCACAATGTGAACAAATGCAAAGGAACCACTCATAAATATTTCGTTGTGTGTGCACAATGACCTCATCATCCACACAGGTGATTAATTGCGGAAACTCTTGCTGAACTTTTACTTCCACTTGAATTCTAGAATAAGCATACTTGGTTTTGTTAGCAGTTGGTCTATCCCTCTTTATAGGCTTTCCCACAAGCTTACTTAATCCAGACAAACTCCAGAACCTCATATCAAGATCTGGAAACTGTATCCATATAGGAACATCATCTAAATTCTCTAGATTAATCTCCACTCCAGGATACCATTTTTGAATCAAAATAGGTTTGTTATCGAAGTAGTAGCATTTTCTCCGAAGAACAGAATCCATATCTTCCACTTTCTTAAAAGAAACAATACATTGACCTTCCTTCAACAGAAAAATTTCCTTGATTGGAAATTCCTTCCATATTCTGTTAATATAACCCTTGACCACCTCTAAAGGAGGATTAGCTCCTAAATATAAAACATACCAGTGTCGCATCTAGTACCTTGCAGAATCAATGATGTTATCCTTCGTGAGTTTTGCTACCCGATTCCCATTCATTTCTATTACAGGAATAAACATCAAGTTTAGCTCATCATCTTGATTCCCCCACTAGGTGTATTCTCCTTAGTCAGCTTAAGATCTGAATCTTCCAATAGATCTGCATCTTCCTTGATGGGATTTGCAGATCCATTCTGATCCTCGTTTTATTTGGGGGTTGCTTTCTCCGTTGTAGATTTGGCAGAGAGAGAGAGACGCTTCCCTCTGGTGTTTGTACGCCTTGGTTTGTAGTCTTCTTCTTCGGCCTTCTTCCTCTCCGCCACATGGCTAGAGAGAGAATTTGAGTCATACAAAAGTTACTAATGCGATTTGTGTGTGTGTATTATTTGTTTTCACTCTTAATCTGAGGAATGATGTTGAAAATAGATTTATCTAACAATCATAAAGTAACTTTAATTTGAATATAGTATAACTTGTCCCATAAAATGGTTTTCACTCTTTATCATCTATTCTACAATAATAGTAATTTTTTCTATCCTTTACTGAAAATATATGTTGTCTCAAAAAGTTCTTTTCAAAAGATACAATTATCTTTTTGAACCAATAAATAAACAAAGAAATACTCCGTAAATTTTAACTATGGTGGGTGCGGTCCGTGAAGGTTCAAAATTTTCATAGAACTCATAATTACATCGTTATTATTTAAACAGTTCAGTATGATTTGATTTTATGATCAAAACTATTTGGTACCGTATCGCTTCAGAATGGTATGATACAATGCCATAACAATACCAAACCATACATTTGTATTTTATTGGTCAAAAAAATATTACAAAAATCTAATCAATTAAAGTAAAATAATTGTTTGGTGCGCAATGCACTAATGTATTTTTATTTCTTTACAAAATAAATGTATTGTTTAGTACTCCCCACGTCTGGAATTTTTCTTCACATTCGACTTTTTTTAGCGAAACTTTGTAAACTTATATCTCGATATGCGAAAAAATACATGACACTGAGTTATGATATAAATATAATATCAATAAATTAGTTTTAAACATAATTTTGAAATGTTAATTTTTAGTTTTTACAAATCATGACTCTAAAGTGAAGATTGATTAATTTCCAATGATCACAATGGTGAGGTTTCATGTGTGTATATACAAGAGGGTTTCCTAGTTAGGGTAGGAAACGTATTAATGGTAACCTATACACATAAGGTAACTACAATAATTACAATATAAAATATAGTAACAATATATTTAACAAACCCTTGGCAGTTCACTACCCCATCCCCCGGCCTTTTAGGCCCTCGGCCCAACTACAGCCCAACCCCTACCCAGCCCAAGCCCATTTCACCCAATACCCGAACCCCCCCTCCTACTCCTACTACCCACCCGCACCACCCACCCCAACCCAATACCCGCATAACTACCCGCAAACCCCCCAGCCCATATACCTGCAACCCCCAACCCCCTCCCACCTGTACCCACCCCCACAACCCACCTACACCTCACCCACTGCCCTCGCCCATGGGCTTGAAACCCTCACCCTAAACCCACACCCCACTTGGCTCATGGACACCGCCGCCTCCCACCACATCACCGCTGACCCAGGTACTTTATCTCATGTATTTTCATCAAACATTTATTCACCTTCTCATGTTATTGTAGGCAATGGATCTAAAGTTAGCACAACGGGTACTGGCAACGGTTTTCTCAAAACCAACCCCCCCTTTCCCTTAATAATGTCTTAGTCTCACCCCATATTATCCATAACCTAATCTCTGTCCGTCAATTTACTCGTGATAACAACTGTTCAGTTGAATTTGACTCATCTGGTTTCTCTGTGAAGGACAAACTGACGGGAGCCGTGATTCATCGATCCAGTAGTGACGGACATTTTTACCCGATCTCCTCAGCCTGCCCCCCCCCCCCCCAGCTCAAGCCAACCTCACAACAGTAGACCTCCCTACCTGGCACCGTCGACTTGGCCACCCAAGCCCAGCTGTGCTCCGTGGCATCTCTTTTTTCTTAGATAGCAATAATAAATCCAAATTAGAATTTCTTTGTCATGCATGTCAATTAGGCAAAAATGTTCGCCTACCCTTTTATTCATCACATCGTGTATCCCAGTTTCCTTTTCAATTAATGCATACTGACTTATAGCAATCTCATGTTCCTAGTGTGACTAGCTTTAAATTTTATATGCTTTTACTTGATGATTTCTCGCACTAGTTATGGGTCTTTCCTTTACGTCACAAATCTGATGCTTATTCTCATCTGATTAAATTTAATGCACTGGTCAAAAATCAATTTCAAACCACCATCAAAGCTGTCTAGTGTGATAATGGCACAGAATATCGCAACAACCCTCTAACCACCTTCTTTGAGTCGTTGGGGATTCTCTTTCGTTTCTCATGTCCCTACACCAGCCAACAAAATGGCCGCGCAGAACGCACCATCTGCACCATAAACAACACCGTTCGCCCTCTTCTTTTCCAAGCAAATTTACCTCCCCAATACTGGGTCGAAGCCCTTCACATGGCCACTCACCTCTTCAATATATTACCCACCACCACCCTCCAAAATCGTACTCCCCATGAAGCCCTATATAAAACACCCCCATCTTACACCCACCTACGCGCCTTCAGATGCCTTTGTTACCCAAATTTATCCGCCACCACCCCCCATAAATTAGCCCCCCGTTCAGCGCGGTGCATTTTTCTTGGTTATCCTGACTCCCAGCGTGGTTATCGCTGTTTGGATCTTGCCACCCATAAAATAATTGTGTCCTGCCATGTCACATTTGACGAGTCCACTTTTCCGTTTGCACCCCCACAGCCCCCTTCCGAGTACTCTTTTCTTGATGCCATGGAGGACAGCACCCCCCCGTATTTCCGCCACCTAAATAGCCGCCAAGCCCAGCCCACACATCCCACCACTACCCCATCCCCGTCCTCGGCCCCATAACCCGCCTCCCCCATCACCTAACTCCCACGGCCCAAACACTCCCTCCAGCCCAAACTCCCACCCCACACCATCCTTCCTCGGCCCAGGTCCCTCCCCCGTACTCCCCCCCAGCCCAAACTCCTCGGCCCACCCTTCCTTCCCCATAGCCCAAAACCCACTAACCATCCCTCTCCTCCCTTCCTCCCTAGGCCCGTCACCACCCACCTCTCCCTTTATCTCCCCCCACTCGGCCCAGCCCGATTCCAGCCCCCAGCCCACTACCGGCCAACCCGAAACAGCCCCCCATCACAGCCTACCCACCCCATGGTCACCCGAGCCAAAGCCGGTATATTCTGTCCCAAACAAATTCTCAACCTCAACACCGTTGCCAGTATTTTCCCTCTCCCCCCACCTACCGAAGTGCGCTTAAAGATCCAAATTGGTACAATGCTATGTTAGATGAATATAATGCTTTGATTGATAACAATACATGGGATTTAGTGCCCCCCCTCCCCCAACCAAAACATTATCACTGGCAAATGGCTTTTTAGACACAAACTCAGCCCCACGGGTGAACTGTCTAGGTATAAAGCCCGATGGGTTGTGCGTGGTTTTAATCAGCGGCATGGCATTGACTATGATGAGACATTCAGCCCGGTGGTCAAGCCGGCGACCATACAGATTATTCTTAGTCTTGCAGTGTCTCGGGGGTGGCCAATTCATCAGCTCGATGTCAAAAATGCCTTTCTACATGGGAATCTCACTGAGACGGTCTACACGGCCCAACCATCCGGGTTCCAGGACCCCTCTCGGCCCCATTATGTCTGTAAATTGAACAAGGCGCTCTATGGACTGAAGCAAGCGCCCCGGTCTTGGTACCAGCGCTTCACCAGCTGCTTACTCTCTCTTGGTTTCCGCGGCTGCAAGAGCGACACTTCCTTGTTCACACTTAGTCGGGGGTCTTAGATGACATTCTTACTACTCTATGTAGATGACATCATTCTCACAGCTTCCTCACCGGGCCTTCTTCAGACGATCATCCATCGTCTCAAGGATGAGTTTGCCATGACTGACATGGGGGATCTCCACTTCTTCCTCGGGATTAATGTTCAGCGCACCACTCACGGTCTGTTTCTCACACAGACACAGTGTCTGTATGACATCTTGGATCGAGCGGGCATGCTCTCTTGTAAACCAGTTTCCACCCCTGTTGACACACGAAGTAAGATGTCGGCCTCCGGAGGATCACCTGCCGCAGACCCCTCTCTCTACCGGTCCATCGTTGGGGCACTGCAGTACTTGACTTTTACTTGTCCGGATATCACTTATGCCGTCCAGCAGCTCTGCCTCTTCCTCCATGTCCCACGCACGTCCCACGTCACAGCCATGAAGAGGGTCCTCCGATATCTTCATGGCACACCTTCCCACGATATCTCCATCACTCAGTCAAAAATGGATCACATGCGCGCCTACTTAGATGCTGACTGGGTCGGTTGCCCTGACACTCGCCGCTCCTCATCTGGATATTGCATCTTTCTTGGTGACAACCTCATCTCCTGGTCCTCCAAGCGCCAACTTACCACGTCTCGCTCTAGCGCCGAGGCCGAGTACGGAGTCGTAGCTAATGTCGTTGCTGAGGTTAGTTGGATCCGGAATCTCCTCCTAGAGCTCCAACAGCCTCTTAGCCGATCCACCCTTGTCTTTTGTGACAACATCAGTGCAGTCTATTTATCGGCGAATCCTGTCAAGCACCAGCGCACGAAGCATATCGAGGTTGATATTCATTTTGTTCGTGACAGGGTAGCTCTCAGGCAGGTTCGCGTCCTTCATGTCCCTTCGTCACTTCAGTATGCAGACATCTTCACGAAGGGTCTCCCAACCATCATTTTCACCAAGTTCCAGGAATGCTTGGGAGTTCGGCTTTCCTTAGCAGCGCCGTTGGGAGCATGTTAAATATAGTGTTACTATATTTAATATTGTAATTATTGTAGTTACCTTATGTGTATAGGTTACCATTAATACGTTTCCTACCCTAACTAGGAAACCCTCTTGTATATATACACATGTAACCTCACTATTGTGATCATTGGAAATTAATCATTCTTCATAAAGTACTCATAGTAATATATTCCCTCCGTTCCTGAAAATCTTTCTTTTTTCTTTTTTCATCTGTCGCAAAAAAATCATTTTTTTTGAAAAATCATTTTTATCCCTACTAATTCTTAACTTACCTATCACATCACATCTATTCATTATTAATCCACTTATCAAATCATACTTTTACCCATCACATCTAAGGATATTTTTGGAAACTCAACACTAAAATATGCTCCCCTTAAATTCCTTAAGCATCAAAACATCTCATGTTTTTAGGGACGAAGAAAATAGAAAAGAAAGATTAAATGAGTTAAAATCGAAACAAACAAACAAGAACTTGAAATATCAAAAGAAATAGCAAAAGAAAATAGATATACTCCTAAATAATTAATTTACCATTTTAATCGTAATAGTTCAGTTCGATATTTTTTATTCTGATCTTTTTTGAATTGGCACTCTTTTGGAAATAGAAAACCCTATTCCAGTGTAATTTATTAGAATCATTTGAAAATCTATTTTAATCATTCTATTTAATAAAAATTAAAATAAAAATATCAAATAAATCAATTAAGTAATAACATCATTAGAAAATGCATATCTGTCATGTGCCATGTAATCCTTCAATTAAACTTTTACTTTGTTTAATTTGCTAATAAATATGTAATAAAATAAATAATGGAATAACACAAAAGATTAAAATACGTTATGAACTTAATAAAGATGCATGTGTGATAAAATTTGTATATAATAGTTTCTTTTGAGATGATGGATAATTTTTAAAATTAAAAGAAACACTGTTTTTTAATTAATAAATTTTATATAACTTTTTTAATATTATAAAATAGTCGTGCATATTAAAAAATATGTTAAAACAAAAAAATATTTCTAAAAGAGTTAGAAAGTGAAAATTTTATAAAAAAAAGCAAACATAAGAGTTTTTATTGTTGGAAAGTGAAGGGTTTATAAAATAAAATAAAAATAATGATTTAAAACAAAACTAAATATGCATGTGTGGAGTGACATGTGTATTAGCTTGTGATCTACATGTGGCATGACTCAGTAGTCTGCACGTGTGGCATGACACGTGTCAACACCACAACTATTTAACTCTCTTTTACATATATATACTAGCAGTTTAACCCGTGCAACGGACGGGATTAAACAACGTTTTGTCGATTCTTTAATTTTTTTTCAAGACTATATTTCTTATACTTTTAACTCATGGGATTTATTTGGTTGGGAGAGAAAAATATTTTTTCCAAAAAATTCCATTCAAATTTTATACATTTTATTACATAAATGGTAAGACATTATCTTTGAGGAATTTCAGTTCATACTCATTCGTCGACTCCTGTAATTTTAGGAACACAGCAAAATCTCCACCCCCCACAACCCTCTGCCACTTTCCCCGGCGCACCCTTTCTAGAAATCCTAGACAATTAAATTATGTAATGGAAATTTGGTCCAAATGACCATAAAAACAAACTATGATGCCTAAAGTATTTTTTAAGCTGTCTCAAATGATCTTTACTTTTTTATTCAAATATCAATAATGTATTCATAACAAACAATGAATTTAACTCTTATTTTGGGAATAAAAACATTGAACTCCTATTTTCGTATATTTTCAATGTTTTGCTCCAACTTTAGTCTTTTTCCCTAGTTTCTTCTAGATTTTTTTTTATTTTTTTAAGCTCATTCCATTTTTTCCAGTTCTTTTAAAACTAACCTATAAATGTTCATGCTTTCAAAAGGTGATATTTATGCCCCATCTGTCAGGGAAATTCTGGCGTTCGTAACTTTGTATTTCACGCTCCTAGAGTGCGACTAAACATTGAAAGTGGGAGGCATGGATGCTCATTTTCCAAACTACAAGGGGATGGGAACTTATTTTTTGTTCCTTTTTTTATTTTTACTTTTTGTTTTTTTCTTCTCTTTGTTTTGTTTTCAAGAACTTTTTTTATTATGCTTTAAAAGTTAAATTTTTTTTATGTTTGAAATAATAAAAATAACATATATTCCATAGGTCTTAAATTATTCATTTTTTTCTAAAGTATAAAGAAAAACTTCTTATTGTGACGTTCAAGAAAATAAGGAAAAGGAAAAGAAAATAAAAAAGAAATAGCAAAAGGAAATTAAAATAGAAAAAAAGAAACAAAAAAAAACTCCAATAGAAAAGAGAAAGTGTAGCGATGAAGTGAGGTGACAATTTTATTATATCAATATAAACCTTATTATAAGCCGTAATAGAATTCAGTGTGGAAATGGTAAATGACAATATCATATTTATCTTTTACTAACTTTTGTCTATTACAGAATTCATTTCATATATTATATCATAATGGTAATTAAATTTATTCTCTTTCCATTTATAAGTTTATTATGTACAATACTACCATATTTATCTTTCACTAATTTTGATCAATAATATTATTAATTTTATTCCACCATAATAGCTAAATAAATTCATTTCTATTCATTAATAAAAAAGATAATTTCTCGTAAATTGCTATCAAGTAATTAAATTCTTTATTTGTTCTAAATATTTTTAATCTAAATTTATTCAATAATTTGAGAAAATTCTAAGTATATTATGTAAGAATAATTAAGAATATTTTTCAATTTACTACTACTATTATTATTACTAAAATTTTATATTTGAGATTTGCGTTTGGTTGACATTTATACTACAGAGATACTAAAAATTAATTAATCTTGTATTTCAGAAAATTACTTATTTTTTCTTAAAATTTATGTCAAAAATTATATAATTTCTTGTAAAATATATTGTACATATTACATAATTACTCGTAATTATGTTTTTATTAGATTTTATCATATCTCTTTGTTACTATGTAAATTACGTTAATTTTCTATTTTTCTATTTTATAAATACTTATAAAATCTTTATATACTCGTTTGTGGGAGTATTTTGTTTATAAAGAATCAATAGTTTTGGCCGTGATAACAAAAAAAGAACCCTAAGTATTAATCAATTGAAAGATTAAATCCTGGTTGGTTAAATCAAAAGAGTTGAGTAAGATAAATGTACTCTAATGTAATATATAGGTGTGGATAAATGGAAAAATTTCAATAGAAAATATATTTATTCATTTTACATCATTATAAATAGTCTTTTGAAAAAATTAGAGGACACTCCCCGGAATCTGCCCTACTCCTTACTATAACTCTACTCGAGTCACATTTTTTCCTGAATTCGTCACTACATAACTTGTCGGAAAAAATTGCCAAATAATTTGTGTCCAAATATTAATATTTGTATCCTTATATATGGATAATTTTATTCCACATCAATGCTAATAATTTTATTTATAAACTTAATATAAAGTGGAAAATGAAATTCTATAAAATTTTAGTTTCATTTTTTAAATCTTAAAAAACTTAAATTTATTGTATACAATTTTATTATAAATAGCATGACTTAAGAGGAAAATATAATTATAATTAGTACCATCTTAATTATAAACATTTACCATATTTTTATAATATGTGTTCGCTTAGGTGTATGCTTATTTATCCTAATTATGCCACATAAGCATTCTAATAAGAATGCCACATGTTGTAATTCTAGAAATTCATTTCTCAAATTTTATATATATAAAAATATATAGGAATAGTATAATTATCAATATCGTTTTGACGTTGTTTTGAAGACCGTTAGTCGGAGGGACTAAACTAGACATTATTTTCAATTAGGGATTTAGCGAGTACCATCTCGCTAATTAATTCATCTTAGGGATTAATGTGAAAAAATACATAGTTATTGAGTGTAATTTTGAAAATTTACCCAAAATCTAATCAATTAAAGTAAAAAAATGTGTGGTGCACTAATGTATTTTTATTTCTTTACACAATAAATGAGTTAAAATCGCAACAAACAAACAAGAACTAAAAATATCAACAACAAAAATAGAAAAGGAAAAAAATATACTCGTAATTAATTAATTTACCATTTTAATTGTAATAGTCCAGCTCGATATTTTCAATTCTTTTTTTTTTTTAAAAAAAAAATTGGTACTCATTTGAAAATAGAAAACCTTATTCGAATATTATTTATTAGAACCATTTGAAAATCTATTTTAATTTATTTGGTTGGAAACAATAGAGTGACCTATTTTTACACACCACGGGTTTTAACCGTGAGCCACTCTGTTCACAGTAGAATCAGATCTGAGAAACCACAGCTTCTTAATCATTAGGCCGCCATTAACGAAAACTACTCTTTTTTCTAGAGCCCGTCGTCATCTACCTACCTTCCTTGGAATTTTATTACCTGCCCGAACAATTCCTTGAATCTGGGTTTGCTCTCTTCCTCCGCCAAAAGGTCAAACTCATACCAGATTCGATTTTATTACTATGTTGTGTATTTATATGCATCTGGGTGTGTTTATCTGAATTTATTGGGTTAGTTTGTGGCCGTGTTCGCTTGATCGGTGAATAAAGTGTATCTTTTTCTTTTGAATTTTCATGAATTTTCTCTGTCAGGGCTGAGACAATATCTGTGTTGAACAAGCTAGATTGCCATGTCTGGAATTCTGGGTCGTAAGATGGCCTCTACAGGCATTTCTGCCCTGGTAAAATCTCGAATCTGTTGAGATTCAGCATCTTTTTATGCGTGCCAAAGAAAATTGATTCCATTTTTTGAATGTACTCGAAGCTTGCTATATTTAGTTGTCATCCTTTTTTAAAAAAATCAAATGTAGATTGCGAATCGGTTTTTGATGAGAAGTAGCTTGTTCGCATCCCGGAGTTTTGCTTCATCTGCTAAACAGGTGATTTATGTCGGTTCCTTCTCGTTTTGATGCTGTATTGTTAGTGGATCATTATTAGTGTGCCTTAAGTTCTTCCATTACAGATGACAGTGCGTGATGCCTTGAATTCTGCACTTGATGAAGAAATGTCAGCAGATCCTAAAGTCTTTATAATGGGTGAAGAAGTAATGATCCTACTTTTATTTTGTTTTATTTTATTGTTCCAATCCTTTTCCTTTTGAGTGTAGTACTGTGTTTAGTCATATACAAGTTCGTGAACCCTTTTATATGAATTTTCACAAATTCATTATTTGTCTATATTGAAACAGGTTGGTGAGTACCAGGGAGCATACAAGGTCTGAACTGTTCTTTATCCTCCCCCCCATTATACAGTCATGAGCATTTTCCCTTTCAGTCTTGTAACTTAGTTGTTTTCTATTGAAGATTTCAAAAGGGCTTTTGGATAAATATGGCCCGGAGAGAGTTATTGATACACCCATTACTGAGGTTAATCCTCATTCTGCTATTTATTACGTGGTTTGAATATTTTGTCTCACATAACTTGATATTATACTTTATTATAATATTCTATCTGTTTGTGTAGGCTGGATTCACTGGGATTGGAGTTGGTGCAGCTTACTACGGTCTGAAGCCTATTGTAGAGTTCATGACATTTAACTTTTCAATGCAGGTTTGTCATATATTCTTGAAATACAAGAATAATGAATATACATTGCGTGATGGCTCTCCTTTGCAGATTCATTGTTTTGTATTAGGCTGGGATTTGATCCTTGCTTTGCTGTCAATTTATAAACTTCAACTTGTATGTATTGATATTTTGAAAGAAGACTCAAGTTAATGCTTAACAAAAATTATTTGGAATGTGATCTAAATTCTTCAAAGTACTTGTGCAAATAAAAGCAAGATGATACTCCCTCCCATAGTTTTGTTCATCCTATCCTATTTGGGTTGTCCTAAAATTTTGTTCCACATTCCTTTTGAAATTATTTCTCTCCCAATTCCAACCACACAATTTTTACTTTACCTAAAAGCGAGCAAAGTCAAAACATGAACATAAATTATGGGACGGAGGGAGTAATATTTTCAACATTACTACATTGTCTCTTCTCCTCAGTGATGAATTACAAAGATGATGAGTCTGACTACATCATCTCTTTACTTGCTCTTATATTTTAGCTTCTTTTCTCTGGTAGGTGGTGGCTATTAGCGACCTACTGTACTTTCATCATCCAAGTTCTACAAGCTCTTAATTTCATCAAATTAAAACAAAGCTACAATTCACCATTATTTGAACAAAGTGAAATATAACAACAAGAACATTAGTCCCAAATCATTGGTGTGGGCTACAGACCAGGATATGATGTATTGTTTTCTTTGGCATCCCATTAGAATTAGTGCCTTTTTTAAAACTAAATACGCTTATTGAGTGCTAGCGTGTGTGACATTGCTTGATGTCATTTTCAAGCATCTTAGTTGGGTTTGAAAATGTGCATTTAACATATCATAGGTTGTATTTGTATAAAAATTATTTTGAGGATACCATTTGTATAGTGTAAGGCTGGTCCCTATCTTAATGTCCTGTTTATGGATTGGTAACAGGCAATCGATCATATTATTAATTCTGCTGCAAAATCAAACTACATGTCTGCTGGTCAAATATCTGTGCCTATTGTTTTTAGAGGCCCTAATGGAGCTGCAGCTGGTGTTGGTGCCCAACATTCTCAGGTATGGTTTGATTCTTTTTTAAACCTTTTTCAAAAAACCAAAATTCAAAAACAATATTTTAGAAACTGACAATTGACTCCTATTTTCTTGTTGATACCTCATTTTTTAATTTTCTAATGCACGTGACAATAACAAGGTTTTAGGGTTTAAAGTGCTTTATATTGGTTGAAGTTCCTCATGCCTTTGCTTTTGGAAGCTGTGCCTTGTGTAAGAAATAGATAACTGTGAATAATGCAAATTCCATTCAAACTCAAAACCATAGTTTCTACAGTTTGGACCATTGAACTCCTTCCACATCTTGTACATTTTAATGTTTATTGTTAATGCAACTCAAGTTAATTCTTTAACTTATTGACTAGAAGTTTAGAAACTTGATTTTAATTGGCTGATTAGATTTTGGGTGAACTGTAAAGAGGTAGACGATTGGGTTTATGACCAATGATTAGTTAGTGACATTCCCAGTGCCTGTGAGGGAGTGTAGCACTGATTTACATACTGAAGTCAGAGATAGAAGGAACTTGAGGTCATAAGTAACTTACATGTTGCAAGTTCCAACATGTTTTTAAACTACATCAAAAAGTTCAATATCTGAATTTGTTCTGGATCTGGAGGGGTGGGTGTAAACTTTGCATTTTCCGGTTTAAAGATGGATGAACAACCAACAGTAACTTTTATTACTCATCAGAGATCATTTGTATCTGGTTAAATCTGCTATTTTTGGTGTGCTTCCATCAATAACAATTCCTGCAATTTTGGTTCTCCAATTTGAGAATGAAAATTAGTAACTACAGAGATGGTAGAAAATGGAGAACTTTCCTCCATGATTAGTCTGATATATTTCTTAGTTTAATGAAATTCAGAAATTGTTTCCGTCTGATATATTTCCGTCTGATATATTTCTTAGTTTAGATTTTAAGTTTGTGTTGAACAAATATTTGATGTTATGAGCGTGGCAGACTAGTCTTGGCTCCTGACAGAGCCCGCATGATGAGCCTTGTCTCGTCTTTGACATAAAGTCAAAATTGATTTAATTGAAACTACCTGATTGTGAATAATAAGTAGAGTATATTTATACCTGTCCAAATTAAATACTACTTTGTCCTTATTAATACAATAATAAAAGTATATAGACACTAGTGCAATAACTAAATAGATAATCATCTAATAATATTAAAAGTGACTAATTAAGCTTTCTGATAAGTTTGGACTCCTTGTGGTTAATTGGAGTATAGAAATATAGTTTCCCTAATTTTAGGAGTATTATGGTGTCGTAATTTCCTATTCTCACTAGGTTTAGGGTTTAGGTTCCTTATTCTGATTGGGTGTAGGCCACCATTTCTCTATATAAGCATTGTAGTAGAGTTCAGAAATTATGAAGTTATTAGTCATCTCAATAAAGGTAAGAGTTTATTACTCCATACTTGTTATTACAAAAAGCAGTTCATTATTCAACAAGGTTTTCCAGCACATATCAGATGTATACATAGATTTTCAGTAATTGTGATAAAAGAGAAGGCCAGTTCTTTTTTCTTTTAAAAATGTTTTCCCCCTTATTGTTGCAATTCCTAGAATCACCTTACTTTTTTAAAAGCATCAGTTGCATATTTTCCCTTTGCGGGAACTTAATGCCTCACTGTTTTACAGCATGTTTATCACTGTTTGGGATCTTTTGCAGTGTTATGCGGCATGGTATGCTTCAGTTCCAGGGCTTAAGGTGCTAACTCCATACTCTTCAGAAGATGCCCGTGGCCTCCTTAAAGCCGCTATTAGGGATCCTGACCCTGTCGTTTTTCTTGAAAATGAATTGCTGTATGTAACAGATCATAAAAATGAATTTCTTCATGCTAGTATACTACAAAGTACTTTATTATCATCATGTATTTTTTGGGGGGTTCTTTTCATTTATCTTTATCTAATATTGATGATATAATTTGTGCTCCAGATATGGTGAGTCCTTCCCCGTTTCAGATGAAGTTCTTGATTCAAGTTTCTGCCTTCCAATTGGGAAAGCTAAAGTAAGCTACTCCGTGGAATGCCGAATCAAACTTTATTTTATATAAATATTCAGTATTGGTTCCTTATGTTAACATTAATATATTGGCAGATTGAACGTGAAGGTAAAGATGTGACAATCACCGCTTTCTCAAAAATGGTTGGCTATGCTTTAAAGGTGTGTGATTCTCTCATCATGAAAGGTTTGAAGTCATTTATGATGGAATATCTACTCCTAATTGAGTGAGGCCTGCAATATATTCATCATTCTCATTCTGTAGATTCTTCTATCAATGTGCTCTTTAGGATTTTATGTGTCTAGAGTTTTGTCCTTGAGCCTGAATGTGGGCTGACTGCTGATGAAGTTCCTGCTTCCCATTTTAAAAACCAATTTGAAGCAAATAATGGTGCCTTGTGTTAGATGTCTCACAAATCTTCTACCTGATTTTTCAGCTAATTCAATTAATTTGCAGCTTTACATTAAACTTTTATGCCACCAATCCCCGGTCACATAGTTGGAGTTAAGGTGTTCTTGATGATGATTTTACTACAATTCCATGTGTGTTTTAACTCAATTTAACTTTCCAGGCTGCTGAGATTCTTGCCAAGGAAGGAATCAGTGCTGAGGTTATAAACCTACGTTCAATCAGACCTCTTGATAGATCCACCATCAACTCTTCTGTTAGGAAAACTAACCGACTTGTCACTGTTGAAGAAGGGTTCCCCCAACACGGCGTCGGCGCTGAAATCTGGTTACAACATTTTTATAATAATAATCTCTGTTCATATTAACACCTTCCCACGTCCCATCATACCCAAAAAAATGACCATAGAAACAGAAAATGAAATCACCCTAAATAGAAATAAAACATAGAAGATATACCAAAATAGGAACTCCATGTTTTAAACCCAAAATAGGAGCTTGCAGTATGATAATGTGGCACATGAACATTTCACAATATTTTTTGTTATTATATATTGACATGATTGGCATTGTATATGCATTTTAACTCCTATTTTGGTATATTTTTTATGTTTTACTCCTACTTTAGTCTTTTTCCCAAACAGAAAATTGAAGTCTTTCTTCAAAAGCATCATATGCATTTCCTGTTCTTTTTTTTCTTTTCATCATTCCTGACTGGAAAGTTCTTTTATCCAATGCCAGTGCAACGGTTGTGGAGGAAAGCTTTGGATACCTTGATGCACCTGTTGAAAGGATAGCAGGAGCTGATGTTCCTATGCCATATGCAGCAAACCTTGAAAGGTTGGCTGTTCCACAGGTTTGTTCTCTGCCATTTTCTTCCTTTCCTTATTTCCCGGATCGTAAATGAGTTTAAGCAAGATTGCTTTATATCATAATAATTACGTGTAAGGACCGTGCTACAGACCCACCACCCGTGCCTCCATCGATGACAATACAGATGATTATTTAACTATATACAGACGATAATCATTTGTGAACAACAAAGACGATTATTGTCTGTGTAGGTATGAATTCATTTGTAATGTCATCCATGGGGGCATGGGTGATGGGTTCCCTGCATTATCCTTATGTGTAATGCTATGTGTCAGGAAACATATATACGCACAGTGCCCATTTGGCCACAGCTTCTGTGTTTTGAAAATGCAATCTCACAACAGTGTTTAATTTTAGCGTTTTCAACGTTAATATGCAATTGGAAAACATTTCAAAAACACTTAGGGTCCGTTTGGTATATAGAATTGATGGAATTAGAATTGAATTGGAATTAAAATTCCATAGGATTCAATTCCATAGATTTGAATTCACCAATTCCAATTCATTTTTTGCACTATCAATTCCAAATCCACATGATTTTTGTGCTACCAATCTCCAGAATTGAAATTCAAGTCCTCAATTCCAATTCCACAATTTGAATTCCGTGTACCAAATGGGGCCTTAATGCTAATTGAAAACCTTGTTCCCAAACAAGGCAGATTGTTATTCCTCTCTCCCTGATCACTAAATGTTAAGAAAACCAAGAACAGAACAGTTTGCGACATTGTTTTCAGATTCATAATTCTTTCTGCTCTCTATTTTTCTCATTCATTGACAGGTTGAGGACATAGTTCGTGCGGCGAAGAGGGCGTGCTATCGATCAGTTCCCAAGGCTGCCGCTGCGTAGAAATTCCAATGCAGTTTTGTTTTAAAAAAAATCTTTATGCCATTTTGTAGTCTGGATATATATTCTTTTGTCCACTTCGGTGTCGTCGAAGGGTTTGGCTGTTTCCTTGAAACTTCACCATGGATATGCAGATTTGCTGCCCATGACAACAGGCTGGCTGATCCCTGAAATCCAGTCTCAGAACATTTCTTTTTTAAAAAAAATTAATAAAGATTCGGGCAAATTTGCCCCTAGTTGATTATTGTTTACATTGGAGATACTCAAAAAGAAGAACTGTTATGTGATGAACTGCTTGTGTCCTTTGAAAGGCTTGAAACTGCCCCCCCCTCCACAGCTTCTATTCTATCAGGCTAATTTGGTGAGTTTTGGAGGATTAATAATATGATATGGGTTTTAAAATTAAAAATGATATAATATGGATTTTGAAATTTAAAATAAATGTTTGAGAAATTTGAAACGATAATTGTTAGTGGCAAGTAGGGGTGGTTGATGGTCGAGGAAGATTTAAAAGCATTTATATTGATATCTTTCAAATGGGGTTGTGATATTGAAAAACATCAAATCCAAATCATGTTTTTTAAGTTTAAACTACTAATTATACAGCCATGTCTTTTGATATTAGGACTTATGTTCCATGTGCTTGTGAAAGTCCACCTTTCATTAGGAATTAAAATATTTGTTTACTATTTATATCTTCATCAATTTTAGGGTACTAGTAATATTTTATTAAATGAAAAATTAAAATAAATAAAGAGGTTAAATTTTGGGTTAAAGAGAGTACAAATTATGTACTTCCGGCTAGACATAGAAATTAGAAAACTTATACTCATGCAACATCATGAACTTGGCAAAGTTTGACTTGGCAAAAAATCAAATTTAAATGTAAGTTGTATGGTTAAAATTTTATGAAAAACAAAAACTATATACTTCATTCGTTTGTCATAAATCTTCCCAAATACGGAGTACCTTTTATGTTTGTTTAGAAAATATCTTCCCATTACCTTATTTAACATTTAAAATATACAATTAGCACCACTTAATTTATTACACTTCACCCACCTCATTTAATATATTCCACCAAATTTTTTAAAAAATATTTCACAACAAAAAGTCAATTTGGGAAATTCTATGACGGACAGAGAGAGTATATGCACTATAACTTCTTTTCTTAAAAGGAAAATAAAAAAGAGAAAAACATTGATACAGAGACAGCTTGAGTTGGTCTTACCAAAGAGGTCAAATAAATTGGACCAAGAAAATGCTCAAAGACATTTTGTGTTTGTTTTTTTGGGTAAACACTATGAATGTATTATCATTTTCTATAAGCACAAGGCCTGTGAAGAATTTTCAGAAAAACCCTCATATTTTCAGTGCTTCTTCTTTCCACCTCCAGCACTTGATTTTGATGGGGATGCAACAGCATTAGCAAAGAATGCCACAATAAGCACAACAGAAATATGGGATCCATATTTTGCCATTAAACTCTGCAAATCGAAACCAGAAAAAAACAGATTTTACGGATCAAAACGAAGAAAACGTTTTCTTTAAAAATTATCTTCCCGTTGTGTGTTACGATAACACGATGCAAACAACAACAACAACAACCCAGTTGAATCCCACAATACGATAACACGATGTTTGGCTGAAATTATTTTCAAATTATTTTTTATGAAAAATAGTGTGAAATTAAAAAATAAAAATTACATATTTAAAAACTACATCAAAAGATCTACAAAACTAGAGGTGACATAAGTATATTATTTTGTCAAATGGGCAATGAAAATAAGCCAACAAAAATGAAAAAAGTTTGACCCTGTGAATAGTAAACGGGAAGATAATTTTTGGACGGAAGGAGTAATAAACAGACATTACCTTAGCCTGAAGGCGGCAACATCCCCACCCATTGCAATCAAGACAAGAACAAAAAATGTGAAGGGTAAGACCGAGAAGATAATGTCGAAGAAATTCAAAGTGTGACACTATGATCTTTCATTTGCAAGATAAAGGGAAAAGAATTTACCAATCCCAGTTTGTCTTGAACTGCTTTCTCAGACAAGATTTCCAATGGCAAGATTGGAGTGGAGTAAGCCTCCTACATGCAAGAATAAATATGTATTTCAGAACATAAGAGATTCATGGGTTGCATTGATAACCTCTACAGACTCAGACTCTAGGGGTCACAGATTGAAAAGAAAGGGAATGTACACAAGATGGCTTGAGAAAGAAATAAGAAAGATATAGATTGTGACATGATTAAAATGTCATAACAGTATCACACAACACCAACAAAGACACATCTGTTTATGATCAATAATGTGAAATGGCCCTGTTCGATTCGACCTTAAAGGGTTCAATCCAGTTCAAATAGCAATTAAAACTATAATACTCCGCATTCAACTTTCAATTCAATCCAACGCTTTTAGTCCAGTCTGGGGAGGGTAGGCTGTACACAGAGTCACAGACCTTACATCTACCCCGAGGGATAGAGACATTATATTTGATAGACACTTGGCTCAAAATAGAACAAAAGAGTAAAATGAAAGTTATTTGACAAGAATACAGGGAAGCAGCATAATGACATATACTAAAAATCAAGCATCAAAATTAAACACATACAAATAATTATCTATGCAAAAGATAAAACCCCCCAGACTATAGCACCAACTACCAGTCTACCATTCTATCCTAATCCTTCACCACCACAACTTTCTATCTAAGGTCATATATTAGGTCATATCCTCCTCAATGAGCCCGAGTCTAGCCCGGTCTTGTGTAATTACCTCCCCAAGGCCCAAACCTTAGGTCCACAAAATTCTCAAATCTCCTATCGGGCACATTCACACCTCTCCTCTCCACATGTTGGAATCATCACAGCCTCACTTCAGTCGTCTAGTGCATCACGGAGGCCACTCCGACCTTGTCTCATACTACGTATATCTTTATTAGTAATCATGTCCCACCTTGTATGGCTGCACATTCGACTGACGTAGAATGTGGAGTTGTATTAATAATATGGCCAGGGAAAACGTCTAATATCAAGGAGTGTGTGTAATCAACATCCCAATGCAAGAGCAATAAGTCATTCAATGAAATTAAACTCCACGTGATTGCAAAACAGTGAAGCAGTGGAATAGATCGATTCCGCGAAATCAAATCCCATGGCTGACAAATTCGATAAAAAATAATGCGACATTAATGTAGGCAAACCTGCAGCTTAGACTTGGTTGCAACACGATAAGTGATGAGAGCAGGTGAACTGTAATAAGTCGTTTTTACTCCACATTCCAACTCAAAAGAGTGGGAAACAACAGAAGCACTGGAAGTTGTAAATGGCAAAAAATACATCATTGTTCAGAAACAACAAATATAAGCAAACAGGAAAATGAGCAATTATAGAGCCTAACTGAAAGTAGGTTGCTAGTGATAAGGTCACTCTTACACTTCAAGCTTTTTCCATGACATAGATGCGTTGCCAGAGACAGAATAAAATAGTTCTGGATCCCAACTATTGTCAGTGAGAGTTACATCATAAGCAGTTCTGCACGAATTAATAGAACGAATAACACCTCATTAATATGCAACGACGACTAATGATTAGTATTTCCCATAAGCTTGAATGTACAACCAGTTAATTTCTTAGTATGCAGAACGGTTTAAAATCATAGTGTCATGTCTGCCTTCACCCGGGACAGAGAATTTCTTTAAACACAGTAAAATCTTAATCTGAGATGATCATGGGCAGAAATTGATATTAAATAATAACAGATAAAAAGCACATGCAGCAGGCTAATCCATTTGAATGATCAGATAAAAAGTATTACAATCTAATGTGAGAACCAAGCGCCTCATAAACTGTCTTGATCGGGCATACTTAATTAAAACATGTACACTCTGTTGATGGCAGATCAAAATTTTTTGGCTTAATCATCAATCATCAGCGTCAAGATTAATTCTATATGCTCTGCTAAACATGGGAAGAAAATGACATAATTTAACTTGTGCAAAATTCAAGGCAATTTTACAACGTTCCACACAGCCATTTCCGATTTTCATTCACACACACAAAAAATCCTGAATGGTAAGGGCATTGGATTGAACATGAAAATGTACATCGGATATCGATTCGAACAGGAAAACTGTAAACGTAAATGAGCGTTTAGGCACGAGAAATGTCAGGTCCTCACTCAGATCCATGGTTATAGACGTCGATGGTCACGGAGACTCGTTCGGTGCCAGAACTGAGCTTCGTGAGAGAGACTTTCTTGTGCGCCAGGATGAACGGAGCTTCTGAGTGAGCCGCCGACACGGCGGAGAAAACAAAGAGCGCCGCCAATGCGGACGCTGCGAACACTGCCGGCGCATTGATGATCGGCATCGTCATTGCAGTTCTACGAGGAAGATACAGAACCGGTCAAAGGCGTACGGACACCGGATTGGAATTTGACTAGGGTTTAAATATTCCGGGAACGTCGTCGCTACTGGGCCGGGCCCGCAATTTAACCCAATCCGATCTCGGCCCGTTCCAGTTTAAATACTCGAGTGAAATTTGGTTATGTTCGGTGAGTTTACAAGTATACATTTAGAAAATTGTTCGTGAGTATCCCATATTTTGATAAATTAACTGCCGGGTACCTCATATTTTTAAAATATATTCCGAAGTGCTCTCTATTTTTAGAAACTAACTATCCGGTACCTCACATTTTTAAAATATACTATGGGGTACTTCCAAATATACATTAACTTACCCATAAGGGACATTCTGTTTCATTTGAAAGCTTCGATTAAACTCGATAGATTGTATCATTAAAGTATAAAAACTAAGGTTATTTTTGGAATTCCAAATCTCTAATTCTTAAAATTAATGGTGTAACTGGCTTTGACGAAGAGTGAGACGGGATGTCCTTCACGGGTAAGTTAATGTATATTTGGAGGTACCCCGGAGTATATATTTTAAAAATGCAATGTACCCGATAGTTAGTTTATAAAAATAGAGGGTACCTCGGAGTATATTTTAAAAATATGAGGTACCCGGCAGTTAGTTTTCTCAAAATATAGGGTACCCAGGAGCAATTTTCTCGTATAGATTTCGATATCTTTAATTTTAGATATCAAAATTTTTTTCGGGTTTGTTTGATATACAGAATTGTTGGTATTAGGATTGAATTGAAATTGAAATTCTATGATGGCCTGTTTGGGAATATGGATTTGAATTTGAAATCCAGATTTGATACAAATACCTTGTTTGGCAACCTAAAAAATTTAGATTTAAATTTGGATCAAATTCCTCTCATTAATAACCAACCCAATTACAAATTCATACCCAAACCCATGTCATTTGAATTCCCTGGCCCAATTAATATTCAGTGTCGACATTCACTCTCTCTCGTCCATAGCCTCTTACGGATCCTCTCGTCCATCGCCTCTCTCCAGTTTGCACAAAAAATACTACAATTCAGAAATCCACCATCGCCAGATCCAGACAGACGCTCGACGCCGGAGATATAAAAAAGTTGAAGTCGAAGAAGAGCATTCCGGTGACGATAAGGTTGGATACTAAGGTCAAAGTGAAGGTCCGAAGCCTGAAAACTAACAAAGTCGGCAACAGAGTCACCTGCGGCGGCATTCGCGTGAGTGTTCCATCCGGAAGGTCGCCGGCGAAACCGCCCCGGACGTGAATTGCCAGGCTAATGTCCGTGTGAAGATCTGGAAATGGACTTTCTAGGAAAAGGGGGAAGAAGGACGAGTTTGTCATTTACATTGTTTTTTAGGAAAAAGAAAAGGCAAAAGAAAATAGAGAAAAAGTATTGTCAAATTAAATACTCCGTAGTTGGTGAGATAATATTCTTATACATATGAAATATTTTGGTTGTGTACCTAATTTACACACTTATTATTGTGAGTATAAATTCTTTTGTTATTGTTACTTCCTTTTAATTATGTTTACAATATTTTGTTCATTAATTATTTGAAATGAAATTCTAGTACTTGCCAAACAACATCAGAATTTGAATTCTAGAATTGTTATTATGAATTTCCCAAATAGGCATTTAGATTTGAAATTATGATTTTTGAATTTCTTGTGTTTGCCAAACACCGAAATGGAATTTGAATTATGGAATTTCAAATTATAGAATTGAAATGAATTCCCCTATCCAAACACTACCTGAAAGAATTGAATTTATCAATTCCAATTCATTTTTTCACCACCAATTCCAAATTCACACACTTTTTGTGTTACCGAATACCAGAATTGGAATTGAAGTCCTCAATTTTCATTCCAAAGTTTGAATCACCAGATCTACATGTTAGAGGATTATGAAGAAAAAACAGCCTTCCTCACCTGTGACAGTACTTACTGCTACAAAGTCATGGCCTTTGGGTTTAAAAATTCGGGGGCAACTTACCAGAGGATGGTCGATAAGATTTTTAAGCCGCTATTAGGGCACACCATGGAAGTGAGATTAGATGAGATGTCACTTGTCAGTCTGCATTCAAAAATAGAGTTTTCCTTTCTTTTTTTACTTTCTACCTATGGTAAGGGTTGTTGGCCCTACTAGCTCCATATTTACGGAGGAATTTGTGGAGCATGATTCTCTACCGTTTTCACCACAATGAAACACTGTAACCGTCACTCCAAAAATTATTCGAAATTACTTCTTTGGTCTCAATTTCTTTATCATATTTCGAACAACGTGAAAAATATTATTTTTCTGTATACTTCCTCTGTTCTAAATTATTTGCAGCATTTCGAACGACGTGCAAAATATCATCTCTTTTAAAATCATTATATTTTCAAATTGGTAGAGTAATAAAATATAAAAATTACACCATTTAAAAGTATATGAAAAGTTATACAAAACAAGATGCGACAAGAATATTTTATTTTATCAAATGATCAACCAAAACGAGTAAACAAACAAAAGTTATCGAGAGGCCAGAATAGTAACTGTGGCATTCTTTCTGGACGGAGGGAGTATTTGTTTTATTTAGAAATTGGTAGAGAAATAAAAACAAAAATTACACCGTTCAAAAATATATCAAAATCTTTATAAAATCAGACGCGACAAGAATATTTTATTTTATTAAATACTCAATCAAAACGATTAAACAAACAAAATTTTTTGAAATGCCAAATTAGTAAATACCGAGTATGATATTCTTCTTGGAACGGAGAGACTATGAGTGAGTAGGCCACAAATCTTTGCATGTAAATTTCACAATAAGCAGGTCGCAATTAAATTTATATCTCTATTTATATAGATCATGTCTCAATTTTGATTACAAATTAAAAATTACTCCCTCCGTCCTAAAATTATCTCCTTGTTTGTAATTAGAGGTTTGAGCAACTTTATTTTCAATTCAATTTATTTGTTTTTATGTGTAAACTTAAAAAATAAAATTTATAAAATTTACGATAGAGATTCTATAACGAAAGTGAGAATACGAGTATTTTATTTTATCAAATAATTAATGAAAAATATAAATAATCAAAAATTATCAAGGAAAAAGAGAAAAAATTAATGCTAATCAAAATTGGAACAAGGGAGTATATTATTTATACATAGATATAAATGACTCACCCTGTCCTAAAATTATTAATCTCTCCGTTCTAAAAAAAGTTCATATTTTGACCAAGTGTAAAGAAAGAATTATTAAATTGTTGTTGACTTCTAATTTTGCTTTTGATGTGATGAGTAAAAGTAAAATGTGATGGATATATTATTACAAGAAAAAATATGATGTGATAGGTAGAGTATGAAAAAGTAAGGGTAAAAATAATTTTTAGTAGAAAGTAGAAGTTTTTTGTTGGAAGTGATAAAAATGAAAGAGAAAGTTTTTTTTAGAACGGGGGGAGAATCTAATTTTGACTTTTGGGGTCAAGTTTTCCAAACTTTGATCGTATATTATGAGAAAAATATACTCGGTATTAAATTTTCATACAAATTTTATATCAATGGATTAATTTGGAAACATAGTTTTGAGATTATAATTTTGGTAATGTAAAAAAACAAATTTAAAGGTCAAAGTGTGTATTACAGACCGTGAAAAAATAAAAATAGAAATCAAAAATTTATTTTTTTTTTAAAATATCAATTATAATTATGGAGTATAAAAAAAGGAGAGAATAGGGATGTGAATAGACCTAACCCTAATTAAGTAGCCTCGTCCATTCACGCTATATATAAAGGAAAGGCAAGAGAATGTTCGATTAAGTTAAACGATTTTTATGTAATACTTTCAATTTTAATATTATTTTAATAGAATAAACATTTTGAAAATTGGATTATAAAATGAAACTGTTGGTTTTAACTTCTTATAAAAATTTAATATAACTATTTTGTAAATTAGGTTTAAATTTAAGGTTTTATTATGAAAGTCAAATCTGGATATTTAATTTTTGGATTTGGATTTATTTTTTTATTTATATCTATTTCTCATCCTAACAAATTAAACTTTTTATAATTCTGAATGCAATATCACATAACAAGAATTTTTTTTAATTTAAATCCTAAAATTTTTCAAATAACATTTCTCTCATCTGATACCCAGTTCTTTCTCTCACCCTCTCGCCGTTCTCTCATCTCTAGCTCTCTTTCTCTCGTTCTCATTCTCCCATTTCTTCGCCCAACTCTCTCTCTCTCTCTCTCTCTCTCTCTCTCTCTCTCTCTCCCTGTCTCTCTGCCTCGAAAAAATTTAAGTTTTTACCTACTTTGTTCGAAAAATCATATATTTTAAGTTAATGCGTTAAATTTTGAGTGTTTTTGAAGATTCGATGTGAAAGTCCACTATGTTACACTCATTTGAAATGAACTTCGTATCTCTTGACCTGCGTAATGGCCTGTATAAGTTCATTAAACATAACGTCCTTTCTTTGTATTAAAGTTTTAAATAAATGTGTTAAGAGTATCCCACATCGGAAAAGTGTGAGGAAAATAATCGGTATATAAGCTCTTGAGTTGAACTAACTAATCGATTGGATTCAATCTTTTAATGTGGTTTAACCCAAGTGTGTTATTGCCCAATCCAGTGATCCATACTCTATCCTAAATCTTTTCATGGTATCTGAGCCTACGGGCCTTATTTTTTTTCCGTAAATCTTCTTGGGCGTAGACGTAGATGACAAATTCAGGAGAGAAGAAATCCGACGGCGACACCGGCGGTAATGGTGCTCCTCAACGTCGTACGATCTCGCCCTATGATCTTCATGGCTATCCCGAGGGTTGGGGTCGTCATAACAGCAGCGGCCGAGGTCGTGGGCGTGGGCGTGGCATCTCTGTTAGCAGGGGCGCTGGAGGACAGCAGCCGCACGCTGCACATGCCGCGGCAACAGGGCTGTCCGGAAGCAGCAGCGCTAGTGAGTCCTCCGCTGGTGCAGCGGTGGTTCCTTCTCTCTCTGCTGAGCAGTGGGAGACGTTTAGGGCTCTTTTAGCCTCTGTCAAGGATCCTCCGTCTGAAAAATTGTCAGGTATTCCTATTACTAAACGGTGGATTATAGATACGGGTGCCACGAATCATATGACGGGAGATTTACAATGTTTGATTGATGTACATTCTATACCGGGTTGTTGGATTCGTTTGCCGGATGGAAAGACGGTAACGGCTACAACCGCGGGTCGTGTTCGACTTAATGATTCGATTGTTCTGCACAATGTTTTCTTCGTTCCTGATTTGAACTGTGATTTACTCTCCGTGTCTCATTTGATCAAGGAGACTAATTGTCTCGTAAAATTCGACGGCCCACTATGTTTATTACAGGACCGAACCACGATGCGGGTGATTGGTGCGGGTAGACAATCTGATGGCTTGTACTATTTTCAACACACCTCTGTTGGTTGTGCGTTGTCAAGCGTGAAGGAATGTCAATTTGATCTGTGGCATCGACGACTTGGACATCCGTCACCAAAAGTGTTATCTTTCTTATCAGTTGCTAGTGATAGTGCATCAAGTGTTTTGAATAATGGGCCCTGTGCTATTTGTCTGCGTGCAAAGCAGTGTCGTACTTCTTTTCCTTCCAGTACCAATAAAACCACAGAATTATTTCAAGTGATTCACATTGATGTATGGGGTCCGTACAGGACACCAAGTTTGGATGGTTTTACTTCATTTTTGACTATAGTGGATGATTTTTCTCGTGGTACTTGGGTCTATTTATTGCGTGCAAAATCCGAAGTGCCATCCATTTTTCGTCAATTTTATGCTTTAATTGACCGACAATTTAATAAAAAATTAAAGATTGTCCGAAGTGATAATGGAACTGAATTTGAATGCCTCAATTCCTTCTTTCATGAGCAGGGTATCTTACATGAGACATCGTGTCGTGGGACGCCACAACAAAATGGTAGGGTTGAGCGCAAGCATCGACATATTTTAAATGTTGCGCGCGCCCTACGTTTTCAAGCTTTTCTACCAATCGAATTTTGGGGGGAGTGCATACTTGCTGCGGCATATCTAATCAATCGGACTCCCTCCATCGTGTTGAAAGGAAAAACCCCGTACGAACTCATGTTTGGTTGCCCACCGTCGTTGAGCTCCATTCGCACCTTTGGTTGTTTATGCTATGTTCATAATCAAGATCATCACGGAGACAAATTTGAAACTCGTAGTGTGCGGGGCGTATTTTTGGGCTACCCCTACGGGAAGAAAGGGTGGCGTGTCTACTTCCGGGATACTGGGAAATTTATTACTTCTCGTGATGTAATTTTTCACGAAAATGTCTTTCCATTTCAGGAAGGAATTTCTTCCACTACAGATGCTTCATTGGACAGCTTGCAACTTGGTTATTTAGATGATGAAGATGACGTACGGATTCGAGCCAGGGGGGCCTTGCTCCAACCGCACAAAGGACGCCCATTCTACAGTCCTCGTCCTCCCGGCCTACTGTTTCTGCACATCCAAAAGACTCGTCATCCACTGCCGACGCCCAGCCCATGCTCTCTGCTGCCCAGCCGGAACTGCCGTCCACCACTGCCGAAATCCAGCAGGCTGTTTCCAGCACCGAATCAGCTCCTGTTTTGGGTCGTGGCCAGCGACAGCGGACTCCCAATGTGCGCTTAAGTGATTACCAAACCTATGCTATCACCCATGGTGTTTCTCCTGCCATTCCAAATTGTAAGTATCCTTTGACACATTACATTGGATATGCTAAGTTTTCAGCAGGTCACCGGGCTTATTTGGCGGCTGTGGATTCTGGACATGAGCCCCAACTTTATAAGGAGGCCGTGAAGTCGCCGCATTGGCGACAAGCAATGACTGCCGAGATCGATGCACTGGAGAAGAATGACACTTGGCAACTTGTTCCTTTGCCACCTCACAAAAAGGCCTTGGGTTGCAAGTGGGTATACCGTATCAAGCGCAAGTCTGATGGCTCGATCGAGAGATATAAAGCTCGCTTGGTTATTTTGGGAAATCATCAAGTTGAAGGTATTGACTATCAAGAAACTTTTGCTCCTGTTGTTAAACTCACTACTGTTCGGATTCTTCTTGCTGTTGCCGCTACACGCAATTGGGAGCTTCATCAAATGGACGTTCACAATGCTTTCTTCATGGTGATTTGAGTGACGAAATCTATATGCGACCACCTCCAGGTTATCGTTTTCAGACACCCGAGTTAGTGTGCAAATTACGAAAATCTCTCTATGGCTTAAAGCAAGCCCCGCGGTGTTGGTTCGCAAAACTGTCTGGTGCATTGCGTCGCTATGGTTTTGTTCAGTCTCATTCTGATTACTCCTTATTCTCTTTTCACAAAGGTGGCTCTGTGGCCCATATTCTTGTTTATGTTGACGATTTGGTGATAGCCGGGAATAACTCTCTTGAAATTACCCGTTTCAAGAAATATCTTTCTGATTGTTTTCATATGAAAGATTTGGGTGCTCTCAAATATTTTTTGGGCGTTGAAGTCGCCCGGAATTCTACAGGTATATTTTTATGTCAACGAAAATATGCTCTTGATATTATTTCTGAGACAGGATTACTTGGATGTCGTGCACTTGGCGCTCCGTTGGAGCCTAATCATAAATTGGCATTGGCTACTGGACCATTTTTTGACGACCCAGGGGCGTATCGTCGTCTGGTAGGACGCCTTGTCTATTTGTCTGTTACTCGTCCTGATCTTTCCTATGCAGTCCATACCTTGGCTCAATTCCTTCAGGAGCCAAAAATTGATCACTGGAATGCTGCTCTGGGCGTGGTTCGTTATCTTAAAGGCACACCCGGGCATGGAATTCTTTTACGTTCTGATAGCGCTCTTTTCTTGACTGGATGGTGTGATTCTGATTGGGCTGCTTGCCCCTTGACTCGTCGTTCTTTGACTGGTTGGTTTGTTCAACTTGGCGTCTCTCCTGGAAAACGAAGAAACAACCTACCGTGGCTCGTTCTTCTGCCGAAGCTGAGTATCGTTCTCTAGCCGTCTTAACCTGTGAGCTTAAATGGCTTCGTGGGTTATTGCGTTTTCTTGATGTTCCTCATCCAGCACCTATGCAGATTTTCTGTGATAGTACCGCAGCGCTTCACATCGCTGCCAATCCTGTGTTTCATGAGCGCACTAAGCATATCGAGATTGATTGTCACTTTGTTCGTGATGAATTATTACGTGGTTCCATTCGTACATCTCATGTTTCCACTCATAACCAATGTGCGGATATCCTTACGAAAGCTCTGGGCAAAGGACGGTTCGATGCTCTACTTCCCAAGTTGGGCGTTTGTTTGTTACACGCTCCAACTTGAGGGGGGGTGTTAATGAAAATATACGTTGCACATTATTAAATATATGGCAAGCATCCATTGTGGAGAAATTGATTTGTGCTACTGCGTGACTTGGAGAAATATCATGCATGGATGGCGGCACATTTAAAGGGATTTGTTTTGGTCAAACTCCTCTTAATATTTGTTTCCTAGTTTGTAGATAATTAGTGCATGGTAGAGTTGTATAGTTATTGGGTTTCCTTGTATTAGCTAGTCATATATATATATATATATATATATATATATATATATATATATATATATATATATATATATATATATATATATATATATATATACTGTAACATGCTATGGAATACAAAAGAGAGAAAATATATTTTTCCATATTAGAGCTTTTCATGGTATCAGAGCCAGTTTTAGCCCACCTCGTTTGTCAAGGTGTCCGTCTAGACGTTCATTCCTAGCGGCCCGTTTGTCTTTAGCCCAGTTGTCCGTGTGGAGTATGTACCCAACGGCCTGTGGCCTGTTTAACACGATTGCTCGTCTGGAAGTCCATACCCAGCGGCTCGTGGTCTTTTCGGTGTTGGCGCTCAAAAAAAAAGTCAAGGGAATGGTAGTTCATTTGCAAGTGGTCAACCGGTTAGATTCAAAATGGCCCGGTTGTCCACTTGAGGGGAAGTGTTAAGAGTATCCCACATCGGAAAAGTGTGAGGAAAATAATCGGTATATAAGCTCTTGAGTTGAACTAACTAATCGATTGGATTCAATCTTTTAATGTGGTTTAACCCAAGTGTGTTATTGCCCAATCCAGTGATCCATACTCTATCCTAAATTTTATCAAAATGCTCTAGCACTTTTCGTTTTTTAATCCACCTTTTTTATATTAAAAAAATTGTGGTAATTCTGCTTTTACAGTAGATAGAATGATTTTTTCATAGTGAGAAATTCTGTCTAGTGGCATTCAATCACAGAATCCATTAACAGCTGATTGTTTTTTAAATGTGTAATTGTAATCTTAGCTACACTTGATCTTATATCTCTTTTTAAATGTGTAATTGTAATCTCTTTTTGTTTAAATTTAATCTTATCTCTGCCCTTTTCTGTTTTTTTACATGGAGTGAAGTAATTTTGTTGTATTAATAATAATTCATCATGCCTATTGAGTTTAATTTAGTAACATTCAAGAGAATCACAAGACAAAATTCATCATTAACTCTGCTTGTATGCCTCTAGCTAGTAATTATTGCCAGCAAATTCAATGGATGAGAGACCTTCCCAATAACAATACAATGAAGTATAAAGGAGTTCCTGAAACATCATATAGCTAGGGATGTCCTTTTATGGTCATCCGTTTAGTTTATAGGGACCTTTCTGTTTCTGTTCTTATTCAAAAGGACGTCTCTATGATTGGTTACTGTGTTGGGGATCGTTGGTACATGTTTTCTGGTTATGAGTCTGAGATTATTGGCTCTTCATCTGCTGGTTTCGGTGTTGCGTATCTGAATCGATGTCCGGTATTGGGTACGTCTGCGCTTTGTAACGCTATTGGTCATATATAAAAAAGAGATGGGAGTGTTTGTTTGTACACCTGTGCGAGGCCGCGAGGTTCATTCCGATTCAGAGTGCCATTGTTCATGCGATACAGGTAGGAGGTGAAATGCCTTATGCACCACCCATGGATGAAGAAAATATGATGTTTTCTTCAGCTCGTGAGACGACATTGCCTGATCAAGATGTGTTGTGTCACGTAATTAACTGAGAAAGTACAAATTACACTGCTGGTATGGATGCTAATATGACGTTCCCAATGTGAGTGCCTTCATTCATAATTGGCGTGCACTCTCAGAAGCATGGGTGAAGTTTTGTGTTTTAAGAACAACGGAACATTTCAATACCTCTGCGTTGTCGTCGACACTTAAAAACGGCCATATTAAGAATCTCTTCTCACTGAGAAACACCTTGGGTTTGTTGTGTGAAGTGAATCCTGAACAGTTCAAGGTAAAATACTAGAGGTAAGGCAGCACATGAGTAGCATGTAAGGGAGAAAGAAGTCAAAGCACATGTTGCGTTTTGGACTAATGGCAAGGAAAAGACTGTCATACTAGAGGCAATGCAGGACATGAGTAGTATGTTTTGCCTTTTGATGTAAATTTATATTTAAAAAATATTTTCAAAGCTACAATAAAACTTCATTCTTGTTCCAGAACATTTCTCATTAGCTGGAATTGTTGCAAACATACTAGTTTTCCATCTCCCAATAATAACAGGCAAACGAAACTGTAGGGAGAAAGACCAAAGTAGGACTAAAACATTGAAAATACACCAAAATAGGACTTGCATGTTTTTATTCCCGAAATATGACTTACATTACCAAACATGGTCATATACATTACCAAGAAAGTATGGTAATTTGTACACTGCCACATTACCACAATGCAAAGTCACATTACCACGGTGCAAAGTCCTATTCCGGGAAAAAAACATGAAAGTCCTATTTTGGTACTTTTCTCTATGTTTTAGTCCTATTTAGGATGATTTATATATACTCAAAAATACATACATATTAGAGACCAATCCAAGGTCAATTGCATAGTGCTTCAAATATTTAAAAAGGATAACGAGTCATCCAGAGGAAATATGACAAATTAAAAAGCTCCACAAAAGCTGTCATTGTTTTTTTTGCCAGCTTTTCATCAAACCGAGATAGGGTTTGATCACAGACTTCTTCTTGTCATGAATCCAAAACGCAACTTTTTCTTTTGATTTTTCTCTCTTTCACGCAGGTCATGAGCTGCCTCGCCTCTTGCTTATAAGTCAACTTCCAACTTGAACTACTCAGGGTTAACTTCACATAATAATAAACCCAGGTGTTTCTCAGTGTGGAAGACATTGCCGGGAGTACTCAAATGCTCTGTTGTTCCTAAAACGCAGTACTTCACCCAAGCTTCGGAGAGGTCACGCCAGTCATTATATCTATTGTAAAACCAACATTGTAGAAATATTGGTTTTACAATAGATATGTCTGGTTTTCTGTATAGTGTCATTCTATTTGTACATGTACACTGCCACATTACCACAATGCCTTTGGCTATTCCTAGTAGATTTTGTCAGCTTATTCAATGGATCAAAGACCTAGCCAATAGAAATGGAACGATGTATCTAAAATCCCTAAAGCGCCGTATAGCCAGGGATCACCTTTTATGGTCATCCGCTTGGTTTTTAGGACTCGTTCTGTTTCAGTTCTTATTAAAAAAAAAAAGGACGTCTATATGGTTGGCTTTTGTGTTAGGGCTTGGTGGTATATGTTTTCTGAATATGAGAATTTGATTACTGGCTCTTCATCTGCCGGTTTCTCTGCTGCATATTTGAATGGATGTCCAAAGTTGGGTATCTCTGCGCTCTGTGAGGCAATTCGTCTTATTAATCTTCCAGGCAATAAATAGGCAACATTCAGAGAAGAAAGGGTTGTGCACCTTTGCAAGGCCGTGAGGTTCATTCCTATTCAGAATGCTGTTGCTCGTGCGATACTGGTCGGAGGACAAATGCCTTATGCACCACCCAAGGTAGGAGAAGATATTCTGTTAGTCCCGTTTACGTCAATTGGCAATCGTTTACTCCTATGGGAGGAATTATCTCTCCACTACATTTAATCCTTTTTGTAGGGCACCTTGAATTGAAGAAGAAATTTGCAGTTTTTTTTTGTGAGTTTAACAAATTTACTGAAAATCTTTCCCAAATTGCCTTTTTCAATCTTAATGAAAACGTTCAAGTGACATTGGAGGGCAATGTCATGGGATGATCCGGGAGCACTCCGGTGCCCTGTTCGCAAAATTGACGGTTCCTACCCCTCCTAACCCCCCCGGTAAATCCCCCCCACCTGGCCCCAACCCGAACACACCCCCCGGCCCCCACCCCCTTCAATTACACCACACAAGTTGATTTTGACTCTAAAGTCAAAATCAACTTGTGTGGTGTAATTGAAAGGGGTGGAGGGTGTGTTCGGGTCGGGGCCGGGTGGGGGATTTACCGAGGGGTTTAGGAGGGGTAAGAACCGTCAATTTTACGAACGGGGCACTGGAGTACCCTCAGTCATCCCATGACATTGCCCTCCAATGTCACTTGAACCTTGGGGTCACATAAATGACAAAATTAAGAAGTGATAATGAAAACATTGCATTTTATATAATATAGAGTACTTGCAAACCAATAATTGCACAGTACTCCCTCAGTACCAATTTAATATCACTTGTTAGACTTCGTATGTATGTAAGAAATATGAAATTGTGTGGTTGAAAGTGATAAAAAAACACCACAAAAAATCTCCAAACAAACGAAAGAAAAAAATTATTTAAGGCTGTCCAAAATGAAAATAAAGAAGATTAATTTGAGACTGAGAAGATTTGGTAGGAATTCGCAAGGGGCAAACTTGTTAAAATGAGGTCCAAATATTCCCACAAATAAAAAGTGAGCAAATGCAAACCACAAATAGAAAACACTACAAATACACCAAAAGATAATCAACAGCAGAAAAGTATTACAATTGGTATTTTCACATGAACATATGCCACTCCCTAATGATCAAATTAGAGCTTCATATATCTCATTTCAGGTAACTATCTTAGAGCCTATTGATCTCTCTTCTTTAGAAAACAATAAAAAAATCCCTCCTTAACAATTGATCTTAGAGCCGTAAACACGGAAAACGCTCAAATTAAAGCAAAACTGTTTGGACTCTCATATTTGATTAAATGTTATGTAAAATCCCACACACCTTCTGCAGAGGAAATGCAAGAAATGGTGAGTGTATAAATATTCAGACATACCATATGTGACAAGAACTTCTGAGCTTCCCATTCACCAGACCACTTTAAATGGCAATCAGAAACCGGAACGTGTCCTCGGAATCAGATTCAAAACAGGACCGGTCACCTTGACCGGACTGCACAGAGCTGCCTGTGCCCGCGATTATGCTCCAAGGGGTAGAAGACTGTTCCTTTTACATACTTCTGGTGGTCTATAGCGGATTGCCTCAGCCTTGACATTTCTCTAACCTTTCCCTTCGCTTGCTTTGTGATGATCGAGCATTTAGCCAATGGATCCATTGATCCAGCACCAACCCTCCTAATTGTGTACAAAAAAAAAATCAGATTACTCCTTATGTCCAAAAAGAAAGTCGGGTGATAAAAAAACATTTGTCCCAATAATATTAATTATGCTCCGTCGGGCGAAGCAATGTCGTACAATCTTCCAATATTTTGTGAGATTTTTTTAAACTTAGATAGTGCTGGTGTCCCTAAATTATATTCCTTCTCTTTTTTTTCTCCAGTCCCTAAATTATCACTCATTTCCTTTACATTATGTTTGGTTTGGGAAAACGGTTAGGAAAAGAAAATGTTAAAGGAAAAAAAAAAAAAATCCTAATTTCTCCATGTTCCTCTCAAAAAAAGAGGGTGAGAAATTTTCCGTTTTCCCTCATTTTCTTCACAAAAATGGAAGTTAAAATAACTTTTCCATTTTACATTTTCTTAACCTTCTCTTTTTCTCCCAATTTTTGTTTATTTTCCTCTCTAACCAAAAACCAAAATTGCTTCTTTTTTATACTTATTTTCTTGTCCTTTCCGAATTCTTTGAATCAAACAGTGTGTTAAGAGGAAAGCAATAATTCATTCATATAATTTCTCTCCATTCTAAATAAATCTCAACCACACATATGTTGTTTTCTTAAGTCTTGCATCCAGTCAAACTGAACAATAATTTAGTGAGAATGATATATTTAATTTTACCAAAACCCTACAAAATGTGATACATTTAATTTAGGGACAATGATAATTTTACCCTTCTACCCTACCAATGATGCTTTGATCAAATGAAACTTGTTTTTTTGTCAGAGTAATTATTAAATTGGTTATGAATTTAGATATTCGGAGTTATGGCTGTATTCAATCATGATTTACACCAAACACTAAAACTGTGTTTGGTTCGTGGATTTTGGTAGGGAAAGGAAAAGAAAATAGGATGAATACCTTTTTTCTTTGTTTGGTTAGAGAGGAAGAGAAAAGTGGAAGAAAAAGAAAATGAGAATGAAAAATGTACTAAGAAGAGGGAAAACTAAATTTCTCCCATTTTGGTGAGGAAATGAGAGAAAAGTATTTTCTTTTCTTTTCCTTCCAAATTCCTTGAACCAAACATAGTGTAAGACTTGAACAAGATTGCTGATAAGTATTGACAGATAGAAGAAAGGAAGCAGTATCAACTACCTTAATAATTTCTCTGATGCAACTCTGGCAGCAGTAATCAAGCGGCGGTTTGGTAACCAGTCCACTACACGATTTGGATCGGCTCGCATTGGTGAATGTATTTTAATAAGCTTAATTTACAAAGGTAGAAAATGTCAACAATCGGAAACATACATGTAGCTCACAAACAGGTTACATTGATAAATTGTCCCCTGCTTAGCTTACCGAAAATGGAAACCTAAGGAAATGTTTGACTTATTAGTTGGAAGGAAATATTTCATTGATAGATGCAGAAATTTATACAGAACACATCATAAGATCATATAATTGTCTAAAATTATCTAAGTGTGAAGTTTGAACTTTTTAGGATTGTGGAAACTGGAAAGTATATGTAAAGTTTCTAGATGTAATACGTGAGCACATCTGTCACATACTTTCCGATGGAAACTGGAAAGTATATGTAAACTTTAAATGCCAATTGAAATGTCTGAAACTAAACTGTCACATACTTTCCGATGAACAAGTTTCTAGATGTAACACGTGAGCACTTTCACCCCAACCTTCTTCACAACATCCCTCATTAGGTTTTTGTTAAAAAAGCAGTGCAATCACAAAATAGTTATGGAACATTTCTGAAGACCATTAGTCGATATATTATTCAAAATAAAATCATCTTCCAAGCTAGAGCTTCGCTCAAAGAAGCTGAATGTAGCTAGACTCCGGAGTCATATTAAATATAGACCCCCCCTCCCTCCCCCCACCACCACAACAATGGTGCCACCAAAAAACAATTTACTCTTCTTTTTATGATTTACTGATCTGATGCTAGTTAAGGAGTTCAGGCTAATGAGTAGCAGGATCTTTCTTTCAAAGGTTTCTGCTTTCATCAACCTGATTTAAAAATACGTAGACCTTACCCCTACTCAAAAGTAGAGAGGATGTTTCCATAAGACCCCTAGCTTGACTAACACAAGCAGCAACGTGAGCACGGAAAGCATAGAGCAAAAAAGTAGCAAAGAGCAAACTAAGGTTAATGAAGAAAAAAATAAACAAAGAAAGCATAGATAGACAAGTGCAGAAATAGCCACCAAGCCCAAAAGCCTATCTCACCAGCCTTGTCCTAGCTCTCCAGACACTCCTATCTATGTCCTCGGTAAGGGCCATAAGTCTTAGGTCAACATTAATGTTAAAAGTTGTGGAGAAGTCTACTTGATTTTGAGAAATCACAAAACAGTTATATATAAATCTTAAAATGTCATCTTTTCTTGTTTGGGTGGCACTTGGAATATATCTTTCAACAAAATGGGATTTCAAAGTGGACTACAAAGTTGATGACGGTGAATTGCTTAGAAGTTACAAGGGTAAATATGTTCGTACTTTCCCTCCTTTTTCTCTTTGAAGGGTGAATCGGAATTGATTGGTGGTTCTTTAGTCTATTGTCTTTTGCAGCTTCTTTTACCCAGAGAAGCAGCATATATAACCTCTCTCACTCCATAGTCCATACCCTTTTCACATATTTTCTTTGGTAAGCATCCCCCCCATCTTCTCAATTGTTCTGCATCCCAAGTTCAAACTTCAATTCTTAAAACTAATAATGGATTCTTAAAACTAAGTTCTTGCATATGCAACTACCTCAAATTTCATATGTTCATAACAAATTAATAACAAAAAAGTGCATCGATATTAAAGACTAGTCAGGAGAATAGTGAAAAATCAACACAACCAAAAGATCAAGTTGGAAATTACCCCTAAGCATTCCATCATTTGATAGTAAGCTCTTCCCTGCAGTGGGGTATGACCCTGTCGTGACTCTGAAAAATATCTCGTCCTGAGATGACAAAAAAGACTCCTTAAGTCCAACATAGGAGTATATATTTCCTTAATGTTGTTGGACAATTAGTTTAAACATTAGAATAAAAAAACAAAAGACACTGGAGGCTTCTGTAACCTTCATTTACCATTCTTTATAGCCAGGATCAACAGTAAAACCATACATATCCACTGATTCACACAGGGAAAGAGCAAATTCAAGGGCCTTTAATCCCGTTCCTTTTGCTGCTGAACCAAAGGATGCACCCAACATGAGGTATACAGGGTTGAGAATCGGAACTTCCTACACAATAACAAAAAGGAATCAATTTATAGTCGTACCAAATCCTGTTCATAATTATTTTTTTTCAAGATCAACTGCAAGACAGCATTTGGGCTATGTTTTGCATGCTGAACTGAAACCCTAGTTTAAAAAAGAAAACCATTAAGTAAACAAACGTAAGATATATTGATATAGGTCAATTGTTTGGTAAAATTAATGGTTGAATATAGAGAAAGACAAATGGAAAAAAAATTCTAAAGAAGGATAAACTTTTCTGTAAAATCTAAAACAAAACGTTATTCACAAAGACAAGTAAAAAGCTTTTATTATTAGAGACTAGAAGATACTGCTTAGTAAGTTTTAACCATTATTTTATAGCTCAATTAAAGATTAAAATTAGTTAGCACCTTCGGCCTAAAGAATCATGTTTCCAATAGAGGTGTCAGAAGTATTAAAATGACATTTTTTCAGACGGATGCGGTACAAGTTATGCAATAGCCTCTACCAAACAGAGATTTAAGTAGAAAAGGGTTTGGTTTAGTTAGCCACATAATTTAGACGAAGGGGTGCATCCTGACACGGCATCCATCCTATTTTACAACGTTCCTCCTATCCACCAATGTTTGCTATCTGTACAACTAACTGGAATAGAACGCAAAATCAAAGCAGCAAAAAAATGTTACATACTCGAATCATTTGGTTCATGATATCATGTATTGTTGTTTTAATAATCAAAGTCTCCTTACCAGCATCTGCATGATTAAGAAAAATCGTTATCATACACATAGTAAGGCGCCGAGATCTAAAAACAAGGGAACGAGGGCAATACCGTACAACTCAGCTACTTTATCAATAGCTTTAGCAGAACCTCTATTGAGAAGTCGGAATGTACTTTTTGAGCCTACATATTCAGTGTAGTTCTGTAGAAATGGGAAAACGTCGTTTCAAAACGCACACAGACAAGTACCTAATGACCAAAACTCAAATGACAAGCAGAAATGAATAAGGTCATCTAACCTGAATTGGAGCCCCATTCTCCCTGAATACAGCATCATAGCTATCTATTTCCTTTCCAAACTTTGTTTTGAGAAGGTCACCTGAGTTACCAATTACAGCACATCGGTCATACTGCCTTGGAAAGAAGGGTGGTTTGTCAGGGAGTACTAGAGACAGTTTCTCCATGCATAGGGTTTTATTCTTGCAACGGTTCCTGCATTAAAGAAGTAGTGTGTCTGCAAGCTGAAAATACATTTATGATGACAAAAAATAGCATCTTTAAAACAACTGGGGGTGTAAGTGAAAAGAGCATTCGGTGAACAACTCGTGTTCGACCTTGTTACGTGATTGATTGTTCATGTTCATTTGTTATCTAAATGGACACAAACAATCCTTGGTTTATAGTATGAATATCAAACAAACAAAGCCTGAACAGCTATAAGTTTGTTTGATAAAACTCGTGAATAGATCATTTAGTGTTCTTCAAAACTGCCCACGAGCAAGCTGGGTTAAAGCTTGTATAAAGTTGATTATAAACAAGGTTAACCTTTAATCATTTACATGATTGCACCAAATTTGATCTGTTACTAATTAACGTGTACGGCCCAGGAACAATATAAACTTTTATATTTAAAATTAAATAGGGATAACCATGAACACATTTGATAAGATATCATGTACAATTTATACATTTAGTTGTGAGTTGTCATTTTTGATATGTAACTCTATTCTATCAATTATGTGAAGATGTGTTCTTTGTATGTTTGATTCTTGTCAAGGGAATTTCATTTGTTCGCTAATGTAAAATGATCTTGTTCATGAACAATAAACGAACGAACACGGACACAAAATTTATGTTTGATTTGGCTTGCCTCAGTTAATACTCTTTTGTTTAGTAAAGGAATGATCTCAAACAACAACAATAACAACAACAAACGACCAAGTAGAATCCCATGAATTGGGGTTTGGGGGCCGGGGTGAGTATACACAGATGACAGACCTTACTCTTACCTAGAAAAGGTAAAAAGAGTTGTTTGCGAAAGGCCCCGACTAAATGAACCATATCAAACAGTTAAAATCCTTATCAAACAGTTAAACAACGATATCAAACAGTTGAAATCCTTAACAAAAAAACCCCAAACATAACTTAAACTCAGCTTGAACCTGTTTGGTTATAGCCCTGAAACATCGGGTCAATTGACAATACGTGTACCTTTCAATACCATGAGAGACAAAAAGGATTTAGTTTGAAGAAATCACCGATGCTTACAACTGTATGCCCTTGTTAATCCTTCTCGAGGCATAATCCTCCCATCCATTTGGAAGATTATCAATATACTCTCTCGTCAGTACTGTAGTACTATTTCTTACCTGGTCGAGCCATTTCACTATGAACTAAGATGATTGTATTGAACCCATAATTTGGAAGTAATAAATAGGCAGTTCATAAGGGTCATTTTCTTTAATTTTCTTTGAAACAATATTAAGATGTAAACATGTGGGAGTATACTTTTACTATTGGTTCATAAGAAAAAGAGCCAGAATTATATTCCACTAGGCATCAATGATGAAGAAAACTTATCATGAAAATGACCTTATGCATTAGGTTTCAATTGTCGGGAAAAAAAATAAAGAAAAAACATACCAACCTGTTCCCATGTAGCCACAGCTTCACATAAGTTAAGCGGATATGTCAGTCCCTCAAGTTCTCCTGTTTTTGGATCTTTCTATTGAATGTGGAAAAATAAAAATGACACTAATAGGAGATACTAGTCGAATGCTTTCGTTTGTGTGCAATAATAATGTACGAAGAACAATATTGAATAGCTTGAATTCAAGAAAACTTACCCACATTGGGACAGTTTCTCTAGGAAACCTTAGTGTGACCTCACAAAAATTACTTCCCATTTCAGCTTGTAAACCTAATCCATTTACACTCTGCAGTGTGTTTAACATTGAGCAGAAAATTAAAAGACAGTTTGAAAAGGACAATATAACGACTAATAAAGCCATCTAAAATGATGTTTTCTCAATAAATAATGTCAATATCATGCATGCAGTGCAACTGATGCACGAAAGGAGCACAAAGAGAGCCACAAAATAATGAATAAAGTTGCATCATATGATAAGAGTCCCAATTGCATAATCAAGTCAGCTTATGAGTGTATTCCTCAAGAAAAGCAAAACTACAGCCAGAAAGCAGGTGGGGAACAAGATCAAGATAAATTTTAAACTCCATATGAAACATCTTAATGATTACTTTCAAACAAGTCTACAATAATCTAACAAAGCTTCTAGATATATTTTCTTGCCTTCATGACTATGGCAATTATTACTCTATCTTGAAATGGTGCGTACATCGTTAGGCGCCCATGAGACTCTAGGAAAACACCTAGCACCTATGCGCCTAGCCACCTCTACGGCTACATTAGGTCCTTACAAAAACATATTTTATAAAAACTATTAAAAGAAAGGTCTCGTCAAAATAAAGTGTGTGTGTGTGTATAACAATTCTCTCTCTCCCGACTATGTGGAAGTTCTTAATTTATTGCACATATTAACATTTACTCCTCCAATCCCATAAAAGAGTCTGATTTCATAAGGGTGCAACTTTTAAATATTAGTAAGGTACAACTGTTATGAAGCACATTTGTGGAGGCTTCAAACAAAATGCAGAATTAGCAAATTTGTGGAGATTGATACTACATGTACTCTATGTGATGATGATACTGAGGATACTAACCATTTGCAGGTGCCCTTATGCAGTTTCTGTACTTAAGGAAATCTCTGAATGGATTGGCCTTGACTTATCTGCTGATTCACTAAGGGATGTGCAAGTGAAGCTGCTGTGTATTAAACCTAGAAAATGGAGGATGGAAACTGTTGCAGTATAGGTAGCCTATTGCCATACAATCTGGAGATGCAGGAATGAGAAGGCTGAAGGCTCATAATGGTAAATTGCTGAATGTGAGGGACTGTACTAGTTGGATGTAAGGCTCACCTGGTGTAGTTTTTATTTTCTCTTGCTCTTAATGTGTCTGCTATAAGGGCTGCCTGTTGGGCCTAGTACCCTTTGATGTACTATTTGAGTTAATATATGTGCACTTTGTTAAAAAAAACTATTATAAAGCATAAATATTAGCTTGTTTTGACTAATATGATTGTTTTTGGGGGACAAAATATGTCCAACAACTAGACTCTTTTATGGGATGCAGGGGATATATCTTAATTTATAATCTTTTTATTAATTAAGAACACATGTTTCTAAAAGAGCACCTATGCATTTGAACTTTTCCCCTCATTGTAAAAATTTGGGTATGCCATCATGGTATGCAAGTACACACTAGTAATTCGCTTACTAGTCTCTCACAAGAAGCCAGTTGCAATAGAACTAGCACACTTGTCACTGGCATAGCGATAAATGAGTAAATCCTTCTCAAATTAGTTTCGCGATATTGACATGGTTTTAACACATGAATCATTGAGAGAGAAAGAGAGAGAGGAGCTTACCACACATTTCTGGAACCCCTTCTGAAGAGACTGTAACGCTTCCGAATCCTCGCGGGAAAGATGGAATGCTGAATCTGCAGACATTTCAATGATGGTTCTACTTTCCATGGTTGAAACAAAGTGATTCATAAAAGTGTTCAAAGACAAATGAGTATACTCACTGAAATCCGATAGACCAGTCGTATATATAAGAATTGCAGCTAGTCCGGAGGCTAAGACAACTGCCAATGCCAACTTTAAGATCATCATCCTTCTCTGTGGTCTGTGTATGAAACCAGAGAAATTTAACAATACTCAAAGAAATAAATCCTAGGCGCCAAATTACCAAAAACGATGGGGGAAATCCAAAATCAAGACGAATAGAGATGTTTAATCATGATATGATACAAAAGGAAATAAATTTACTTTGATAAAAGTGGAAGAAGAGGTGGCGGGGCGCCGGGCTGCGCGACGGAGTTGAGTCGCTGGGCTTCTGCTCCGGCGGGCTTCTTCGTCTTCACGGATCGGGCATCCCGAAGAGGTCTTCCCTCATTTCTCTGAAAAGTGAAAATGTTTATTAAAAAAAATATTTAATTATAATGTATATTCAATATAATTTGGTTCATTCCTAATTTCTTATATTCTCTTTGTTTAAAAAAAATTCTCTGGTTTAATTTGACAAGGAGAATTTTCATGGGTTGTCCTCATACAATAAAATGAATGGTATAAGAGCAATTCCAATGTTGAAGGTAAAACAATAGAGTACAATATTTGTCAAATTTACCTTTTCTACACATAAGTTTATCCTCCAATGAGGAAGTTAAATGGGAAAGTATTATATCTTTCTTAATTATGGAGAGGTATATTTACCTCCTCAATTTTGGAGAGGTATACCAGTTTCTTCTCTTTCTTTAAAATACCTTTAGATTCCGTTTGGTACATGGAATTCAAATTATGGAATTAGAATTGGAGACTTTAATTCCAGTATTTAGTAGCACAAAAATTATGTGGATTTAGAATTGAGAGTGCAAAAATTGAATTAGGGTCCGTTTGGTATATGGAATTGGTGGAATTGGAATTGAATTGGAATTGTAATTCCATGGGATTCAATTCCATAGAATTAAATTCTGTCAATTTCAATTCATTTTTTGCACTATCAATTCCAAATCTACATAATTTTTGTGCTACCAAACAATAGAATTGGAATTGAAGTCCTCAATTCCAATTCCATAGTTTGAATTCCATGTACCAAACGGAGCCTTAGAATTGACAGAATTCAATTCTATGGAATTGAATCTCATGGAATTTCAATTCCAATTCAATTCCAATTCCATCAATTCCTTATACCAAACGGACCTTTATTTTGAGAAGAGAAATGCTAGAGTCACAAACACTTCAGTCACAAAATATACAACCTTGCCATTTGTGCACATCATTAAATGAATAAAATGATGTTGAATAATTAAAAAATAAACATTTAAATACACAAATGGTAAGCTTGTGTATTTTGTGACCAAAATGTTTGTGACTCTAGCATTTCTCTTTTGGGAAACATATATTTATCTTCTCTATTTACCTTCTTCCATTGGAGTCAAGAATTTTATAAATAGGTATATCTACCTTTTTAAGAAGGTAAATGAGCAAAATACTTTCTCAATTTACCTTTTCCCTTTGGAGTTGCTCTAAAGAAAAGGTTGGGATACAATGACAATTCTTTAAAAGTTTTGTGCCAAAATACGAAATGCGAAAGAAATTCTTGGACAGCTCAAAAGAGAAAATGAGAAGGAAATTCATGGATGGAGAAGTAATATTATTCTCAAATATCAATTTTTATTATATTTATTTATTTAAACTATATTTAATTTATAATTAAAGAAAATATCAAAGTTTGAATAAAAAACGAAAAGAATGTTTTTCTGAAACCAATGGCATATTTTATTTGTATGTTTGATTAATTTAGAAGAAAAAAAGATACCGAGTAGAAAATAATTCATTCTAATTTAGTCTACCAAAATCTCAGCAATGAAATTTTTTCTTGTTTTAATATATTTTATCTAGAAAAAAATACTCACAAATACTCTCTATTTTCGAGTAAGAATTTACAAATCTTACATTATTTAAAATATAGTATAGCGGTTGTTAAAACTCGTAGTGGTGTACTTAAAAGATACGTTTCTTTATTTTGACCGTTATAATTGAAAATTTTGTTACAAATCTCATATTATGTTATTTGTATTGTTTATTATAAATTTTTTATTTACTATATTTTTCTCTTGTTAGGCCTCGTTTCGTTCAACTTGTTTTTTCTTATTTTTTCTTATTCTTATTAAAATAAGATTAGATCACATCAGATTAGATCAAATCATATCAGCTCAAATCATATCAGATCCAATTAGATCTGATCAGATCTAATCAGATCAGATCCAATCAGATCAGACTAGATCAAATCAGATTAGATCACATCAAAAATTATTATTATTATTATTATTCTTAAAAATGAAAAAGAATAAACATTAGAAACAAGTTAAGTAGAAAACTGAGAAAGTAATCCTTAATTATCAGACGTCGTAAAAATTATTTTTAAAATACATTCACAATGTCAATCTAATTCCACTTTTAAAATACATTTTTATTGCTACGTGTAATTTGAGTTTCTAAAGTTTTGATCTTTTATAAGGATGAGATATTTAAATAAAAATGTTATCTTTTCTCTATATTTATTATCTAAATTTATTTACTTTTTAATGTATGTATAAATTAAATATTTATTCTAATGTATATATGAAGTAATTATTAAAATGCTAAATCAATATTCTTATTTCACAAAAAAATAATTGTAAAATAAAAAATATTATAACATTATAATATGAATGATTATTCTAATATATGAATTAACTAATTTTATTTTATTAAAAAATATTCATAAAATAAAAAATATTGATTGTATTATAATATGAATTATCATTACAATTTTCAAACGTTATTATAGAGTCAAATCAAATTATTGATTTGAATTTTAAATCAAATCATAATTAATCAATATTATAGATATGACTAAAAATTTTCATTTTCTAACTTAAATCGGTGGTGTTCCAGTGCTCCGTTTGTAAAATTGATGATTTTTACCCCCTCTAGCCACCCCTTAAAACCTCTATCCTAGTCTCACTCCTGCCCCCCCCCCCCTTTAACACCCCCTCTCGCTCCCACCCTACCCTGGATTGCCTGTGTACTTCTAGTGCACTGCCAGGGTATGGGTGGGGGCGGGAGGGGGGTTAGGGTGGGGCGCAATCGGGGTAGGCAATTTATGGAGTGGTTAGGAGGATAGAAACCATCAATTTTACAGACGGAGTATCGGAAGTTCCCCAAAATGATAGTGGTACTGAAGTGTCATTGTACTCTGGTGTCACTAGAACTCCACCCAACTTAATAAGTTATTATCTTAGTTGTTATAAAAACCATTATGTTAGCTAATTATATTATTATCATATTAACACATATTGTAACGCCTCTACCCGCATAACTAGTACATATATGTGTCAATGAACATGTTTTGCTAATAAATTGGCATCCAAACAAATTTTATTTGAAAACAATTTTTAAAACATTTAATTCAAACTTGAATTTCCATCGCAGTAATTAAAAACATTGTGGAAGTCATTATTAAAATCTCAAACAACTTTGGAATCAAACATGTAAAATTAATAAGTGCTTTAAAATTAATAAGTTCTTTAATAAGTTCTCCGGCTCGTGGGGCGCGGCGAACCGGGTTCGCGGAACGGAGGGTGTTACATTTTGGTATCAGAGACAGGTTCTAAAAAAAACTTTTGAAACCCATTTTGAAAACATTTTCTCCAGGATCCACTGTCGCATCCCGCTTCGTATCTCCATCCGGGAAGGTAACCGTTATCATTCAAGTTATTATATATGCCTTTTTCATTAAGTGAATTAAACAGCGGATCACGAATAGGTATATCCACATACGAGTGCCTGAGCACGTGAGCGCACATCGAATCATCAAACTAATTGTGTTATACGCTTACTTGTTCCCATTTTGATACTCTGCGATTATTAGATGAGTACCATTAGTACCAGAAGCGTGTCAAGCGTTGACTCTAGTCGAACCTTCGTGCTTGGTAAGAGACGAAAGAACAAGAGGCAGAGTTACGATTCGAAAGAGCGCTACCAACGTGCACATCGCAAGGCTCGGATAGTAAGGCTAAGGATCTGGAAGCGCCGGAAGGCAGCATGGGAAAGAGATGATCTAGAGGAAACGTTCAGCGTGGACTCAGCTAACAACATCTGCGGCGGAGGTGTGGATATTCCTTCGGTGGACTCAGCCCGACTAGACGAATGGGTTACCTGCTAACTTATGGCATAGTCGAGGTTGTAATCGATGTAACGTTTTGTCCCACTTGTCTGAACCAAATAAGTTCCTTGAACAAAATCAGCCGATTGCTCTTAAATCTATTATGCCCTTGTGTGCTCCATAAAACAAAGTTTGGGTAATGCACTATCTTCCTAAACACGTGAGGTGTGACTTGAGGAGAATTTCGGGGACGAAATTCCTTTAAGGGGGAGATAATTGTAACACCCTACAAACCGGCCTATTAGCTAGCCAGTATTTTGAATAAATAAATATTATTTATTTATTGAGACTCATTATTTTAATTAATAAATATTGAGATTTTGATCTCTTGAAATGATTTCCAAAGTTAATGTATTTTAATTATAAAAGATGTTTTAACAACGGGTCTCTCGACATTAATTAAGTAATTAATGATTGGGATGGATCCGGAAGTTTGGAAATAAAGTTTTTAGGAAAATATTTTGAAGATATCATAAATTTAGTTTTGACTGGTTATTTCTGAAAATGCAACCGGTTTTCAATTCAGACCCGTTCGGGGGGGGGGGGGGAAGCGTGTACCATTTGGGTCAGATTTTACACAACGGAGTGGAATTTAGGGAGATAACTCCCCACATCAATTCACACGCCACCTTCACCCTTTTACTCACCCATAACTCCCCCATTCAATACCCCATTTAATCCCTCACTTTTCACCATCAATTCTTTTAATATAAATCCTCCCCTTCCTCTTCACTTTCTCCACCACAATTGTAACTCCCATTCAACATCACAACTCTCCCTTCCCTTGTGTTCGGCCAACCCATAGCAGCAGCCAGGCGAGGAGATTCCGGCGAGTAGACGGGGAGGTAGAAGAGGAGAAGTTCACACGAAAAGACATACGTTGTTCGTCATCCACCGTTCGTTCGTCCGTAGTTATCATCCGTTCGTTCATCTCGTTTCCGTTTCATCAACCCCTTCGTTTAGAGGTGAGTACGTTGCCCTCTAACTTTAGAATTCATAGTATAATCATATCGTTATATTCATAGGATTACCCGGCTAAACCAACGTGCATCCACGTTATCATGACTCTACGTTAATTAGACTTTTTCGATTACGAACTCGTTAATATAGACGTTTTGAAACTCCGTCTATTCATTGAATACTTAATGTGTAATCATAAACGTTCATTTCAAAAAACTCCCAACGTATTGATGATAATCAAACAGTCAAAGTGGGAATCAGCGTACCTTGATAATCGATTTACAGAACTTGATAATCGATTATCGGGTCACGTTGAACTCCTTAGTTGATCTAGCAAAGCGTGATGATCGATTATCACAAAGGTGACAATCGACTATTAGGCCTTGCGGATTCTCAAGTTTCACTGATAATCGATTATCACGGTATAATAATCGATTATCAGTGCTCTCTGAACTTCGATTTTTCCGAATAAACAACATGACAATCGATTGTCAGGAGGTGACAATCGACTATCACAAGTTGCAGGACTTTGGGAATAGAAGCTGCAATGCGTGATAATCGATTATCACGAAGGGATAATCGATTATCATCCAATTCTGAACCCAAACCATCATTTTGTACAAATCATTTAATATGGAATCAAATGTTTATGTATGTGTTGAGCTTCATCAAGCAATGCATTCATAACATCATGTATATCCTAGACGATGTTTAGGATCATGGCATACTTTGCATACCACGGCAAGAGGTCATGCCCAGTGCACCTCTTCTGTGGGCCCGTCCAAGAGCCTTCGGGATCCAACGGGTTTCACATACCGCGACAAGAGGTCAGGCCCAGTGCGCCTCTTTCGCGGACCCATCCAGGAACCTTCGGGATCCAACGAGTTTCATCAGGAGGGCTTGTGTACGTACATGGTAGCTAGACTTAGCTATCACCCACATTCTAGGCTCCTTCTGGAGACTAAGGCGTTTCTCGGCTCATCTACCACGTGGTGATGATCACCGAAGGGCAGGGGCGTCCCTGCGCAGTCTAACTCATGCATCATGGATTATATGGCATTGCATATTTTGTAACGTTTATCATTGTTCATCTTGTTTATCAAACTCGTATGTGGTATCTCGTACTTTAATACACGTACAATTATGTTTATATCAATGTGAATGTGCTATGCGTTCTACTGTTAGATTACCACTCAGCTTATGCTGAGCGTATAGTGTTCTTTCCCTTTGCTATACGCAGGTAGGCGAGAGGATCATTGAGCCTGACCCGGACGATTGGGTGATTGGGGCGGCGGATGAACGACAGTGGGGGACTCGTTTAATTATCCATTAAATTATGAACACATTTTGGGCTTGACCCACCGTTGTTGCATTTATGTTACTAATGACTTAACGAATTTATTTACTTTCACTTCCGCTATAAACGTTTCCATAAATTGAATTTATTTCCATCATTAAATAATATTTATGTCAAGGGATTTCCGTTACAAGCAACGCAAGGGTTTTCCTTGTAGACGGCCTTAAACCGTCTACGTAACCTCTCCGGCTCGTGGGCCGCGGCGAACCGGGTTCGTGGAACGGAGGGTGTTACAGTATCGTATAAAACAGAATCTTGATGGCTCAGTCTCACGGTATAAGGCTCGATGTTAGTAATGCATTTTTTCATGGTACACTGACCGAGGATATTTATATGTCTCAGCTACCGGGATATGTTACTCCTAATCAGCCACATTTTGTATGGAAGCTGCGCAAGTCTCTTTATGGCCTCAAACATGCGCCTCGTGCTTGGTATACCTGTTTTTCCTCTTTTTTGAAGGGCCTTGGATTTTGTTTTTGTCGACATGACACCAGCCTTTTTACTCTTCACTCATCCTGTGGCACCCTTATTGTTCTATTATATGTTGATGATATTATTATTACCGGGAGCTCTCCTTCTCTTATTTCTAATGTCACTTAGGCTATGAACAAAGAACTTCAACTTAAAGATCTAGGGCCACTTGACTTTTTCCTTGGCATCAAGGTTCGTCGCACCAAGGACACTATTTTGCTCCCCCAAACAAAGTATAGTTATGACCTTCTTCAACGGGTTGGTATGACATATTGCAAGCCTCCTATCACTCTTATGGATGCACGACTGAGTAATGAAGCTTCTCCTCTTTTCTCTGACCAGCGGCTATTTTGCAGCATTGTGGGTGGTCCCCATTATCTCGCCGTGATTCGTCCTGGTATTCAATATGTTGTGAATCGTGTTTCTCAAGCTATGCATGCTCCCTCGGAGATAGACTATTTGGCCTTGAAATGTATCCTCTGTTATTTGAAGGGCACTCTTTCCCAAAGACTTCTCTTTACCAAGGGCTCTCTTGATCTTGCAGTCTAACAAGACTCGGACATGGCTAATGACAACGATGACCGTCGCTCCACTACTGGCTACCTTCTAATACTTGGACCAAATCCAATATCTTGGTGTACAAAGAAGTAGAGTCGCGTCTCCCAGTCATCTACTAAAGCTGAGTATTGCGCTATGGCCGCGGGGGTGGCAGAGGCGATGTGGCTACGGTATATCATGGATGCACTTAACCTTCCTCTTTCAAAACCAAGGATCTTCTGTGATAATGAGTCCACGATCTGCGTTACAAAGAATCTAGTTTTACATGATCGCATAAAGTATGTGGGCTCTGATTGTCACTTTGTTCGTGATGAAGTAATAGCTGGCACAATGACAACACATCATATTCCATCTTCTGAATAGCTTGCGGACATTCTCACAAAACTACTTCCGCCGATTCCGTTCCATTAGTTGTGTTCCAAGTTGTCCCTCGTATCCGTTGATCAACTTGTGGGGGGGTAATAGGAATAATAGGAAGCATCCTTATATTATTTAGTTTCCTTATTCTTTTTTTTAACGTAAATACTTTTCTTTCATTAAAATTACTATTTGCATCTATGCAGAGAGTAATTTTTGAAATAAAAACTTGCATTCTTCATAGCCGCCTCCAAAGTGTAAGTTTTCTGGTGGATCTTCGCATTTCTGATCTTCCAAGTTTGATAGCAGTAGTTAGCCCAAATAGCAGCCAGCAGGTTCCTCCTCCTTTTGTTGTGTAAACATCCTCATACCCAAGTCCTTCCAGCTTAAGTCCGAATCTGGACAGAAGTTGCAGTTTTAGTTCCTTATGTATTTTGCATTCCCACATGAGGTGCTTGATGGTCTCAAATTCTTCTTCGCATATACCACACTTGTCTTCGATGTCCATGAACTTTTTGAGTTCAGATCTTGTTTTGAGTCTCCCCTTACAGATCATCCACATTATGAATTGGTGTTTAGGGTGGGCAGGTTTGCACCAAACCCATTTCACCCAATCTGGCCTGTTTCTGTTTCCCATTAGCCACTCATACCCTTTACAGATAAGAAATGGTGTATTATTGTTCATGCCATCAAAATCCTTTCTCACACTGAGCATCATTTTCCAATATAATGGGACCGAGTTAATAAGTTTAACTCTACCCGCATATGATATGTGTTTACTCCCCCAGGCAGTAATCTTTGAAACAATCTTCTCAGTCAAGCAACTACAATCACTTTTAGATAGCCTACCCGAAGTGATAGGTATACCCATATAAGAAAAAGGAAGCTTACCAATTTTCATACCTGTTATGCCTAGCAGCTGTTGTTGAGTCTCTTCTGGATGCAACTAAATACAATATGGGATTTGTTTGGATTAATCTGTAATCTAGTCACTTCCTTATTCATGTACGGAGTATTACCATAATTCTATTCCCACCTTCTTTAGGATTCTCTAATTGTACCATAAATACTCCTTGAGACTTCATTATTCAATGAGATCAATATTTTATCAAGTCGTACCATTAGGGCATCCAAAAATAATAAAGAACCTTTTTAAGATGGAGAGTTTTAAAAAAAACTAATTTACCCTCCACTTTAATTTCTTCCTTCGTTTACCCTCTTCCCTAATTTACTATACCCTCTACTAACTTACAAACATTTTTTTAGCTTTCTTTTATGCAAAGTGAATGGTCCTTCATCTCTTCTATTTCCTTTTCAATTTCATTTTGTATTTTGATTCCGAAACAAATCTGTTTATTGACTTCCTTTTTTCCGCATTTAGGTTGCCCGGGGGGACAATGATAATGAGACAAATCTTTTCTTCAAATACTTTTTAAATTTCATTTTCTACCTAATATAGTTTGATCACAATTTATGGTCAAAGAGTATCACTATTTGACTAAAAAATTCAAAAGAGAAAAGGTTTTTTGGACCGGAGACAATAATACATTAAAATTAAAAAAAAATCTAGATACCAAAAGACTCGCATAAAAAACTTATTTACTAGTGTAGTAAAAAATGAAATATTTGCACTAAATAGCACTAAAACATAAGTAATTTTCCAATGTAGTACTTCAATTTTTTTTATTTCCTAAATAACACTTAATAATGTCTAGAGAGAGAAAAAATGTCCAGTAATGGTGAACATTTACTTGAATAATGACTCATGGATAATGACCAAAAGTGCTGCTTTGAGAAATAAAAACTCTATTTATGGATTATGATTTAGTGTTATTTAGTTAAATTCTTCGTAAAGAATTGTTGATCTTTTATTGGGTGTGTCTAATAAAATAAAATTGGGTGATTGTACCTAAGACTGCTCACCATGCTAAGAGCCTTCATTCTCACGTATAGACATATTTAGCATGATACATCCGCTTTTCACTCATTCTTCAATTCTCACAAACAGTTTCACACTCAACACTATCATATTCATCCTTCCCTAATGCACTCTCATTAATTCTACATCACCATTATTATATTTCCATTCTTTATTTTTATAAAACAAATAATTGCTTTCTATTAAACAATAAACTAAATAAATAAAATTAGAAGTGAATAAATAAATAAATAGACAAAAAACAATTTGCATTAAAATAATTACAAAAAAACCTAAATTGCATAAAATTAAGAAAAATTATAACCTGATGGGCCGCTAGCTGAGTCGGGTAGCCCAGACCAACGGTCCTCTATAAATTGCGGAGCCCGATGGAAGTTTACTAAAGGTATGGGCCCCGACAAAGAAGATTGGGCTTGAGCTGGTCTGATCTACCGATCTGATGCATGGTTCTTGGGAAAGATGCAACAGAGAATGAGCGTCGCGGCTAGGGTATGGTAGAGTAGCACCTTTTACGGGTCTACAAGATATCATACACGATTTGGATTCCTTATTCGTTAGTTTCCCTAAATGTATCATGCAAACCCTGTGAATAGAGGAGGGTACCATTAGCGCCCTCAAGCTAAACCTAGCAAACAACTTTGTACTCTCGAGTTCTAAATTCTTCAATAATAACCTGATCTAATTCTAGAGTCGAGTCATCAGATGGAATTCTTGTCCCTCACAACCAAACTTAAATTGTCTTAAAACATTAAGGACATGCACACCATTGATGAATGAGGTGATGGAGATAGTGTAATAGACCTACAATTTTTAACGGTTACAGTTCTTAAAATCTTATGCAATGATTTTAGCTGTCCTTAAAAATCTTATGCAATTATGTTAGCATTTAATTAATACAGTATCTAGTTTTATATTGTTACCTTAAAAACCTAATACCTAATTACACAAAAGCTCTATATAATGAGAAGAGTTTGACGAGTATCATATCCTCTCCACAAATTACACAATTGTAGTAAAAGTGTCTCTCATATTGGATTTCAATAACAAATGGGAAACGTCTTTATCGATGTCCTTTGTGTGCTTCTTTTCCTTGTAGTCTCCTCTCGTGGTATGTTCTCTAATTATATTTTAAAAAGTGTAATTAACAAAAACTTTTAATCACTACAACCTCAATGTGGGTGAGAATTGAATTCGGGTCGTTTTATTTTTTAACGATCATATCAAATTCTTCATTTCTTGTCGCTCTGGATCTTTTCAGGTGTAAGTGTTCATGAATGCAATCCTTTTCTCTCGATTACACAAGAGTTGACGGGATTTCAAATTCATGGACAACCTGAATGGAATGTAACAGTAACAAATCTTTGTGCTTGTTTCCAACAACAAGTTCAAATAACTTGTCCAGGAATTGGGAACTCTACTCTTGCATTGGACGCTAAAATCATAGCTCAGTCTGGCAATGATATATGCACACTCAATGGGAGTCTCTTTATTCAACCTCACTCGTCTGTTAGCTTTAAATATGCTTGGCAAGAGATCAATTTCCAACCATTTGATAGTAGTGAGGCATGCTCAATTCATTAATTATTTAATTATATACGAGACGATGATATGTCATTTCCAATTAGTTTTTGAATTATAAATAATCTTCATGCACTTTTGTGTTTTTGTGGTGTTTCACATTCATTATTTCGAACAAAGTACACATTTCCTGATGTTTGTGTTCATGTTTGTTCAATATGTTTAAACATTTCAATAAGTGTGCATATCACGTTCTCTCTCCTCTTTCATTTTTATTGTTTTCCTTAAAACGCTTCCATTTTTGTAAAAAATGACAAACTCCGGTATTATATTTAAATTAAGTTGTTTCAATATATTTCATTCAATTTGTATTGATAAACTAAGTCATTTAAATGATTTGTCTTTTTTCTTCAATAATAAAGATATAATTAGAAAGTCAAAGTATGAAAATAAATCCTTCCTAAGATGAAACAAGAATCATTTAGAAAACAGATGGAGTAATATGTAACGATGTATAAAAGTATACACTTTTTCACATACATTTGCATATAAAAAATAGAATTAAATAGCTAATTGCCTAACACTTGATAACGTTTAAATAAAATTAAATAAATACAAAAATAAAAAGATAATAAAATTGAATTAAGAATTTAGATCATTCATTAATTACAAAAGCTTGAAAAGGATTTACATACAAACAAATTCATCAAAAATATAAGATAATGTGTAAGACAAAATTATAACAATGTGTATGTAGCATAACAAAAATACATGTTTAACCCAAAAATATTGTAATAACTCCCTAGATAAGAGTAAAAAATTATTAAAATACCAAAAATACAATTCATTCCCCTCTCCCCTAATTTACCCTCCGCTAATTTACCTCCATCGTTTAGCTTTTTTTTATGCAAAGTGAATGGCCCTTCATATTTCAATTTTGTTTTGTATTTTGATTCCAAAACAAATCTGTTCATTGACTTCCTTTGTTCATTGTGGAAGCCTTTAATAAAATCTCAAATAACTTTGGTATCAAACGCATAAAATTAATAAGTGCTTTAAAAAGCAATTTATAATTCAAAGTCTTCAATTGCATCTACGCACATATGTTCGTCATCATCACCCTCTAGGTTTGGTGATCTTGATTACATACGTGCAACAATAAACAACCACTACACTCTTAATACTGAAGCTAAATGAGGAATATCTAACATTCAGTTATACATATAGACGATCACTAATTCATAACATCACACGATATTATGCATACAAGTACATCAAAAATATGAGCATAACAAATTCAATCCATAAATATTATGAACAATCCAAGATATAATGCTAACTAAAGCATCTTGTAAAAAGTAATTATGATAATTAAAGTGTCGTATAATATAGGAAAAATTACCCAAAATAATCCCAACTTTACCCGGTCTTTCAAAAATAATCACACCTTTCACTGTGATGCATAATAATCCCAACTTTCCTGAAATTTTCCAGTTTTGGGTCGCCGTTAAGTTTCTAACGTGGGGTTAACGGAAATGCCCATTTTAGGCAATAAAATGAAAGTTAGGATTATTTTTCATGATTTTTCATTTTTTTATATTTTTTTTAAATTTTTCATTTAAATTTTTTAAATTACTTTCTACCTCCATCATCATTTCTTTTTCCTTTTTTAAAGATTAGTCTTAGTTTAAAAAATAAAAATAATAGATATAAAAATGAAAAAATGAGAAATGTAACTAAAATGATACAAAAATAATAAAATAAATAAGGTAATCAATGAAAACTAACTTGAAATTGGTAAAAGTAAAATAAAAATATACGGGTGGGTTTTAATATTTTACGCATTATACAAAGTATTAACATATTACTTCTTATTTTTTAGAAAAAATTATCTACAATAATTCCAACTTTACCGGACGGCTTGTTCTTTTAAAAAATAAGTTGTACATTAAGACTCCGTATAGTGTATAAAATGTTAAAACCCACCACTCCGTATATATTTATTTTATTTCTTACCAGTTTCTGTTTAATTTCTATTGATTGTATTATTTATTTGATTAATTTTGTATGGTTTTAGTTATTTTTTCATTTTCATTATTTTTTATATCTATTTTTTTCTAAGGTAAGAATAATCCTTAAAAAAGAAAAAGAAATGAAGGTTGAAAGTAATTCAAAGAATTCAAATAAAAATTTCAAAAAAAAATTAAAAAACAAAAATTCATCAAAAATAATCCCAACTTTCATTTTGTTGCCTAAAACGGGCATTTCCTATAATATATTATTTATTAATAAGATAATTTCATATCCTAAAATTTTTAATGTCGTGGTATGAAAAGTATATTAATTATGGCATCATTTATAAAAAGTATAGTTAACACAATAATGTGTGATAAAAAGTAAAATTTTTAAACACCCTTTTATAAGGGTGAGCAAGTACCATCCGAAACCAAAATTTTCGAAAAAACCAAGATTACCAAATCTTAAAATACCGAACCAATAAAATATCAAAAATGGTACCGTACCATACCAAATTGAAAGGCCAGCCCCGTATTGGTATCGGTACGAGGTAACTTCTCATACCAAAAAATCACAAATCAAACATATAAATAAATATGTTATAAAATAATGATACTTCTATATTTCTTCAATAAAAAATAAATTGATTTTGAAAAATTAGTTCAAGTATAGAGTAATTACAAATAATCTTTTACTAAAATAATTAATAATTTAAATTTTAATTTTTTTGTAGATGAATCAATGAATTATGAACAAAAAACTTAACAAACATTAGAAATACTATTTTGTTACAATTCCTTTTCTTTTGTTTATGAAACACAAGTATAAATTAAACAAAGTTTTTAACATGTAATCAATTTTAATATTTTACATTTCTTTATTGAAATGCACTTTGAATTTTCTCAAATAAAGTTTTGTGCATTTAATAGTATACCATAAAATGCACAAATACCATACTATATCATACCATGCACTCCTACCCTTTTATATAAAGTATAAATATTAATTATTACTACCTCCGTCCCATTTTATAGCGCCTGTTTCGGTTTATGATGTTTGACTGAAATTATTTTCAAACCATTTTATATGACAAATGATATAGAATTAAAAAAATAAAAATTACATATTAAAAAACTACATTAAAAGATCTACAAAACTAATAGTGACAATAATATTTTATTTTATCAAATTGCTAACGAAAATAGAGAAAGAAAGTAAATGAAATTTGACCATCTGAATAGTAAACATGCATTATAATTTAGGACGGAGGGAGTATGATACCGTGAAAAAAAATCTCATACCAAACATTTTTTGGTCCAACATTATACTCCCTCCGTATCATTTTATAACGTCTGTTTCAATTTACGATATTTGACTAAAATTATTTTAAAACCATTTTATATGACAAATGAATAGAATTAAAAAATAAAAATTACTCCGTACATATTAAAAAATTACATCAAAAAATCTATAAAACTAGTAGTAACAATAATATTTTATTTTATCAAATTGTTAACAAAAATAGAAAAAAAGAAAGTCAATGAAATTTGACCCTGTGAATAGTAAACAAACATTATAATTTGAGACGGAAAGAGTATATTATAAATGAATTTTAAGTTTGGAAATTGAAATGACTTTGTAATTTCCTGATTCACGGCTCTGGTAAGAAAGAATTATAAATACGGAGTACTTGATACGGAGTACTAATTAAAAATTTCAGTTAAAATACGAATATTGAAATGGTAAGCAACACCAAAATTGTTGATCAAAAAATAATTGTGTTTCCTGAATAAGATCATCTTGGATAAGCAGCATAATAATAATAATAATATTAAAAAAAGGTATGTTCCTTTTTTTGGGTATAACAGAGCATATTTAAATAAGCTTAAAGTCTCTAAACAGAAATCCATAAACCAAAACTTAATGCCATTTGAATCCAAGGAAAACCAAGCAATAAACAGTCTGCCAGGAAGAAAGAAACCCACCCAGAAAAAACACAGCCGCCGTCTCAACATTATAATAACTTAAATAAACCCAAAATCTAAGAGCCCTTGTCGGCTTTAGCAGCAGCAACAGCAGCTTGACCACGAACACGACCGGTCCTCTTGGCGGCGACAAGCCCGACCTTCTGCCCGGGTGGGGCACCACGGCAAACAGTGCTGGCATGACCAATGTGCTGGTGGTTACCACCACCGTGGGGATGCTCAACTGGGTTCATGGCCACACCACGAACCACAGGCCAGCAGTTCCTCTTCACCCGGTACTTGTGGTATGCGTTGCCGGCTTTGAGAAGCGGCTTCTCTGTACGCCCACCTCCTGCTACCTGACCAATCATGGCCCTGCAACTGCTGGGCACAATCTTCTTTGCTCCGGATGGAAGCTTAACCCTGTTTTTATAATGTCATATGATTACTTCACAAAAATAATGTGTCGTGTAATGAAATAACAAGGGTTAAAGGGCATTGCAGTCAAGCGACAATAATGTGGCTGCCCAAACAAGAGATCATAGGTTTGGATTGAATCCCAATGGGAGCATTGATTCTGTACAATCAGAAGCGTAAGATGATCTAATTACATGGAAGAAAAGAGTAGAAGATTCACTATAATTGCTACAAAAGAATACAGCCATCATTACAGCAAGTGGAAAGAGGGAATAACAAATATTAAATCTCAGTAATAAGATCATTTTAGAGATCCATTATCTCATAAAAAAACTTTCTGAGATATTTAAGAAGCTTGTATGATATTTTTTCCCCAGATTCATCATGTGACACTTGGTTGACAACTTTTTTCACAAACTATCGAAAATAATTGTCAAGACTTGATAAAAGATGTCTTTGGTACAAGAATTTCTGTAATTGTGACAAGAGGGGCACTAAGTTTGGTAAATTTACATGGAAGTTAAAAACATGGTTATAAGTAATAAACAAACCTCCACATACTTGCTAAAGAAACAACTTTTTCGCAAACTATCCAAAAAAATAGTCAAGACCTGATAAAAGAAAGATACTGGTACAAGAATTTTGTAATTGTAACAACTCTTTTTGTGAACAGAGAGGCACTTAAAAGACATAACTTAGTTTGGTAAATTTAAATGGCAGTTAAAAACATGGTTACAAGTAATAAACGAACCCCCATATACTTACTAGAGAAACAAATGAGTGGATCATGTGATTTTCAGACAGTTACTAGTCAAACAATTTATTGGAATGCCATTTATGATCATCCTAATCAATCCAAACCCTTTGAACAGAGATACTACATAGAATCTGTAGAAAATCACGTTCAACTTTTCAAAAACCCTTAATAAAATTACTTTTTTAAATGCATAATTTCTTAACTTTAATTATTAAAAGTAAACAAAGATTAGGATAAATTACAGAGGAACTAGCATAATTTCAGTATAATGATGAAAACCTAAATCAGATCACAACCGCATCAATTCCTGAGTAAAAAAAGATGGATATAGATGTATACCTAGTAGTGCCATTGTCGGGGTTGTGACTGATAACGATGGCGTAATCACCAGAGGCCCTGGCGAAGACACCGCGATCACCAACCTTGTGCTCGACGTTGCATATGACGGCACCCTCCGGGATGGATCCGAGAGGCAGTACGTTTCCGACCATGAGGGAGGCCTTCTTACCGCAGTACAAGAACTGTCCGGTGTACATCCCCTCGGCGGCGACGAAGAGCTCCTTCTGCTTCTGGTACCGGAAGGGGTGGCGGAAGGAGACGCGAGCGAGAGGCGCGCCGCGGCCGGGATCGTGGACGATCTCTGTCACCACGCCCTTCAGGTAGCCATTCCGCTCGCCGTAGTCAAGAGCGCGGAGCTTCGCCGCCCCTTTCCGGTGGTGAGTGTGGGATTTGAAGACCGAACCCGCCCCCTTTCGCTGAGCTCGGATGACGCGACCCATTTCGGTTCTCTGCGGCGGAGATGGGAAGGGATTGAAAAATGCGGCTGAGCTATAAAACGGGGAGAAGAAAGCGGGTTAGGGTTTCCATTTCCCTTATTCTCTGCTGGGCTGGGCTCTCAATCGGCCTTTTATTTAGTTTATTCATACGGCGAAGTCTCTCTCTCTCTCTCGTTAGCGACTCCATGGGCCTGAGGAGGTCTGTTAACTTCAAATTGGTCTTTAATTGCTGGATCAAATTCAACGGAATACGAATCCGAGTTTACCGTCCCGTAAATTATTTTTCTTAATAATTGTTTTTAGTGTATAAACTTATATTTACGAGAGAAGTTATTTTCATTTTTCTCAAATTGGTACATATTTCATACTCCCTCTGTCCCAGTGTATTTGTCAAGTTTGACTTTTTCGAGACAAACTGAATAAACTTTAAGCTTCAATTAAATAAAAATTGTAATGTATTTTAACATAAAAATAAATTTATTGGATTTATCGTATTGAGAACGTTCAAAATTTTATTTCATTATACTAATATGCAATATAAATTGAGAGTAATTGGAGTTTAAAGTGTGTCCAGTTTGACTCGAAAAAATCAAACTGGAGAAATACACTGGGACGGAGGTAATATTTGTTATATTATTCATAAAATTGTTAAATGTATCTAAAAAAATTCAAGATAAAAAATCTAATAGGTTTAATTCATGTATTTTGGAATTTTATGAGTTTTTAGCACCAAATGCAAATGCTACAATAAATTTAAATCCTTAAATAAAATATTTCAGACTCAAATCACCAAAGCTTGGCACGTGAAATGCTTACGTGGAGTTTTTTTGGCATGTCAATGATGACTATGTGCATTAATTAAATCTAAAAGCATTCATAAAAAAAGTCTTCATATATGGTAAATTTTGAATAATCATAGACCATTTTAAGAAAATAATTTATGACAACTTTTAAAACTTGATAGTTATATATTTAATAAATTTACACTAATATATTTGATATTACAAAAAAAATACTTTCTTTAAATTCATTTAACTTATATTTCATTTATTTGACTATTTTAATCTCTTTTTACTTCTTTAATATGCTCACTGTTATTGTCACATATCATATTCAAAATTATTTGTGTGACCCATATCCATTCTAATTTTTTTATTTTTTAAGATTAAATGACTATGCTCACTATTACTGAGTCCATGTCATATTTTAAATATTTATTATTCGTTTTTAGCAAATAGTTTATTATAACATTTAGAAGTTGATATTTAAATATTTGATTAGTTTAAATCAGTACATTTGATATCACAAAAATATTATGGACTTTCAATTCAATGAAAATTAAGTAAATGAATGAAATAGAAACTATAGATTTTCAATAAAAATTAAGTGAATCATTCATAACAAAAGACACTAAGAGTCATATAAAAGTTTTTTAAGTAAAATATGATTTTTTTAAAAAAATTATTAATTTATTATTTTTTATGAGAATTTATTTAGCTAAAACATGGTTGTAATTCAATAAAAAATGTGTACATAACTGAATTGAACATAGCTTAACAAAATTTTGACTAAACTAACATTCCGGGGTATAACTAAAAGTAAGTTACACCAGAAAGAAATTGAGTAAATTTTAGAAATGATTCTTTCTAATAAGGAATTTTTCCCAATCAGTTCTCAATAAGTAATAATTACCTACGTAGTCTTTTGTAACTTAATATTTCCCAAAATGGTCTTTTCTTATCACATGAGTGATTTTAATTCTAAATGGAATTGCATATATTTGGATACATTTGATTTTTCTATATAATATTTGTTTAGATTCTTCAAGTTCATGGACTATTCTAACATCAACAATCGATTATAAATAGACTGAAACAATTAAAATTATAAAACACAAAAAATATCATGACTTCAAACAAAAGAGTTTAAAAACACATGGATAAAATAGATTCAATTAGTAAAGAATAAAATAAATTAATTTTCCAAAAATAAAAAAATATCTTCACATTTGATATGTTTCACTAAAAACTTATTTTCTTAAAAATTTAAAAAAATCACATTTATTTTACAACTGAACTTTACTAGAATTGTCAAATGATTATTTTATTTTAAAAAAAGTAAAAGCTGACGTATAATTACAGTTTTTCACATAAATATTTATAGCTAAATTAAGATGGCATGACTTAGGTATCCTTTATATCTAAAATCAAATTTAAATCTCTAGAAAGTCAACATGTTGTATATATTGTTTATGTGGCATTTTTTGAAACTCAATATGCAACTTAATTTTTGACATGGAAAATAATAAAGTAATAGTTAGGTTTGAAATCAATGAGTAAATGAAAAAAGATCCGTATTTATATGTGATGGATTAGTGATTTTACCTGATCTAATATTATTTGAATAGTACAAGTAAGCCTAAATTTATCTATTCCAAGATACAAATCAGATATTTTATTCAAGACGGAGCTAGAGATATGAGGACGCAGAAGATAATTTGATGAGATATATAAATATTGACAAGGGCCCAAGGATATATTTGGTGGGACCCAGTCATAATCCCTTTTCACCTACTACCTCATTCCTTCCTCTTACTATAAGAAGAAGCTATGGAGAGGAGAAGGGAGAGACTAATTCCTGCAAGCTCCAATTATTATTCTTCATTCTTCTTCTTCTTTAAGCTTGGAGCCCTATTAATGGCTCCAAGCTCCTACAATGATATATATGTAAATTTGACTGAGATTAATAAAAGTTCCTCCCCTAGGCATTACACCGCCTAAAAAGGTCCATGATTTTCTCCCAATTTAAGTTTCCACATATAAATGCTTTCTCTCCACTTTATTTATTTATTTATTTATTTACCGGAGTTTGCCATTCGATGCGGTACCGACCCGATGTCGAGTCCGTCGGGTCGACGCCCCCGAAAAAGCGGTTTACATCAATATGATAATATTCTTTCCAAACTTATACTCTTTTCTCTTCATTTATAACAAAATTTCAAAATAACAAATAAGATACTCTCTTCACCTCTTAATAAATTTCATATTTGTTTATGAGATGTTTGAATGAAGTTAGCTTTGATTTTATTATTTGAATATTGATGTAAAATTTAAAAATGAAAATACTTTAAAAACTATAATAAAATTTTACTCTCTTTGTCTCAAAATAGTTTACCTCTTTATTATTGTAGCGTATCGATAACTTTTGTTAGTTTGCATGTTTTTATTGATCACTTGATAAAATAAATTTTTTTTATCACCTCTCACCTCTTATTTTATAGAACTTTTGATATAATTTTTAAATATGTAATTTTTTATTATTATGTATACCAATATATAAATAAAAGCATTTTAAAATTCATGAGATTTTGCACGTTGTTCAAATAAGAAATATACTTTGGAACGGAGGAAGTATAGAATAAGGGATGATTGAACTATAAAAGTGTTAAATAGAGAAAATAATACTATATATAATTTGGTCATTCAGTTGAGTATATTAAGTTTATGGTATGATTTAACTACTAGATAATTTAGGATATATAATTCTTGAATGATTTATGATTTAATTTTAAAAATACATTATGTTTAATAACTATTTGTCATTATATGATAATTTTAATTCTTGCATTATGAATAAAAATATTAGTCCTAGATGACAATAGAAACTCTTGCAACCATACTAAAAATGTTACATACAATAAAGTCTTTCAGAAAATTTAGAATTAATTTTTTTGTTGTGTACACATTCAATTCCTCAAATATTATTTCTTCCACTTTTTTTGCCTCCTTAAAAATCATGCGAGAAGTATATTTTCTTTATTGCAGAAAAAATATTGTATTAAGAAAATTTTAAAAATCAACAAAAAATTTCATTCGACCCTGTGCGTGGCACGGGTTAAGATACTAGTTATAGAATACAATTGAGAAATTGTTGGCCATGGGTGCAGCAATTGTCCCGTGGCGGAGGCTGTGTAGGCCAAGTCACAATCGAATGTCATGGGCGCTTGTGTGTTGAATGCACTATAAGACTAGGGTATGTGCCTCTTCTAACACCAATTGGATTTAGAAGAGTTGGTAGCGCCTGAGTTCCTACAAGTGGTATCAGAGCCAAGGTCACGAGTTCGATTCCCAGCGGGAGCAATTGCTGAGGGGGAGATTGTTGGCCATGGATGCAGCAATTGTCCCGTGGCGGAGGCTATGTGGGCCAAGTCACAATCGGATGTCGTGGGCGCTTGTGTGTTGAATGAACTATAAGGTTAGGGTATGCACCTCTTCTTATACCAATTGGTTTTAGAAGAGTTCGTAGCGCCTGAGATCCTACAAAAGAAACAAATGTGTCACCATTGCTTCTTATGTTTACATAAGCATTCCTTACTATTTCACCATCATTGACAAATTTTAAATGTGGAATAGAGATCTTCATTTTTAGTAGAGTACTGTTTCTTAATATTATATTTTTTTCACTTCATTTATAAGAAAATTTGAATGAGGAAGGACTCACTTCATTCCTACATTTTTATTTTCATAATTGTACATACAAACTACATACGAAGGTGCTTAATGAGACGGAGAGATGGCATCGATGTATGCAAAAAAATTGTGATGATGAAGATCAAGATGCGGAGGGGAGCACTAGAAAATCTGTGACAATGAAGATCTAAGTGTAAAGCCAATCAATAAAGCAATAAAAAGTACGGAGAAGATCTAAGTTGCAAAAACGAATAAGACCAAAACTTGGATACAAGCACATCAAAGAGAAATATAATTTCTAATTTGCAACTATTTATATTTTGTTAAAGCATTTTATATTGATCAGAATGCTACTATGGGTTTGAATGATTTTGCATTTTAAAGAAAAAAATAATAAAAAAGAATAAAAAAATGTCAATTGTTATTGTTTGTAAATTTCTTTTGAGAAATCAACCAAAAATTGAAGTAAAAAATATTATAGAAATAAGAGTCACATGTTTTTATCTACAAAATGATACTATTGCAATATAATTTGACAATGGGACAATGTATATTGACATTTCATTGTAATTTTTGTATTATATGTTGGTCTTATTGACATTATAGTTCTTATTTTGCAGATAAAACATAAAGATTCTATTTTGATTAATTTTTTATATTTTATTTCTATTTTAATATTGCTCTTTATCCCTTCAAAATCATTGTAGTGCTACTTTTTTCTATTAATATTTTTTTTCAAAATTGATGCGGGAGAGAAGAATTTTTTTATTTTAATTTTTTTCAAATTAATATTTTTAATAATAGAGCCATAAGATCGCTAATCCAAGATTTTATTTTTAAATAATGCGGTAGAGATGAATCAATTTTTGTATTCAATATGGGGGTGGGAGGAATCCTTTTTTCACTAATTTCAATTAGTGTGGGGGAGAAAAATCATGTGTTTTTAATCGTAGAATAATAAGATCGGTAATTCAAGTTTTTTTAAAAAATTTATGCAGTGGAAAAGATTCATAGAATCACTAATGTTTTTTGTATTTTTTTAATTTATACAGGAAGAAAATCATAAGTTTGTATAAATTCAATAAACCTAGACCATTTATATATGACGTTTAAATTACATGTCCCCGTAAAAAAGCTAAGTCATTTTGTTAAGGATATAATATTATTATTGGTAACAATATAATATCACTTGTGGGCATGCATGATTTACGGATGATTGAAGAAGTAATGCGCAGCACCATTAAAGGAAGGCTTTCCTTATGATCAGTACCTTACCTTTTGTATAGGAAGACTTTTATTATGCTAAACTTTCCTTGTAAATGATATAAATATAGGGCACCTCTTGTATATTAAAACACAGAAAATATATGAAAGAATTCCACGATTCTTTGAAGCTTTTCATGGTATCGGAGCCTTAGGGTTTCATTTTTTTTCCGTCAGTTGGTTATTTTCTTTTCTCGCTGAGGAATCGCGAGAGCCAATTGACGATGACAACCGGAGAAGAACAACCTGTGGCGGTAGGAGGCCGCAAAAAGGCTGAGGCCGCAACCGGAGAAGTTCCCCAACGTCGTACTATATCCCCGTACGATCTTCATGCGAATGATAATCCTGGATTGATTATCACGCAGGTAACCTTGAGAGGAGAGAATTATGAAGAGTGGGCACGTGCACTTCGTACCGCCCTTCGTGCACGGAAGAAGTTCGGCTTCGTGGATGGGTCTATCCCCATGCCATCCAAAGAATCTGGCGATCTCGAGGACTGGTGGACCAACAATTCTCTCATTGTCTCGTGGATTCGAAACACGATTGAGTCATCCCTTCGCACAACAATCTCTCATTTAGAGATGGCTAGCGAGTTGTGGGAGGATATCAAAGCCCAATTCTCTGTCGTTAACGGCCCTCGGATTCAACAAATCAAGAGGGAGTTGAATACATGTGATCAACGTGGATTGAGCATAGCCGCATACTATGGGAAATTGAAGAAGTTATGGGATGACCTCAACGATGTTGACCCTTATCCAACGTGCGACTGCGGAAAATGTATTTGCAATATTGCGCAACAATTGGAAAAGAAAAGGGACGAAGAGAAGGTTCATCAATTTCTAATGGGCCTTGATGAGACGTTGTTTGGTCATCTTCGCTCGACGCTTCTTTCACAAGAACCTTTTCCTACAACGGCAAGGGTGTATCGTGTGCTGACGCAAGAGGAAACATCACGGGCTGCAAATACTCGTGAACGGCCGGAAAACACTGCTTTTGCCGTGTGCACTGCCTCGGACAGACCTGGCCGTGACAAAAGTATCACATGCTCTTACTGCAAGAAAATTGGCCATGATAAAGATAATTGTTTCCAGCTGCATGGGTATCCCGAGGGTTGGGGCGAGCGTGGCCGGTCCAGTGGCAGTTCTCGTGGGCGTGGTCGCGGAAACAGTGGTGGCCGTGGTACTCCCAATTCAGGCCGTGGAGCAGCAACACCCTCTCACTCTGCGGCTCATACTATGGCAGTAGCTCTGCCGACAGGAGGTACTGGCCAAGAAAGCACTTCCGCAGGGGCTGTACCTCTTGGAACACACTTTGTACGTTAAACTAAAGTCGTGTTCATTTCTGACAGGTTTTGATAATTGCCAAACCGCCGTGGATATGAAGAGTTTCGTTGAATAACTCAAGGCGTGAAGAATGGCTTGGAACAAGACTTAAAAGACTCAAGGACAGATCAAGAATTGAAGACTTAGTCGAGTCGGTCTTTGTGATCAAAACCGATAATCAATTCAAGTCTCGGTTCTCAAAGAGTCAAAATTATTTTACAAAATCATAAAATGTTTTTATGCATCAAAATAAAAATTTTAGATAAATCTCTTTATTGTTAACATCCCTGGTCCTTGCTCAGAACCAAAACCACCTAAGTCGGCGTTCGACTTTCAACGTTTCGGCTTTCGGCGCTCGGTTTTTGGTGCCCGAACCAACTCCGTGGTTTTCAATATTTTAAACCCTGTTTTTATCTCTGAGCATATTTTAAAGGTTTCCGAATAATTATTTTGTAAAAACCACTCTTGTATCTTGGTCAATCGGTCTAACACGTAAAAAAAACGGTCAAAACCGTACGCACGTGATTTACGACCTTGAGGACTTGGTTTTTACCTAACAAGTCTTGTTTTCACTATTTTATACCATATACAATGTTTATCAAACTTGGTTTTTACTTTTGGGAACACTTCGTTTTTAGACCTCGGTTTTTCAAAACGGGTTTCAGCTGGCTAGACTTTAGCTGGGTGATAATCGATTATCACCTTAGTGAGAATCGACTATCAACCACTGCAGCTTTGAACTTCCAAGTTTTGAAGCACGCAATAATCGATTATCAGATTTGCAATAATCGATTATCAGCCTTGCAGCCAAAACCCAGAATCTTCAGAGAGGACCAATAATCGATTATCACTTGTTGACAATCGATTATCTGGGTTACCGTTGTCCTCCAACGGATAGAATTTTAAATTTTTGGACAGGGAATCTTGGATAATCGATTATCATGGTTTGACAATCGACTATCAACCTGTGTCCCTGAAAAATTTGTCTTCATCCTGTTGGAAATTCTAGCAACGGGTTTATCCCATTTTGGGCTATAAAAGGGCACCCAAATCCTCTCTTTTAACACACAATTCTTCAACATTTCAATACTCTTTCATTGCATAAGCATTCCCATTTTTCTTAGCTATTTGAGAGCCAATTCTTGAAGAAATTGTGGTGTTTTTGAGCGTTTACTAGTTCACTCATATCTACTCTTGTGAGAGTTTTATTCCTGAGTGTTTAAGTGTTTTCATACACTTCAAGGGAGTTTGTTCCCTTGTTGTAAACTCGAAGGAAATTACTTGTTCCTTCGTGAGAAGTCTTGGAGTGCGGTATCTCCGAGCAAAGGTGTTGAGGCTGTTGTGACTCGGGTTCTCAAGTTGTATCGGTTTGTTAAGCACCCTTAAGCTTAACGGAGTTAGTGTAGCTTGAGAGAGTCTCTCGGGGGGCTGGATTAGCCACACGTTGTGGTGAACCAGGATAAAATCCGGTGTGCTCCTTCTTTACGCTCTTTACTTTAACGCTCTCGTTTTAATTTCCTGCGATTTTGTTTTAAACGCTATTCACCCCCCCCTATAGCGTTGGGCCTTTATTCTAACAGTACCAACCCTCACTATGGAGCAATGGGATACATTTCGTGCGTTTTTGGCTTCCGCTAAAGATATTCCCTCATTGTCAGGTATTCCCTTCACTAAACATTGGATTATTGATACTGGCGCTACAAATCACATGACAGGGGATTTGCAGAATTTGTTTGACATCCATTCCATACCGGGGTGTTTGATTCGTTTACCGGATGGGAAACGGGTTATGGCTAAGGCAGCAGGCCGTGTCCCGTTAAATGATTCTGTCATTCTAAATAATGTGTCATTTGTGCCCGATTTGAGCTGTGATTTGATTTCGGTCTCTCAATTGATTACTGAGACTAATTGCTTGGTAAAATTCGATGGATCATTATGTGTGTTCCAGGACCGTATCACGATGCAGGTGATTGGTGCGGGTAGACGATGCGATGGTTTGTATTTTTTCCAGCAGACTGTGGTCAGACAAGCTATGACGGTGGTGAAAGAGTGCTCTTTCGACCTATGGCATAGACGTCTCGGACATCCCTCTGCAAAAGTTCTATCTTATAATTCATCAGCTAGTAGTAGTAGTAAACACAGTATTTTGAATAAAAAGCCTTGTGCTATTTGTTTACGTGCTAAACAATCACGGGCGAGTTTCCCGTTGAGTACTAATAAAACAACTCAATTGTTTGAGCTCATTCATATTGATGTATGGGGTCCCTACCGGACACCAACCCGGGATGGTTTTAAGTCTTTTCTTACCATTGTGGATGATTACTCTCGAGGTACTTGGGTGTATTTGTTACGGGCGAAATCTGAGGTTCCTCTTATTTTTCGTCAATTTTGTGCCATGATCACTCGTCAATTCGATGCCAAACTAAAAACGATACGTAGTGATAATGGAACGGAGTTCGAATGCCTTAATCCTTATTTTCGTGAAAACGAAATTATACATGAATGTTCTTGTCGGGCTACACCTCAACAAAATGGAAGAGTCGAGCGTAAACATCAACATATTTTAAATGTTGCTCGAGCTCTTCGTTTTCAAGGATTTTTGCCTCTTGAGTTTTGGGGAGAATGCATCCTTACTGCGGCATATCTCATTAATCGCACCCCGACCATTTTATTACATGGGAAGACTCCATATGAAATTCTTTTTGGAAGCAAACCCGTCATCTCTCACATACGGGTATTCGGTTGTTTGTGTTATGTTCATAATCAAGATCGTCATGGTGACAAGTTTGAATCCCGTAGCATACATGCAGTGTTTATGGGTTATCCTTACGGAAAAAAAGGGTGGCGCGTGTATTGTAAAGACACGGGAAAATTCCTTGTTTCTCGTGACGTAATATTTTGTGAAGATGTTTTCAGGACATTTCTCAAGCTCCAGACCCTATACCTGCTGCCCCTGATTTTTCGTACGTGGATGAGGAGCTTCCCATGTAGCGCACAGTCCAGGAGGTTACGATGCCAAACTTCCCCGCCGATAGTGGATCAACACAGAGGGAGGACACGATGCCGTCATCCACTCCAGGGCTGCCGTCATCCATCTCTTCCACGCCTGCCTCCAATGAAGACTGTGATGCAGCAGCACCTTCTTCAACCTCCCCAGGGCAGTAGCCGCATGTTCCTCCTCCAGCGGAAACCGAGATGGGCCGCGGACGTCGTTCCAAGACTACCAGTGTGCGCCTCAACGATTATGTCACCTACACGGTGGCTAGGGACAATGACTCTTGTCGGTATCCATTAAACAAATTTCTTAATTATGCCTGATTCTCTAATGCTCATCGGTGCTATCTCGCCAACATTGATTCCTCTATTGAGCCTCAATCTTATCAAGAGGCGGTCAAATCTCCTGCTTGGTGTAAAGCAATGGCAGAGGAGGTCACTGCGTTAGAAAACAATGGCACATAGCATTTGGTCCCGCTGCCCCCTCATAAAAAGGCTTTGGGATGTAAGTGGGTCTATCGTATCAAATGAAAATCTGATGGTTCCATTGAGAGGTTCAAAGCTCGGTTGGTTATTCATGGCAACAGGCAGGTGGAAGGCATTGATTATAAGGAGACTTTTGCCCCTGTGGTGAAGCTTATTACGGTTCGTGTACTTTTAGCAGTGGCTGCAGTACGAAATTGGGAGCTTCATCAAATGGATGTCCATAATGCTTTTCTTCACGGTGATCTATCTGATGAGGTCTACATGAAACTCCCTCCCGGGTTTCGCCCTCAAGCTCCAAATATGGTATGTAAATTGCAAAAGTCTCTCTATGGTCTCAAACAAGCCCCTATCGGCGTTTGGTGCCCCATTGAAGCCGAATCATAAGCTCGCTTTGGCCTCTGGTCCTCTACTTCCCGATCCAAGCCCCTATCGGCGTTTGGTTGGTCGCCTTGTGTATTTGTCAGTTCCTCGCCCAGATCTTTCCTATGCGGTCCACACTTTGGCCCAGTTTTTACAGGATCCGAGAACTGATCATTGGAATGCGGCTTTGGGAGTGGTTCGTTATCTTAAAGGCACTGCCGGTCATGGTATTCTTTTACGCTCAGATAGTTCCCTTCATTTGATGGGCTATTGTGACTCAGACTGGGCCGCTTGTCCTATAACTCGTCGGTCTCTTACGGGTTGGTTTGTCCAGTTGGGCGTATCCCCAGTCTCCTGGAAAACAAAGAAGCAACCCACTGTGGCTCGATCCTCTGCGGAGGCTGAGTACCGTTCCCTGGCTGTCTTGACTTGTGAGCTAAAATGGCTTCGCAACCTCTTACGTTTCTTGGGTGTTCCACAATCAGCCCCGATGCAGATTTTTTGTGCTAGTACGGCAGCTCTGCACATTGCTGCGAATCCAGTTTTTCATGAGCGTACCAAACATATCGAGATTGATTGTCACTTTGTTCGCGATGAATTATTGCGTGGTTCTATTCGTACGTCTCATGTCTCCACTCATGATCAGTGTGCGGATATTCTCACAAAGGCACTTGGAAAAGGACAATTTGAGGCGATACTTCCCAAGTTGGGCATTCGTTTTCTTCATGCTCCAACTTGAGGGGGGGTGTTAAGGATATAATATTATTATTGGTAACAATATAATATCACTTGTGGGCATGCATGATTTACGGATGATTGAAGAAGTAATGCGCAGCACCATTAAAGGAAGGCTTTCCTTATGATCAGTACCTTACCTTTTGTATAGGAAGACTTTTATTATGCTAAACTTTCCTTGTAAATGATATAAATATAGGGCACCTCTTGTATATTAAAACACAGAAAATATATGAAAGAATTCCACGATTCTTTGAAGCTTTTCACATTTTAATACTCCACATTGTGGAATCACAAACAATTTCGTATTCCGTGCATGGCACGGGTTAAAATACTAGTATTCTAAAAAATGAGACTTATAAACTATTCGGCCAACCCGATACTAAAGATACTAAACCATGAACATACAATTTTGAACCTGAATACAAACTTATACAAATATGATATAATCTGAACTCTAATTTGACCAACCAATTTGTGTGCACTAGTTAACCTCGTCTCGATCAGGAGCTCATTAATCCTTGAAAGCTTACAGATTTTCAAAGCCGGGATAACATTTCCTAGAAGTGTAGCTCTAATATGCCTAGGTTCCTTTCCCTTTAGACTCAAACTTGTTTGGCGATAACTCTCAGTACTTCAGCGTATAGGTTGAAAAAATGTGTGTATGAATAGATACTATTGATGGGATAGTGCATTCTATGCATGTATGTTATTGGGCCCAATCAATGGAAGAAGCACGTTAGAGGAACCGTAACCCTATGGCCGCTGTTCAATAGTAAAAGAGGCACAACACCCTAGAAGAAGGGGATCATGCCTCCTTGTATGATTAACATGTACTACATAAGTAGCTAGTCTCAATATTATCATAAGAGTGGTTCTAATAAAAGAAAATATGTTATATATTCAAGGCATGGTAAAGATGGCGATGAGTTGAGTTAAGTTTCAAGACTCTTAAATCGAATTAATCCAATTGCAAATGTACTTTCTGAATGTAATAATAATAAAAAGAACTACAAATAATAACAAAAATGTTGTCATATACTAGTAAGTTTTATAAAATCTCTAGTAACTATGAGAAACTAGGGAGTAAAACACTACAAGAAATTATGAGTTTCGCCGCATTTAATTTGCCACACTTGACTAAGTGTGACAATAAAATTTAACACTTAAATATTTCTCCACACTTAAAAGAGTTGTTATAAATAATTTCATGTACCCACATAATTAAGTGTGCCAAATCAATTATATATACTTAATTTAAGAAAATATATTTAATTTATTAAATTAATAACACTTTAGTAATTGAAATTCTAAAATTAATCCCTAACATCCTTAAAAAATCTAAGCCCGCTTATTCTAATTCACTAAAAATCTAATCCCGCGCTTAAGTTTTCATTCTCCGCTCCATTATTCCGCCTAATAATTCATCTCCTCAAACCAAAATCTGTAAACCTAATCTATCGATCCATTCTCACTCATTCTGCCGTCTGCGTGCTCTCTGTTGGACATGAGTTCAAACTCCTTTACTATTTCTTCTGGAATATTTTTTTGTTTTGATGAATGATAAACAGGATGATTAATTTCAAGCTGATCGAAAATTTATTTTCGTATCGAGAAAAGCAAAGAAGGGTATCAAGAAGTTTACGGTGATAAAAATGGACGATCACCCCTACGCAGATTTTTTTGAAGAGAAGTGAAGACTCCGAAGACTTTTTTATTTTTTAATTAAGTCTAGGAATCTTTGTAAGGATGACAATTTTTTTCCGCACAAACAAATTATTTTTGAGGGATAAAAATTATTATTTTTTTGAGTCAGTTGAAAAATTACTTTTCCTCTGCCTAAAATATTTTACTGAGTCAGTTTCAAAATAAGTGTGTCAAAATTTCATAAAAACATTTATTTTAAGATTACACAATTTTTTTGGTAAGAAAAATATACTTTAAATATTTTTCGTGTACATCGTTTGACAAACAAAATAATTTTTGGACTCTTTTTCTCCCCTATTCAAATTCATTGAATAAGGGTTATCAATGAGCGTGCATTGATTCCCGTTGTCTCAAACAATCGTATGAAGCCAAAGGCTTCAATCGCAAATAGGCTTGGGCCCTTTATGTTTGCACGGTATTTTGAAATTAATCGATTTTCTCTTCCTTTTTAATCGATTAATAGACTTCTAGTTGGATTCCCAGGATCGCCCAATAATCGATTAATTTTCTTCATTTAATCGATTTGTTAGCACATATTCACCTAATCGATTATTTTCTTCAGTTTAATCGATTAATTCCTTACCAAATTTCAGGCATTTTTGCCTCTGTGTACCTTAATCGATTAATAGTTTCACTTTAATCAATTATTTTTATCTGGTGCATGTTCTAGCTTGCTCCAACGGCTTTATTTTTCCTCAGCCTATTTAATCCCTCATTCTCCTTCATTTCTACACACACCTCTTGCACTCCAATATATTCTTTGAGCTATATTCATCCTTTGCTTCATCTTCCTCATCAAAATATTATTTTTGAGAGTTAGAAATATTCTCTTTGAGTGCTAAAGAAGTTGTCATCCATAGAGCTTTAATTCTTCAACACTACTTTGCTCAATTGCGTGAGCTTTCATTCTTGTGTTGTAAACTCAATCTCTTTTGAGTGTTGTTCTTAAGACTTGTGTGACTCAAGTCTTGTTGTTGTAAGAAAGTGAGGCTTGTGTGATTCAAGTTCTCAAGTTGTACCGGTTTTTCAAGCACCCGTTGAAGCTTGAAGATTAGTAGGACTTTCGAGAGAGTCTCTCGGAGGACTGGACTAGCCACGAGGTGGTGAACCAGTATAAATCTCGGTGTTCTTCTTTCCCTTACTCTCTTTATTTATTCCTGCGATTTTATTATTTCACACACGCGAAAAACGCACATTTTTTAAAACAAATTATTCACCCGGCACATTTGTCTAACACTGTCTAGCCCTGGAATCGCTCATCTCTGTGGCGCACCTCGCGTTCTTTCTCTGGCGCACGCATAGCATTCATCTCTCTGGCGCACATCTCCTCCGGCCTACATCAATCGGCATCAGTCCTTCAGCATCAATTTCACAATCCACCGGCCAGGTATGTAAACCTAATCTATCTTGCGTATCATCTTAGCATTCAATTCGTTTGGCCTGCAATTAGATTGTCTTGAAGTTAGATTGTTTGAAATTAAATTGTCTAAAAATCTATTGCGCTAATTTTTAAAATTTAGACCCTAAAAATCTGTACAACCTTGTTGAATTGCTAGATATTTACTCCTAATTGATGTAAATACTCAATAAAATGTATAGGCATTGTTTCTTGATCTCTTATTCTTTGCTCTGTTTTCTGGAATGAGGATAGTTAATTCATATATGGAATAGAGGCATTTGTTTGCTCTGTTCTTAGCTATTATGGTGTGGCTTGCAAGTATACATTATCTAGTTGATACAACTTACGGGGGAATGTTTACATAATGTATTTGAAATTTATAAGAAGGCCGGTTGTGCTTCCTCTCTTAGACTAATGAAATGTTGGTGCTTCACCTTTTAGATAAATGAAATGTTAGGGGCTTCCCTTTTAGATAAAAGATGGTTCCATGAATTCTGAGGATCCAACTAGTACATCCCGAAACAACTATAATGCACAGTTTTTGTCACGGACTTAGATTTTGTTAAGATCCCAAATTCCATAGGTTTGTGTTTGTTTGATATCCTAAAAGTCCGTGTTTGACCAATTTCTCCATGCACTTCCCAAATATCTCCAAGCACTTCCTAAAAGTCCCCGTTTGACAAAATTTCTCCATGTACTTCACAATTGCCAAACGAAGGGACTAGCGGGTAATGATAAAAAAAAAGTAATGGCCAGAATGATTTCTAGTTTCATCATTTGGGATTAATCCCTTTTGTGTTTTTTCAAACCTTTTGCCTATGACTTCTCATTGGTAGGGACTTTGGTTTGGTTAATGTATATTTTTTTGGATATCACAAATGAATTGGAAATATTCTAAATTGAGTATACTAAAACTCACTATCTATGCTCAACCCTAAGCTATAATTCAATGTATATCGCTTCCAACGAATCTTTTTGAAATTGTCATCCCATTAATGTCGTGACAACAAGTGAGCTACCCCTTACTATTGGGGCTGTTTAACCTGCATGGTGGTAGTTCTTTCTATTGTTGGTAGCCCTTGTTCGTGGTCCACTTGACCCTTTCGGTTGGGGTTTGGGAGGAATGGCTCACTTAGTTACTTTGGTTCTTGCGGCTTGTTGGGGCTGCTTGCTTGGGTGATGTAGGTTATGTTTGCCGGATTTCCTAGCCTAAGTGCAGTGCCAGAACTGATTACTTAGGGCAGCAGTAGATGGAGGCAAGTAGGACACCCTGGTGATCTCGTGCCTGGTCTCTTGGAGGATAATAGCCAAATTGCCATGCCGTCTTTGTGGTTCTAGTATTCAAATAGCCAAACAGGTTTTTGTTTGGAGGATAATCGCCAAATGCCATCGCCAAATGCTATGTCGTTTCCTCATATTTGAAAGTCCACAACCGTAATGTTTCATCATTATTATATAAGAATATCATATAAAGTATTACAAAATCATATAAAATGTTCTAAGCCTAAGGTTAGCACAATCAAAGTGGTTTGATCAATGCGTTTCAAAGGTTTTATAAACTATTTATAATAGCCTATGGCATAATTGATTTATCATAAGTGGTTTCTCTTATTTTTTTAAAAAAACATTGCAAATCTTGTGCTTTCTTAAATAAGCATTAAGCTTTCCACCACCAAAAGCAGTTTTACCATTTTAAAGTGAGATGATTACTTTTTTTTTAGGTAAAAGTACTTTACTTTCTTTAACACTTATTCTTTGTAATAAAGTCATGTCAAACACTCTTTATTACTCTCTCACATGTGTTCATGTATACATAAGGTTTGTGCCACTTGGTTTTTTTGCAGGATACACCTATTTAACAAAGTATTTTATTATTTTTTTGTCATTTAAGTATAAAAGAAATGTATATGGTTTATTAGTTTTTATTCTTTTTTAGGTTAAAACATTGTTTCTTCTTTTTTTATAGGTTAAAACATTGTTTGAAATGGATAAGAGTTGGATTAATATGCATAGAACATCGACACAATATATAGGTGGAGTTCAAGCATTCCTCGATTTTGCTTTTGCAAATGCTCCAAACCGTAATGTGATTCTTTGCCCTTGTAATCGTTGTAAAATTGGGCATAGTTGCTATTTTAATAGAGATGAAGTAACTGAACACCTCATGTTCAATGGATTTTGGCCTAAGTACACAGAATGGGTGCATCATGGGGAACCAATTTTGATTCCACATACTCCAAGCCACACCAACGCTACCAATGACACAAACTTTGATGGCAATGTGGACACTAATGCATTGTTCAGTGATATTTTCGGGATATGCAATGAAGGGATTTATAAAAAATTGCAGCACCTTGACTCCGGTAATCATCTTGATTTAGATCCTTCATTTGGTATAGATGGTGAGCAGTTTATGGTAAATGATGACTTTATTGATGAACTTAACTCTTACGAAGCTATGAATGAAGATGAGAACTTTGAAGAGGCTGGGTACAAAAATCTACTTGAGCAAGCCCATCAGGAGTTATATCCGGGATCAAGTTATTCAAGGTTATCTTTCATGTTACACTTGTTCCATCTGAAATGCATGCATGGTTGGTCCATTAAATCATTCAACATGTTGCTTGAACTTTTAGGGGTTGTCTTCCCAAAGATTACACCATTTCCAACATCATGGAATGAATGTAAGAAGTTAATGAGGGATTTAGGGCTTCATTACGAAAAGATCCATGCTTGTGTTAATGATTGTATTCTTTACTGGAATGGAAGGGAAAATCAAAATGAGTGAAAAAAGTGGTGCTTCACGGTGGAAAGACGAAAATAAAAAAGTACCACATAAGGTATTGCGTTACTTTCCTCTTATACCAAGGTTACTGAGAATGTACAAGTCTTCGAAGATAGCCGAGGATATGATATGGCACCAAAAAGACAGGGTCAAAGATGAAAAGCTAAGGCATCCAGCAGATGCAGAAGCATGGAAGGATTTTGATAGATTGAATCCTGATTTTGCTTCTGATCCACGTAATGTTAGGTTGGGACTTGCTACCGATGGGTTTAATCCATTCCGAATCATGAGTACAAATCATAGTACTTGGCCAGTGTTGCTTATTCCATATAACTTGCCTCCTTGGCTATGCATGAAACAACACTCATTTATTTTATCTATGATTATACCTGGAGAAAAGGCTCCTGGAATGGATATTGATGTTTATCTTCAACCCTTAATCAAAGAATTATTACAATTATAGAATGGGGTTGATGCGTTCGATGCACACACGAATAGCAAATTTAAGTTGCGTGCAGCTCTCCATTCTACAATCAATGATTTTCCAGCATATGCAAATTTATCTGGTTGGAGTACTAAGGGCCGTTTTGCCTACCCATCTTGCTCTAAATATACACATTCAATATGGTTGGAAAATGGGCATAAATTTTGCTACATGGGTCATAAAAGGTGGCTTCCTAAGAATCATGCATTCCGTTTTGATGATGTTGGATTTGATGGGAATGTTGACTTTGGAGATGCTCCTAAATGTTGTTGTGGTAGTGATGTGCTAGAGCAATTACGAGGTACAACATTTACATATGGCAAGGGTGATTTTCAAAATGTGGAGATCAATGAAAATGATGAACAACAGATATGGAAGAAGCGAAGTATTTTCTATGATTTGCCTTATTGGGAATATAATCTCCTTCGCCACAGTCTGGATGTTATGCATATTGAGAAGAACATATGTGATAACTTCTTAGGTACATTTTTGAATATAGAAGGGAAATCAAAAGATAACTTGAAGACACGTAAAGATCTACAGGTTTTAAATATTAAACCCTCTCTTCATCCTATTTTGTTACCAAATGGCAAGTATGAAATCCCTGATGCCCCTTATACATTGTCATCTGAAGAGAAGACACGTTTTCTAAATGTCTTGAAGCATGTAAGATTCCCAGATGGATATGCAAGTAATATATCTCGATGTATGAATTTAAGAGAGCGCAAATTATTCAATTTGAAAAGTCATGATTGTCACATTTTGATGCATGACCTGCTCCATATTGCCTTAATGGCTGCTAAAGATACCAACGTTGTTGATGTTTTGATTGAATTATCAACATGTTTTAAGGAATTATGCTCAAAGGAATTGTCTATTGAAAAATTAGATGAAATGAAAGCTAATATCGCAACAACATTGTGTAAAATGGAGAAAATATTTCCTCCACATTTTTTCACTATCATGGTTCAATAGAGAGGTAAGAATAAATAATATTTTTTTATGTTTAGGTAAGTATCAATTACAAAAGTAATATTTATTTATTGTCATCATAGGTTTCTTGCATTTCTTAAAGGCCTAGTACGTAATAAGGCACAACCAGAGGGTTCAATCGTAGAATGATACATTGCGCATGAATGTATAACCTTTTGCTCAAGGTATTTTGGAGGGTTGGAAACTGTTTTTAATCGACAACGACGCAATGTTAGTAGTCTCGTTGGTAATGACACTTATCTTTTTGATACTGCGAGTGAGCCTAAAGGAATGGTGGATATGGTTGAAATTCCTGAATTAGATTTTCAACAAGCTCATCGATATGTACTCCTGCATCTTGATGGTATTGATGAGTATCATAGGTGAGTGTACTTATTATTTTTGAATCAAGATAATGATCGATAACATGAATTTTTAACTCTTTTTACATATTGTAGGTTGTTTTTTAATGAAAAATTGGAATCTTATCCACGAGTGCCAACAAATGCAATTAAGCAAAAATGGTTGGTTGAGGATTTTCCAACTTGGATAAGAGAAAGGGTATTTGTTAATGAACTTATGCCTTCGAATGACAATAATTTAAAGTAGGCTTTTTCCATATAACTAATGCTATTCATATATATACCTTAGGTCTCAAACATAGGTATTGAAGATTCAGAATCAAGTGTGTTTAGGGCGGTGGCTTCAGGTCCTCATCGAGTAGTGAAGAGAATGAACGGGTTTGTGATCAATGGGTACCGGTTTCACACTCAAAAAAGAGACCAGAAAAACAAAACTCGAAATTTTGGCATTGCAGTTGAAGTTGGGGATAAAACATACTTTGGAAAAATCAATGACATTATTGAGTTAGATTATTATTCAGAGTATAAAGTCATACTTTTTCGTTGTGACTGGGTGAATGTGCACTCAAAAGGGATTAAGAAGGACAAAAGAGGATTCACACTCTTGAATTTCACACATAAGATACATGTCGGAGGGGCTTTAAAGGACGATCCTTATATCTTATCTTCACAAGCCCAACAAGTGTTTTACGTTGAAGACGAGAGAGATAAAGGATGGGAGCATGTTGTTCATGCAAAGCCAAGAGACACATATGACTTAGGCTCATTTAAAGATGTTGAATAACAAAACTTTAAGCCTATACTTTTTTTCTTACATTTAAGAGATGATTTTTTCGATCTTGCATTTTGTTGTATTATTATTTTAATTCTCAGTATGTGCTTAGTGATCATATCGTCATCTAGTTTTTAATGATATGAACTTTTGATTTAGTTTTATGCTTGTAGTGCCTTGAAGCTAACCGTTTATGCCGCACATATCTAATTTGAGCAAGTAATGTTTCGTTCAAAGCGTACCTTTGAAGAGTATCAACACTTGCTTGAAAACGAAGGCGGAGCTCCAAACGACTTTACTGTGCATGATATAGATGAAACTTATAGTGAAGAGGATAATCACTACAATCATGATTATGGAGATGATGATGACTCTGATGTCGTGTTTGATTTGGATCCATCTCTTATACCCTTACCTGAAGGGTTTAATGACGATGAAGAAGTGTTGACCATAGGTATTAATATGTGTTAATTTCCATCACTTTTATGCTTTTGAACCTTCTCTTTGCAACAGTATTGTGTATGTGCTACCTATGTGATGTCCTCTTACAGATGCTCAAGGAAACGTGAGTAAGCTTAGGGGACGAATTACCGTAAATGTGGTGATTGGCTTGGATGCTGGAACTAGAATTCTAGTACCAATGAACAAGCTTTTACAACCTGTTAAGAAAGCGGGAGGTCTGTTCAACCGATTTCTAGCTAACATTGCAAAGCGTCCTCGATTCTGTTCTATAAATTATAGTGATTGGCGTGTTGTGCCTACATTATATAAAAATCGCATATTGGACTACATAAAGGTCAGCCAATTTTTTTTTGTTAGTCTTAGGAGTCCATTATTCTTATACAAATCACTTTATATTTTTTGAAATGAATTTAACTTTTCATCTATGTAATTACACGTAGAAAAAATTTGTGTTGCCATCCACCGATTCAGCTAAAGACAAAATTTTAAGCACTATTGGAGAGAGGTTAAGAGGTTACAAGCATTCTTTACGACAAAAATATATTCAAAAAGGTACAACCAAGGAGGACCTGTATAATTTGCCCATTTCCAAGTCAGGTGGCAATGAGGGTCTTGTACGTCCGAAAGACGTGGATGGCGCTATGTGGGCTGGATTTGTGACATTGTCTTTTTCACCAGGTTTTGAGGTTAGCGTTGAACTTTACAAAGTATCAATGGTTATATGAAGCTTGTTATAATGATTAATGATACACTGATATGTGTGTAAACTAGAAAGGTGTTAATATTCTTATCTTTATATGTAGAAAAAGTCTCAACATGGGAAGAATGCTAGAGAAAAACTAACACATTCTCACACTAATGGATCTGAAAGTTTTGCAATTTCATTCGATAAGTTTGTAAGTTTATACATTATTTTATTTCAACTTTATTCATTATTTTTTAAATTTAATGTATGTTATCCGTTGAATGTGCTTTTTATATATCCAATTAGGAAAGGAAGCATAAATGGAAGCCAGGGCCAATCGAGCGGTTCATACAAACACGTGAGAAGAAAGATAAAACCATTCATGAACCCATCACAACAGAGTTTGTGGTATATATATATATATATATATATATATATATATATATATATATATATATATATATATATATATATATATATATATATATCATGTGGGTGTTACTTTGATATGAGGTTAAAATTAATAATTAATGTATTTTTTTTGTTTTGAGTTAGAACACAGCCATGACTATTATTAAGAAAAAGACTGGAGATTGTAACTTTTCAGAAGAAACAAGAGAGGCGGAAAAATTTGCTCATAAAATATTAATGGGTCCTCAACCGGAAAAGGGAAAAGTGACAGGTCTAGGCCGTGGAGTTAATGCAAAAGACCTACGTAAGATTCGTTGCGATGCTGAGCCAACTGCAATGGCGAAAATCCTTAAGAAATTGCAAATGATGGAAGATGAAAATCAAAAGATGAAAGATCAAATAGCCTCTCTAACTTCTAAATTTGGGGATCACAGTTCAGACCATACTAATCCCATGAATGATGGTGAGTCTCATGAAGATTCAAGACAAGATTTACCGTTTAAAGGGTGCCCCACTACTGAAGTACTGAGACATGATGCATCGATAACAAGGAGTGAGTATCGTGAAGGTACAAGGCAGAACACACCCCATCACGTTGATATATCTCATGACTCACCATGTACCAGAGGTGGTTCTTATGAAGGCTTAAACCATGATATACACAGTAATCATGGTTCAAAGTATGAAAGTACAATGCATCTCTAACAGGTGGTTCCCTTCATATCATTAGTACTTCAAGCGTAGATAATTTATTGTGAGTTTCAATGACAGGTTTGTATTTTTAATTGATTTTTATTGTTTGTAACTGTGTGTCTTAAGGCTTCCAATCAGAAAGAGGTACAAATTCATTGAAAAAACAAATCATCAAGAGCAAGGTGGATTCCAAAAGCAAGTAGCGACTATATGCGGGTAAGGGTTTTTGATGAATTTATTTTAATAACTCTAGGAATATTACACACAATATTGATACTGACTTATACTGTATTTATCATGTGGACTTGTTGTAGTCATCGACTACTACAAAAGTTCTTTTTCAGAATGGTAAGGGTGAACAACAGAAGGTTTCTCAAAGAACACCCATAACTACTGCCAGTGACACAGCTGTTTTGCAACCACAAAAATGTACAACTGTTAGGCATAATGTAACCCACAAGGAAATGAACAAGGTATGAAATTACATTGGTGTAGCTTTGTACCACATATAGTACGTGTGATAATTGACTATGTAATGAGTATGTTTTTTTGTCAATTAGAATCATATCATTAGAATGAGCATGGTAGGATATACTGGATCTAATACTACCCCAACAATTTTTTATGCATGCAAGGAGCCAAAAAAGTCAGAAAAAGAAAAAAGCCCATTAATAAACAATATGAATCATGTAAGTTTATTTCTTCTAGCTAATGATATGAATTTCTCTTTAAAATATTACTCATTTTAACTTTTTCTTGATGAATAAATGATTGAAATTTATGAATTGTAGGTCCAGTTATCTCGAGCTCAAATAGAATTGTTGGTGGACAAAGTGGTAAAAAGATTACCCTCATGAACTACAAAAGTATCGATCTCCAGCAAAAAGAGAATTTGTTCTTTTGTTCTTAGAGGGAGTGGTAAAAATTGAAATTAAATTAAAAGTTTGAAATTTTTGTTTATCTTTTTATTCTTCTAGAAGATCTTATATGTGTCTGTGTGTGTTTAATATTTGCAGGCTACTGGTTTGTGCAAGAACAGGGCAGATCCAGATCTGTTAAACACAGTACTACGAGAAAAGCTAGACAAATCTATACTTGTAAGTGCATTATATTGTGTGTGTGTGTGCATATATATGTTTCATAAGAGTCTTCATGTTCATGCAATTTTTGTTCCTCTACCCATCCTACTGGATTCAGCTTCCTCCCTTCAAGAATTTTTGCTCTGCTTCGAGTAACTATATGTGATGGAGAATATGTTTTTCTGAGTAGCTGTGGTATACATGCCGTAGGGTAATAATAGCCTCGGTCGTGGGACTCCCGGTAGAAATAATAGCCTCGGTCGAGGCACTAGTCCAATGCCAGGGAGAGAAAACACTTTTTAAACACTAGTCCAACGACCAAGGCTATTATTTCATAGTGTTAAACTTTTTAAACACTAGTCCAATTTATGAAAACACTAGTCCAATGACAGGCACTAGTCCAGATCTGTTAAACACTTTTTTGCATAAATTACAGTGTTAAACTTATTTAAACAACTAAGTGGCACTATAACTTTCATGTCCCTGACCCCAATTAACTGGGACTAAGGTGATGATGATATCATGATACTACATATACAAAGAGATGACCTGTAAGATGTTGAGCTCTAATTTTCGTCTTCAATAATGCAGAATAAGAATATAGGATAGAGTTTTATCTAGCTGCTGCCTTTCATGTTTTGCATGTCTTTTTATACTTAGGTATCACTTTTTTTGCATAATTCTTATATGATAGAGATTTAATTCAAAGTTTTTTGGACTTTGCAGGTGTCGAACAAAGATAATAACACAAGAAAAGATGGTAAAACTTTTTTATAAACTGAAGTCAGGCTTATGCACAAGAGAGCAGAAGTAGATTAATTTATAAACTGAAGTCAGGCTTTTGCATGAGTGATTCTGCACTAGTTTGAATACAAAGTGAAGATCTACAGTGGTTGGAGGACATATCATAGAATACTGAATATATATTGCATTCCTTTTTAATTTTGAACTCATTTGTTTTGACTCTAGATTTTTGATATACGTACTACATACCCATGGAGGTACTTATAATTTGATGATGGCATAGCTTTTTATATGCAAGATTAGTAAGTTAATTTAATTTAAACTTTGATTGGCTTGATTTTTAATTTATATGTATGTATGTGTGTGTATTACGAATCTTTAAAATATTTGAAAAATACCGTCAAAAACGATGTTTAAAAATTAGTTACAGAGTTGTGATTAGCAACACATGTTTGTGTGCATATTATATTTATTTATTTTTTTCAAGCAAAAAAAAATTGCCGCATGTACATGTGCGGTGCGTTGGAAACACATATAAATGTCACAAAAGACAAGATTAGCAACACTTACAAGTGTGCTTACCGTATTCATTTTGCCACACTTATTTTATGTGTCGCAAAATTTTCTCCACACTTTTAGCTGCCACACTTAGCTCATGTGTGGCGAACACTTTTTGCCACACTTATATATGTTGCGAAAAGCAATTTTAAGTGTGGTGAAAGACATAAATTCTTGTAGTGAAAGTATATTACATCCATACCCATTATATTATACTACTCTCTTCGTCTCGAATTTTTTTCTCATTCAACTTTTTATAGTCTCTATTAATGTTGACTATTGGTATCCACATAGATATTGAGTATTTTATAAAAATTCCATACTACAGGTATTTCAAAACTATATATTTAAAAAAAAATCTATTGATATCACATTTTTATTATAACACATTGTATTTTTCTCTCATATCAAGGTCAAAGTGTACAAACTTTGATTAAAAAAATCAAATGAGAAGAAATTCTCGAGACTTAGGGAGTGTGTGTGTGTGTGTCTATATATATATATATATATATATATATATATATATATATATATATATATATATATATATATATATATATATATATATATATATATATATTCTTATTGAACTAGAGACATAATAATTGATGGATTGACCATACAATATTCCATCTTCATAAAAATATAAAACATAATAAAGTATAAGCATATGTGATTAATTATGGGATTGCATGCGTAGGTACAGCTGCAGCTGCAGAAGAAGACGAAGGCGGTGGTCCGGCTCGCCGTGGCAGCAATGTATCATCTCCCCTTCTATGCTTGAGTTGGTGTCGACAACCGAAGCCGAGGATCACGAGCAATGCTGCTACAAGTAGTAGAAATACTATCGTTAGACTGGTTCTGAAAACAAATGTGTTGTTGAAGGCATGGGGAGGAGGATAATACGTTGAGTTTGGTCCCGGGACTCTTAAATCTGGTTGATCCAACTGTGGATGCATTTTCTCAATAATAATTGTTGATCTTTAGTAATACTTGTTCAATAATGTTTATGAATATTGTGATTTGTGAATGATTGATGGGGACAATATATATGGGGAAAGACAAAAGGCTTAGGTTTCCTTTTTCATAGAATGAAATCTTCCGTAGTTATGTTTACGTAGAAAATCGCATGCAATGAGATCATATAGATATTAATTAAGATGTTCTTATAGTATAGTAATTATTATAGTAAATGAGAATATATGAAAATACATTTGCATGCCTTGTTGTATTATATGATGAAGCTAAAGATTTACTATTTCAATTTTTTGGCTTTGAAGTATGATGAAATGAAATAAAATAATTTTTTAATCTATTTGTATTTTTATGAATAGTGAAATCAGAGTTCATTACTCAATATAATACAACTTTCGACGCTCATCATGGTTCTCTTTAGATACCGTCTTTGATCCCTACTCTACTTTTGAGTACAAGTAATTAATAAGCTCTGTGTACACGCTACCTCCTCAGGCCTTACTTTAATGAGATTTAACTTAATTGTTGTTGTCGTTGTATATTTGCATGCCTAGCTATTAATTTTTGCTTGCAAGATTAACTGATTATAGAATTCGAACATGCATGATTCTTTTCCGATACGAACCATTAGTATTAAGAACTTTCTCTATGTTTTACTCCCTCCGTCCCAGAAAGAATGTCACAGTTACTATTTTGGCCTCTCAATAACTTTTGTTTGTTTACTCGTTTTGGTTGACCATTTGATAAAATAAAATATTCTTGTCGCATCTTGTTTTGTAGAACTTTTCGTATACTTTTGAATGATGTAATTTTTACTTTTTATTACTCTACCCATTTAAAAGTAAAGTGATTTTAAAAGAGATGATATTTTGCACGTCGTTCGAAGTATTGCAAATAAATTGGGACGGAGGGAGTACTTTATTTGGAATAAATTTTTTAAAGAAGTACTGACTCATTCTCAAGACTCCCAACTCAATCATAGACATGTGTCATAAATATTACTACGTAATTCTTTTTTAATTTAGTTATAATTATTTTGTAATAAAAAATCAATTCTCCCCATTTAGAAAAAAATACAATAATCAATTATGTCTACTTATATAATTTTTTATTATGCTTCTATATTTTAGTTTATATAATTTTTATTTTATGTAGTTTTATATTTAATTTTTTATATCTTTCATTCTCTTAAAGATGAACCAAAATGTAGCCATTGTACATTTCAATTACGTCTACTTATGTAATTTTAATTGATTATGCTTTTAATTTTACTTTATGCGATATATTTATATGTATGTTTACTTAAATGATTTTAATGAAATACACTCATTTTATTTTATGTAATTATATGTGTGTTAAGTTTATATAATTTTCTCTAATTTCATTTTGACTTTTGGAATGATTAGTTATATTTATGAACAAATTTGGTTGAAAAATCAATGTATAATACAATCATATATTAAATTACTGATTAAATAAAAATAAAAGTTTATAGAATAAAAGATTGTAGAATATAATATTATTTGGCAAAGTGCGTAAGGTGATGAGAATTGATGTAATTTTTCTAAAAGTCTGATTTGGAGTCTGAAATATTAAAATAATGATTTGGAGAGTCTAAAAGAATCCCAAAACTCCTTGCATTAGGGATGCCCAATGCATGCATAACACTTGGATATATCAGTCTTTTTAAATTGTTAAATACTATTTTTATCCCAAAATATTAATTTAGTTTGATTTTTTATTTTTTAGTCAAATTGAATAAACTTTGATTATCAATTGAATAAGAATTACATTAAATATTAATAAAAGTGTGTTGTGCTAGTGTTATTAATGAAGAGGTGTGCTTCTATGGACGGACATTTTTCATGGACGGACATGAAAATATTTATTTTCATGGACGGACATTTTTGAATCTAACATTTTTCATGGACGGACATGAAAATATTTATTTTAAAAGACTCAATTCATCGATGATATTTATATACTAAGGTTCACAAAATGAGTGTGAACGTTAAGACCACAGAAGAATATCTCATGTAACGCCCTACAACCCGGTCTATTAGAATTGATTGTTTTAAATAATTAATTACTGTTCCGGTCCAGAGTTGGGAAAAATAAAAGTTCTTAGAAAAATTATTTGAACACGTCATTAAATTTGTTTTGACTGTCTGATTCCAAAAACGTAAACGGTTTTCAATTCGGACCCGTTCGGGGGGAAAAGCGCGTACCGTTCAGGTCAGCTTTTTTTTACATAACGGAGTAGAATTTATGGGAAGTAACTCCCATTCCACACGCCACCCACACCACACCACCCATTCATTTTCCATTTGCTCATCAACTTTAATTCATCATTGTTCCCCATCAATTCTCCATATTTCTCAATCAATATATAATGACCTCTCCCCTCTTCACTTTCCACCACCTTTGTAACCCCCAAATATTCACACACTCACTTCCTCTTCCTCCATTGCATTCAGCCCACTCATAGAAGCAACCAGGCGTGGTTGTCTCCGGCGAGGAAGTGAAGAAGAAGAAGAAGGGAAGAAGGTCTACGCGTGAGGCTATTCGTTGTCCATCGTTCGTCCGATTGTTGGCGCCGTTCATTCATTTTGTTTCTGTTTCATCAACCTCTTTTCATTTAGAGGTGAGTAGTTGTCTCCTCTAATTTTAGAACATCAAGTCATAATCTATGTTGTTATATTCATAGGAATATCGTACGCAACGTACGTAGAAACTATGCATGTTCGTAGGTTAACCATCCAACCTACGTGTGTCCATGTTATCAAGTTATGTTCTCGTTAATATAAATGTTTTGAAACCTTGTAAGTTATTCGATTATCTAGCATGGAAATATAAACATTAGTTTCTAAAACTTCCAACGTTTTGATGACAAACAAATAGATTTAATGGAAGTCAGCGTGCCTTGATAATCGAGTTACAGAATAGTACAATCGACTAACAGGCCACGCTGGCCTCAGTTGATTTAGCATAGCGTGATAATCGATTATCACATATGTGATCGACTATCAGGCCCCGTGGATTCTTGGGTCTGAGTTGGCTTCACTGATAATCGATTATCACATAGGCAATAATCGATTGTCAGGGCTCTCTGAACTTAGGACTTCCCGAACAAACCAACACGACAATCGACTGCCATAGGGTGACAATCGACTATCACAGCCTGCAGGACTTTGGGGACAGAAGCTGCACAGCATGATAATCGATTATCAACAGTAGACAATCGATTATCAGCCAATTCTGAACCTAAGGCCATCATGTTGAACAAATTGTAATCAAACCCATATGTATGCATTAAATTTAACTTCTTTCTTCAATCAATGCATTCATGTCATCATGTTCATCCTAGACGTATGTCCTAGGTTCATCATCATGTGCATACCGCTATAGGGAGGTCAGGCTTTCGTGCGCCTACTACAGTGGGCCCGTCCAGGAACCTTTGGGATCCAACGGGTTTTCATCAGGTGGGCTTTGTGTACGTAAATGGTAGTCAGGCTACGGCTACCACCCAATTTTGCTAGTTCACTTGCGACGTTTTGTCGAGCCCGGCTCATTACCGGAGTGCAGGGGTGATCCTGTCAAGTGAGACTAAGTCAGGGGTATCATGCATCAGGTCATATCGTCATCTTGTATGTTCATGTCCCGTCAACATTTAATGTGGTTGTCATCATCATGTATGATCCCTATCATGTCCATATTCAATGTGGTAGTATATCATTTTGTTATGTGTAATAATATTCCATCAAGTACAAATTAGTCAGTTAGTAAATATGTGTTTTTCCGTATGTTAAGTACAAGTATTAATATGTGCATGACCATATGAGTTATCACTTCATGTTCTTTTGTTAGATTCACTTCTCAGCTTTTGCTGAGCGTGTAGTTGTTTTCTTTGCTACGCGCAGGTAGACATGACGATACTGGTGCTAACCCTGGAGGACAGTGATGGTGGGAGGATGGGCGGCGCACGGACGAGTTCAATATTTAAATACATTTAATAAATTAATCATTTGGGCATGAACCCACCATATGTCATTTCACCTATTTTGGACTTATTTATTCACTTCCGTTTTTACTCTGCATTTATATCGCTCACATTTTGGGTATAACTCCTAGCATTTATTACACCAATTAATCACAACCGTTTCCAAAATAAATGGACATTAATGCATTTTCCTCTACGGACGGTTCTTGGACGCCCATGTAACCCTACCGGTCCGTCGGGTCGCGGGTGAACCGGGTCCACGGAAGGCGGGTGTTACATCTCATTAATAAAAGAGACTTGATGACTCAACAAGCAAGACCAAAGCATGTCCAAGAACTCTACAAAGTATTTTTCTTTGCACAAAAACATTTTTTGATATGATGTATTCACAGGTCAAATTTTATCCACTTTCTTTACTAATTTTTAAGTCATTTGACAAAATATATATAATCATATCACAGCTTAATTCCACCTAATTTCGTATAAGTTTAATTGAAAACAAGTTCAGTTAAACATGTAAACCAAAACAGAAACTTAAAAATGGGACAGAGGGCGTAAATTACAAAATTTCTTTTTATGTAATTGTGAATAGTTATAACAAAAGTTGCACTTGAGTTGCAAATGAGTCTTATGCAGCTCCAAACAAGTGTACTTGCCAAAATCATTTCATACTAAGCAAAATGGAAGTGACAATCATGAAATACTCTAAGGCATAGAAAAGTGTACTTGCAGGTTAATCTAGGCCATGTTTCTTCTTCATAGAAGTCTTTTACCTAACAAATACCAAAATAACAACATAAGAGATGATGTTACATTAGAAATGGAAAGCGAACGTTTCCGTGAGGGCTTATTATGACATGAAAAACGACAAAGGGTCACCTGAGTAGAATTCTACGCAAAACATCAGTTAGAGAAATAGTAGAGAGACGCGAGGCATATTAAGAAGTCGGTCAGAAGAAGACCGACCGCGTCAAAAACAAATTTTGGAGCGAATAATCCCCACACCTACAATAACCGTTCATGTGCGTTAGCCAATGATAAATTGATAATGCTACCACCCTCCGTTCCAAAAAGATCATCGCAGTTTGACTTTTTTTTGTCAAACTATGTTACACTTTGACCACAAACACTGGGGAAAAAATATTAGTTATAACGTAAATTAGTAAAATGGGGTTCATTTCAAAATATAGTTTTGATACATCAAATTTTTATAACATTTGATTATTTGAAACTATATTTAATTTGTAGTCAAAGTCTTGCACAGTTTGACCAAAAAAGTCAAATTATGATAATCTTTTTGGGACAGAGGGGAGGGGGAAGAGGCAGAGAATCTAAATGCAGTGTACCATCAAATGCCGTCTCTGTATTGTAACAGATAAGATAGTGAGTGTTGTGGTTGTAGCCATAGCAAGTCCATACATTAAATATACCTGGAATAAATAACACACGCTGCCCATATGCCTTAAAAAAAACTCGGTTTTTTTTGGAGAACACTCAAAAGTCCACTTAATGTTGGTTTTCATGTTTAGAGATCAAACTTACTTGCATTAATCTCATGTAAAATAATTGCTTCCTCTGAGAACTTTTCTCCAAATGGGGTGGGGAAGCCACGAGAAACGGGAGCCCAATGATTGGAAGAATGTGACAAAAGCCAAATGTATCAATAGTCAGAAGAAGAGCTTGACGAACAAGGTTGAATTCGTCAAATCTGGAACAAGTAAGATGGCTGAGTAAGTAATGTCTCTTTTAGGCACATTAGTATTTAGGTATCCTTCAATGGAAAGAAAAGCTTAATTTTCATTCAAATAATATAAGCTCCTTTCTCCATCTACTTGCAAAGATGAAGAAGATAGTAATACCCAAACATCACTAGTTAGAGCTTGTTCACTTCAACTTATTCTTATTACTTATTAGTTATTCTTGTTGGGATCAGATCACACCAGATCAAAGAAACAACTTTAAATACAACTATGAGAAGAAATATTTGTTCTCACCCAATAAATGCAGCAGGATACCGAAGCCCATCAAATGTACACCTGCATGACATGAAGCGGCACAATAAAGGAACAAATTGGGAGGGGATGTACTTGTACTACCTCCTTTATAAAGAGAATACTCCCTCTGTCCCACAATGGATGCCACTCTGCACTATTCAAAATTCACGATAACTTTCGTTTGTTTGTGGTTTTTATTGCTTATATGATAAAATAAAATATTGTTGTCACCTCTTGTTTTGTAGTAGAACTTTTGACGAAGATTTTAAATATGTAGGTTTTACATTTTATTTCTATGTCAGATTTTGAATAAAATGAATTGAAAAAGCATCAGGTTTTTTCTTTGTTTTGCGAATAATGGCATCCATTGTGGGACGGAGGGAGTAAAAGAATTCAGCGTGTCACATCAAAGAAAACTGAACTACCATGTGTCCGATTAATGGGGAGAAAAGACAATTAAATTTGCTTGAAGTGCTAATAAATAGAGAAACCATGTATCACCACGACTCAAACATCGAACGAAAAAACCAAGACGAGACCACTGACTGAAATTTATTGAATTGGCAGCGTTAGAAAAGATATGCATTACCAGTGACCAGTGCAGAAGAAGAGGCACACGGCTAACAGGCAGTACTGAGTTACTGGAGAAAATAATGTTGAACCTACTGCTCCCTGTTCTAATCTTGTAAGCCTAACAATGCACCAGCCTATATAAAAAAATATTTCAGTGCATAACCCCAAGGCTCTCATAATTACAATGAAACATTAAATTAACAGCCAGTAAATTATGAAACCAACTGTTAAATATTATTCATATTTAATATTGTAGATTATTCCATGCATGTATTTGTCTCTCTAAATTCCAGCCCTTGTAACTCCTTAGGGGATTATATATCCCTGTGCTATCTCTTGTTTGATATAGTAGAAATTTACGTTTTATTTCACCAACTGAATGCTAGATATTGAATAAAACATCCAAAAAGGAATTTCGAAAGTATAATTTAGAGTTAGAGCATGCACCTTCAATAACAGCTACTAAAGCAACCAAAGGTCCTTGCTTTCCTGACAGAATGATAATTATTGAACTCCAAGCAAATAACATTGACAATGCACTGGTTTGGCATCTTTCAGAATCTGAGGTTATTTGTTTCCCCAAACATCGTGCAGTAGCCAAAAATAGAATTTGTAAAATTCCCAAAAGATATACTGTGCGGGGAATCCAATTTTCTTTAGAACTGCCAATTGTCACACTTAAATCAAAAGGGTTCAGATCGATAGTCCAATTTAAGGCTATAAGACAATAGCTGCATATAGTTCCTGCAACGATATACTTTGATGTTCCCCGAGAGCTGCTTTGGTACACTATAAATGCTAAAAGCATAAGAGCGAGTATTGGAAAGAGATCAGCTCCATAAATCCAGAACTTAGAAGCTTTGTCAACTCCTAGGGTCCATGAAGGAAAAGTTTTCAAAAATAAAGAATTGACCGCCTGCTTTGACTGTCCTAGTTCAATTCCGAATCTGAGGAATGGGACCAGGATAACAAAAAACAGAGCCTGCATATTCAGGGAAACAAAGTAAAAACTGTAAGGCTAAAGTTTTCAGGCCTTCTTTTTTTCATTAACTGCAAAGAGAAGCCGCGATTCCGGCTTTGAAATCCAAAGACACAATTGATATTAATTGCACCAGCAGTATGATAGGTAATGATTGCTATTATTTCAAAAAGGGAGTGGAGTTCCACTAGGGTAAACCCAGGTTTACAAAATTTTGTAAAATTTTAATATTTAGCACTTGTATGATGAAGAGAGTTGGTGGACTATTAAATTACACTCCCTGTTCTTAATGTGGTAATGGGTGTTCTTCTCCAGTTCTCTGTTCCCTTATATGACTTTGAATAGTTTGATTGTATCCAATTGGTGGATTTCGATAAACCATTACTTAAAAAATATTCAGCACTGCAGCAGGCACTTACTTCTGATTGCATCTTCTTTGCAGCTATTGCTCGACGTAACTGAAGAACTCCGGTTGTTGCTAAAAGAAAGCAAGCCACTTTGCCTTCTTCCACTAAGATCCAGAAGCCGAGATATATGCATTAAATAAAAAATTTGAAGAAGAAACCCTAATTTATGATAAGAACTATGTCTCATACAGTTAGAAAGTATTGGGTGGATAGTGAACTTACAAATGAAACTGTTTGAAAGAAAACTAAATGCCCGGATCAAGATGGTAATATAAGCAAAAGCAACCTCCAACGATATCCTAAAGTTGCCAGAATAAGAAAAATGCAATCCACATTTTCTGTCCAACTTCTTGATGATGATGGCGTGGAAAAGAAGAGATAGCAACATCATGACAAAACCAGCACCCATCATTGTTAAATTAAACTCTGTCCATTTTGATCGGGCTAGAGTGGAAATACTATTCAAAAGGTTGGAAAAAGCATAGATTTGCTTCTTCAGTGTAGGTAACGATGTAGAGCTATTCCCATTTTCACGTTGCGCAAAAGCATCTTTGGTATGTGACCACATGTCTTGTGCAAGATCATAAAGGCCCACAACATGTGACAAATCTTTTTCTGAAAAACCAATTAGTGATGATGCTGAATACACATCAATATAATTCTTAACCTGCATCAGTAAATTCATGTATGCATATAAGAGAGAAGTCTTCAACAACAACAGCAACAACAAAAATCAAGTGATGTGTGATGCTTCAAAACATTGTGGAGAATATATAACTTCAGTATAAATGCTTGTTTGCTCAAATTTCTAACATTAAATCCATTAGCAATCTATGCCATTCTTTATTTAACATTAAATTCTCTTTTTGTTCTTAATAGTTTGCACACTATGACTTGCACACAGATTATAAGTAACCTAAAGAGAAGTATAAATTTGACTATAGTTTTTTAATGGGGGAAGAGATATTAGTTAAATTGAAAAGTTAATGGAAGATCTTATGGAAGAGTTGATACGAGGGAGAGAATTTCCAATAAAAGAGGAGTGGACGAAATAATTTGGCATGTCCCAAAAAGAAAAGTGCACAATATAATAAAGAAACATGGAGAGTAATGTTTTGTCCTATCATTTCATATTCCAAGGGAACCTGAAAGCACCTAAGAAAAGACTTCTCTAAGGCATAAATTTATGAGGACGCACACAGAGTCAAAGTGTCACTAGTTCTCCATCGTTTAGAAAATCCATGCAAATCACTGACTTTCATTTCACAAAGCTATGTCAAAACATTACTGTAGTATTACTTGTGGGGCATTGTAAAAAAGGAGGCTTTTCATATAAAAGAGATGATTTTGATTAGAAACAAATGCCTGGATATATAGGCAGACAGTCATACATAGGAGACATCTAGAGCTGTGACATGCAAGATGTACTTAGATCAAGTCTAACAAATATTTTAATTCTCAATACGAATTGACAATACGAATATCTCCAATGCTTTTAGAGATATTTTTAATAAAAAAAGTATCCAATAGAAAGAGTTATTTTTAAAAGATCTTTGATAGAGTGTTTTCTCTTGTAAAGGTATCACAAAATTATAGGTTTGCAGCTTATAAGAAGTGTACTATGCCTTCTTTCTCTGTGATCCAGAAACTGAGATATATGCATCACAGTTTAATTGTTCGATTAGCTGGAGAAACTGAAAAAGGCTGGTAGTTCATATTTGTTATTTGAACTTGTGTATGCCCACACTGATTTTTAGACTTATACTAAAGACACTTATTAGTGATTACTGAGTACCAACTTTTTTAGAGTTCTTCTTAGAGCAATATTAGTAGTGTATATTCTCTGATCGTTTGTTCATTCCATAACAACAACAACATTACCCTAGTGCCTCAACCGCTCCCGCCCATTGCGGGCTAGGGGGGGTCGGATTTATGCACCCATGGTGAGCGTCAAAACTTGCATTGACAAATTGCTACTTCACAATTGCAAGAAGCACAGACAGCTTAAAGAGCCAAGTTGCTTTACTCCATCATAACTTTTCAAATATTCTTTAGACATGGAAGAATATATGTTACCACCAATGCAAGTTGAAAAAATCTTATTACCTGCCATGCATTCACAGAGAATGACAAAATATTACCTGCCATGCATTGATGCAAAGTGCATTGACATAATTCTGCATCCACTTCTCCAGTTTTTCTTGAGAATTACCATTGCCAAAATTTTCTAAATCCCAAGTGCCAGCTGCCAGGGCATAGAGTTCAGAGTTAACTTGTCCAATGCTGAAAATGGATGCAACTTTGCATGTCGTCATACAACACTAAATGGACCAAAAAAATTACAAGGACATTAACAAATTTTACTTGAAGTAGGGAAACTCAATTCATATGTAGCCAATGAATAATTGAATACAAAGTGTGTATGACACTTTTTTGGCCGCAATACATTTAGTCGGAAAAGCAAATTTCCTTTAAATTGGGTAATCATGCAAATAATGGACTACATTAAAATGACCATTAAACTTCTCTTCTTACTTTCTATGAATTTTGGAGCAGTATATAATATTTTTGTCTTTTACAAGGGTAACATTGTAGACTTCTTGACTGGAGAGATGAACTGGTGCCAAATTATACTACGTGGTTCAGCCCAAGTGTCTTATTACCCAATTATTCCTACCCCATTCAAAAAAGCAGCCTCGTTTGTCAAGGGGTCTGTCTAGACGTTCATTCCTGGCGGCCCGTTAGTCTTTAACCCAGTTGTTTGTATGGAGTATGTACCCAACGGTCTGTGGCCCGTTTAACACGATTGCTCGTCTGGAAGTCCATACCCAGCGACTCGTGATCCTTTAGGTATTGGCGCTCAAAAAAAATCAAGGGGATGTGAGTCCATTTGCAAGTGGTCAACCGGTTAGATTCAAAATGGCCTGGTTGTCCACTTGAGGGGGAGTGTAAGAGTGCATCCCACATCAAAAGTCCAAGAGTAAAAATAATCAGTATAAAAGCTCTTGAGTTAAACTAACTAATTAATTGGATTCAATCTTTTAATGTGGTTCAGCCCAAGTATCTTATTACCCAATCTAGTTATCCTACCCCATTCTAAATTCTACGAATGGGATTTTCATGAAAGGTCGCTAAGGAGCCATTGGGCTTTGATTCTGAAAGCAGATTTCATCTCAGAATCAGCAAAATGTTGCATTTGTTTTTTATTCTGAAAAGAATCACTTGCTAATTCAGTAATTTTGCTTCCAAAATCTTACTTTCATAAGTAACCAACTACTTTCTTAAATACTCACCTACTATCTACATCCTAACCCAACTCTACAACCGCCACCGTCGTTCCTCCACTTCCTCCTCTGCAACCATTGCAGCTGCTCCTCCTCCACTGCCGCCATCACTCCTCAACCGTCACTGCTTCTCCACAGGCGTCATATCTCTCGATCTCTTGAAAATCTTCTCACATCTTCATGGAAAAAGGAGGCTGCCAAGGAAAGGTAATCTGCTTCTGGTATACGCTGGAAAGATGATCTGCTTCGCATCTCTTGCTCCATCATCGTCTCATCAATTTCAGGCATTCCTGTGGGGACAATATCTCACGTTGCTAATGTTCTCTGGTGTTAAGGAAAGAATTAATACAGGGTTGTGCAGCCTAAAATCAGACCGGAGAAAATCAATTGTAGAGCAGATCTGGTTTTAACTGTTCCAAAAGCTGATCTAGTTATAGCGGTAATTTTGGAAAGTCAAACACCTTTTTATCATACATTAAAAAACTGTGCCAAGTCAAAACAAGAAGAAATTTACTAGACAGAGGGAGTAATACATCCATCACTCTCTAATTTCAAGATCACAAACTGTATAACTTTGGGAGGGAACGATCCATAGACTAGAGCTAGACCAAGACACTGAGTGAAATCATATTTCTTGTTACCAATACTTTTAGTTTTACTACACCACCTTATTGTGGCCCACATGAATGAGTCGTGCAAGTTCATTCTTAACTCGTGAATCAACAGGTGCAGCTGGGTTTAGGAAGTTACCAGTTCAGACTCATGCTTCAGAACGAGTCAGCACAAGATTTTTATCATTAAGCTCCCTACACACCCTTGGAAACAAAAGACAAGAGTGGATATTTTGCCCTTCAGTGTTCAAACTTCATACTCCATCTAGATGTCCAATAGTTTTGCAACGTGGGAGGACAGGTCATAAGCCCACCCATAGACAAGTCGGACATCCAGATTTAGCAATTGCTCAGACTCTTTTCTCCGGACTATCCCCACACCAAGTAGCCCCTTTCCCTCTTGGCCAGCTCCATTCTAGACCTTACCAAGCCAGATTATTAAGCACAAAAACATCTTTTTCCTGCAACACACCAGATCTCATTGAAAGGATATCGGGTGCATCAGAAAAGGATAGTGTACGCACATAGACACATCAAGGACTAACTCCACCACAAAAACCAACTCAAGCATGACAGTTTGGCCCTTAATTAACTATCTCGTATCCTACCTACATCCAACTGTTTTCCAAAGTGGAACACTGAAGGATTTTACAAGCTTCTATTTTGTTGTAATCGAAATGTGACTCACGTGATAGTGATACATAGAATGTTCTAGTAACTTACAATGTCATTTCTATTATAGTTAAAAGTAAACAGATATGTTCTTCAATACACAGTTTGGAGGTCAACTAATAGTCAGAATAAACCAAGCAGTAAAACACTAAAGTTCACTGACCCCTCCAACCACAATTTTCAAGCAAAATTCTCATCATAGCCATTCTCTAATATTCTAGCCCCGGAAACCTTAGCCACCCACTGAGGCACTGACCCAGAACAATTTTCTCCAACTTTGAGCTAAGGTAGCCCCTAATTTAGGGAAACAACAAACAAAAATCCAGGAATGCAGAAACAAAGCACGGAATAGAAACGATGACACTGAACATTGTCCATGCTCACTGCCATGAACCAGTGGACACTTCTTCACCAACATTCAATAGACATTTCTTCACCAACGTGCTTCTCACCACTGTCAACACTAGAAGCGAACTGTCAGTCTTGTGCAGCCTGTTAATTCCCACTAACCACCAAAAAACTGAAGCGCCTCGAGAATCACTCAGCGGGATGTCTATGACTTCATATGACAAAATCCCTACCAGTCTACTACCACGTCACCTTTGATACAGTACAGGTACCCTTTGGTATCCTCTCAAACAGAATTTATGTTTTTCCAGGGTTCCAGGCTCTGATACATTGGGCTTGGCCAAGTAATCAAGTGGTCTAGAGACCTTGTGTAATCCCACAAGGTGGTCTCTGTGGGATACATGGAGGGTAAGATGTACACAAACCATACGCACATGCGCGTGGGTGGAGAATCAGTCTAGGGTTTACATGTAAGTACTCCCTCTATCCAATAAGGTTCCATAATTGACTGGGCACTGTTGTTAATAAAGGCAAAAGTGTGTGACTAAGATCTGTGCAGAGAGAGAAATCGTGTGGATCGCACACTTCCTCATAAGAAAAAAGGAACATTTTTCTGGGACAAACAAAAGAGGAAATGTGGAACCTTTTTTATTGGATGGATTAAGTAATATAAAGCATCAAAGGAAAATAAATGCTTTTAGCACATTATAATTTATAGAAATAAGCAAAGGGAAGTATAATGTGGTTTCATGATCAATAAAGTGGCTTTGAGAAAAATGACATGTATTGATGAGATTCTTATACAACACCTTCCAAATGGATAGGGAATGCCAAGAAGAGCTGACAATGTAACTGCAAAATCAAGCTGAAATATAAAGCATGGCTTAGTGCATTCTCTTAAAAAAGAAACATAATTCTGTATCATCACATAATGTGACTATCATTTAACCTGTTGGATGGAGCTAATGCACATCCTATTTCCGTCCTGGAAAATATACAAGACACTCAAACGCGTAAGGAAAATGGTTATTAATATACTTGGCAAAAAAAATTGAGATGTGGAGAGAGAGAGCGTGTGTGTGCAACTACACGTGTAAAAGGCACTGTCAAATACAAGGGATATCATATTTATGAAGAAGGTAATGGAGGGATACCAGGTTAGCTTCGCAAAATGAAGTGCCAGATTCCAATGGCAAGGGAGATCGAGGCTTCTTAAAACTCATGGCAAAAAGTGATGTCTCAACCTGCAAAAATGTTTCTATGAGATACAAAGGAATTGGCACTCTAGCACATAATGTTCTTGATTCTGTGTTCTTTTCAGGTTGTTTTCTGTATATTTGGTTGTAGAGGCTGAAGTTCAATGGTAGGTGTTAAACCTCTTCAGCAGTCCCTCCACCATGGTCGCCATTGAGAGTTTGCCCATGATCACCCATCACAAGGAGCAAAGTGTTTTCATGTAATCCTCCTGGCCCACTCTGGCTCTCCAGCACATCCACTATGTTCTAAAGACACAGTCCATTACATTCATTAACAAAGCAATATGACACACGAAGCAACATGCAAAGGGTACCCAGATTTTATCATGTTATACAAGATAATAGATTTTACATTGAAGATAATCCATCCAAAACATTTGAGTGAACTATCATAAATACACAATTCACTATTTTGCAGTTATTCAGATTCATGTGAGACTTTGCAAGTACACAATCAATCAATAGTAAAAATATGATTCAAGGAGTCAAGGTTGCTTCAAACTGGGTAACAAGAGCCATTGAGTCTTCAGCTTGAGCAAAATATGAGCATAATCCAGATGTGTGTAACAAAAGCAGTGATATAAAGGCAAAGGTCTATAAGGAAATAATGTAATATACACCACCCCCTTTTTTTTTGTTATTCTTGCTTTGTTGGGAAATTCATTTTATTTAAATAGCATGAAGAACTATATAAAATGCATCAAGGATATTGAACTCATCGTAAAACAAAAAGGTCACATGCACCAAACTTAAATATGAAAAAAGTTTAAAATAACAAAAGTACCTCTAGAATCCCATTATATTGTTCCAACTTCTCTATCATTTCAGTAGAATCAACACCTGATATATGACCAGCATGATCCTAGAGACTTGGAAATTGGATATAGGAATCAATTGGTCAAAGAACGTCAGCAGGTGATAATGTGAAACTGCCATAACATTTGAGGTTGCTTATGATAACCGTACCACTCCAAGAAAATGTGCAATAAGAACATCCCAATCATCTTTGTACAAAGATGGAAATAGGTGCTCCGTGCAGCCATTATCTACCTAGCAGACAAGAATCATAAAAATTCAGAAAGAAAGCATTTTTCAATGCTCAAACTTACACCCTACTTTGTAATGCAAAATAGGGTTATAATGCACACTTCCTCAGGAAAAGCAAGTTTCAACATAAAATCAGATACAAGGCATACTGTATGAAGATCTTTGACATTGAAGGAAGGGAACGGATATGATGTGTTAAAATGATTAGGAAACAACTGCAACCAAGTGTCATCTCCCATCATCCAGACTCGTTTTTCATTGTGAACCATCTACAAAATAAGAATCAAATGAATAAACACTATTTGATACACACTGTAGTAAAATGGCTAGAATATAGCGATATTATAAAAACACTTCAAGAAAAAATAATGTATATGAACCTGCAGCCTTGCCATTACCTGGTATATTAAATTGTCCTCAATAATTGCAGGAGCGCCAAAGCTATTCCCCACATCAATAAAAGTAGGAAGTCCACCTGTTGTCAATCCCTAAACCAGAATGGCCAAAATGCCACTCTTATTACTCCCTATGTCCCGAAATAGATGACACATTACTATTTTTTGGTCAAAGAACATCTTATTTTGTTTACCCTCTCTAATTTATTTTTTTTGTAACTAAATAGTCAAATTACTTCTTGTTTATAGAATACTAATACAACAATAACAGCACCAGTATAATTCCAAATACGTTTTTGGAGTTCAAGATCTACACAACCTTAGCCATGTAAAAGAAAAGAGAGAGAGCTTGTTTCCGTTTGACCCTTGATGCATCAATGCATCCACTTCCCAAAACATCATAGAAAGTAAGAATCAAGGGAAACTTAATATGCCACTTTAATTTAGTCCATTATTTACTGGAAGCTAAAACATTGTCAAAATGACTCTTTTAGAATAAAAACATGAAATTAAATTAAGCAAATAACTAAGTTGAAAAAAACATCAATTAAGCTTTGTTATACAAGCTAGGCATCCAACATGGGACGGAGTATTAGGAAACTAAGTCCAAATCTAAAGCATAGCAATGAAACACAACTAATATAGCACACAAGAATAACCTTTTTGTATGCATAATTCTTAAACAGAAAGGATATGCATGCTCTAAATTCATATACTGATAAACACAATTTAACTACTAATGTCACAGTGCTGAATGGGACCTGAGGACCATAGGCATTTTGGAGTAATTATGGAGAGAAAATAGTTACTTTTAGACGTTGCAAGCTGGTGGTAGGTGGATCTGCTATAGCTTTGAAGATCCTTGCAGATGTTCCTGGCCGAGTGGCGAGCTTATGCAATATGTGCAACTTGTCCATCCATGGTTTTTTCTCTAAATCATACGTAAAACTTTTAAAAGAAAATATTTAATAGAAAGAAAAAAAGAGGACAGCAGATATTTTAGTAATTGCCATGACTGAGACTCAAGAGTGAAGCAACTATTGAGTAATGCATCGCTGAATGACAAACTGAGTAGTGGAATTTAAAGGTACTAGTACCAACTACCAAGAATCATCATCTTAAATTTCTACGTATTACAGCAAGTGCAGACTGATAGGAGCATACCTTGAAAAAATGTGCTGGGAGCAACAAAGTCAAACCTATTATAAAGATTTAAAATTGTTAATTCCGAATTAGCCAAGTAAACATCTACACTATACTAAATCCATATACTCCCTATGTCCCTTGAGAACTATCCTCCCTATACAGTGAGGTCATGTCTCTAACTCTCACTATGTATGTTACTCCATTCGAAAATGGAAAAAAACCAACAAAAATTGACCTCTTCCAAAAAAAATCAACTTCATTTATTGTTTTATAGAAAAAACATACTTGTGTCTCTTGATTAATAAATGAAGATAAAATATTTATATGTAAGTACTCTCATTTGTGATGTAAAATTTAAGAAAAGAAACCAAAGTTCTAATGGAAGTCACCTATCCGTTAGCAAGGGTGCTATTGTGTACACAATAGCCTGGCTTTGTTGCAGAATGCAGTCAAATTCACTCAAGTGCATGAAATACACTTCCCTAAATCTGGGTTTCTTGCCAAATCGAACATTTTCTTTTCTGTGGGCAGAGGGACTAATCTAAAAATTGAAAAAGGGGGGAAACACCATTTGGAACAGTGACAGAAACTGAAATATGACATTATTATTACCTGAGAGCATCAAGAACAATGATAACAAGGCGATCAACGGATTGCTGGGTCCAACAACTTCTACTTCCATGATTGACACGAAGAGAATGTTTCGCTTCTTCTTCTTCTTCGTGTTTATTGAGAAATGAAGAAGGGGGTGGGAAGCAGGGAGAGCGGTGGACATCAGAGCACTGGCTGTATTGAGAAAGCTCGGTGCGGGTGAGGAGGAAGCCATGGGTGAATAAGAGGATAGCCAACCCATGAAGCACGAAAACCCCTACTAGCAACATTACAAAAGCCCATCGTCCAGTACCCATTTCGCACTTCCACCACTCCGCCACTAAATGAAATGCTTGTTGCACAGGCCTGCTGCGATGGAAACTAGCGGCGAGTTTAGGAGATTCATACTCCCAAGTCCCAAAATCACAATGTAAAAGGTAGGATTACTATTTACGTCTTTGGTTGTTTACTCGGGCAAACCTTTGAAGAATGAGATCATTTCAATTTGGATTATGGCATGTGTATTCCAATATTTGTACCCCAATTTGTACCTGCAGTTTTGCACCAACATTTTATGTTGTTGTAAAATTATTTTTTGTTAAACGCACCAACATTTGTGTCTGTGTGAATTTTTGTTAACGCACCAACACCTGCGTCGGTGTTAACCATCGAAATGTTTGTACAAACCTGTGGTGTACAAATGTGGTATATTTGTTGGTGTAAGTGTAGCATGGTCCTTTCAATTTTACCTACTCACACTTGCAAAAACTTAACTTTACCACATCATTTGTTCAAATAAAATATTCTCGTAGCATTAAAAAATGATTTTAAAAAAGATGATGTTTTACCCACTTTGATCATGACTATGAGAGCACTAGTAACGGGTGTAACGCCCGCTGGCGTGAGGGGGCATTTAACGCCCCAGCAGCGTTAAACACCGCCCCCCTTCGGCGTGATCGGGCGTGATCGCCCCTGCGTCAAACGAATGACGCTCCGTCATTCGTCTCCCCCTCCCCCTAACGGCTTTTTTAGCCGTTGCAGCCCAAATTTCAAAAAAAAAATTCTTATAAATTCAACTCCCCCAAACCAATCTCTCACATCTTCTCCATCTTCAATCTCTTCTTCTTCCCAAATTTTAAATTTCGAAATTACACCCTCCCAATTTTCAACATGAATCCTTCCGGCTCTGGCTTCTTTCCTGACGATCTCCCGCCGAGGACGCCGCAATGTGGTTCTACCAAGAGTGGGGTGATCGACCGCCGATCTACGAGACGCAACAATCGGGGTACGTCGACCGAGATTCGGTTCCAGAGACTCAACCGGAACCGTCCGGATCGAAAAAAAGTACACGCCGAAAAAGCCACAAAGCCCAAAGCACGTTGACCGAGGCGGCACGGTCAATCCAAAAGTGGTCCCCGGAGGAGGAGTGCATATTGGCGTCGGCTTGGGTTGACGTCTCCGAGCATCCTATCATTGGTAAAAAAATTATTTTTTCTAATATATTTATGTTTTTATTCATATATATTATATTTAATGGTGTCTAAAAAAATTGTGTAATACATTTTTAAAGGTACGGAAGAAAGAAGGCAAAATCCATTGCCTCTGGTTCGGGAGGGTCCGCCTCTGTTTCCGCTTCTCCCCGCGACGAAATCGACCGGGCAATGATTAAACAACTTCGGGCGTTCAATCTCCAAGAACAAGAGAGGTTGAAGCTAAAGGAGAAGGCGTTGAAGCTAAAGGAGTAGGAGGCCGAGATGAAAGTCATGCAAACCGACCCCGCGACGTTGCCGGAGTTTGGACGAATGATCTACGAGCAAAGAATGAGAGAGATCAAGGAGAAATATAATTTACCTTAGTTTTTTTATTAATGTATATTTTTTTAAATTATTGTCGCTTTTTTTATTTAATTAATGTATTTTTTTATTATTCGTGTTTCAATTTAATTAAATAATAAATTAATTACATTTTATTAATTTAATTTTAGAAGATGTATATTTAAAAATGTAAAAAATGAAGGTTTGAAGCCTCAGTTTGAAGCCTCGGGGCTTCAAAACCATTTCCAGTGAATTTTGGGTGTAAGTTAAAGCTGACGTGGCAGAGAGAGAATGTTTGAAGCCTCAAAGCCCCGGGCTTCATGACCATTACGAGTGCTCTGAGATGTATCTAAAACTATTTATTTTTGCCGCATTTTATCCTGTAGACTCATTTTTTTGTATTTAGAACATTAGCCCAAATGTATTATTTTGATGGTGGTCCATTTAATCTCTTGTGTGTGGCTACCAAAACCAAAAAATAGAGATAAGGGGAAAAGGTAGTAGCCACACAGAAAATGAAGTAGAGAACCTAGTTTTCTATCCAGATCGAAGGTCAAATTAAGTTTGGTTGTGCTCAAATTTTAGTATATGTTATTTGTTAAAAAAGAAAAGAATATATTTTCATATATTCTTGTATATATTATTTTGGTAGTTTTTCCTTGTTCATTGATTTCTTTCCTTTTGTACTCCCTCCGTCTCAGATTATTTGTCCACTTTCATTTTTACACACCATCCAATACACTTTTTTAATCCATTTTATCTTGTAATTTGTATAATAAAAAAGTATAGAAATTATATATTAATATTTTATATGTTAAGACAAATCAAACAAGATCACACATGACTATATTTAGGCTTACACATTGAGAGAATTTGATGAGTCAAAGTGCTTAGATAAACAGTTCCAAAAGTCAAAAGTGGACAAAAACTAGGGAATGGAGGGAGTATTAGTTTACATATAAAGTTCTCATCACACATGTGTTTTGTTAGAGTTTTTACTCCATTTTTGGTTAATTGTTGAATGTTGTTGTTCTAAGGTTGCTCTTTGATGATTGTGTTTGCCTCTAATTTTTACTAGAGATGATAGCTTATTGTACCCACTTGGTTCTTGGTGATTAGTGGATGTTTCGGTGCCGTTGTTGAACGGTCGAGGCTTTCTCCCGAATTTGGGGTTTCCACGTAAATCTTGTGTTCTTTATTTATTTTCGTTGCTATTTATATGTTTTGGTGCTACAGATTTTGGGAGTATATTGTACTTTGTTGTTCATTTCATTTATTTGGGGAAAAGATTTTATTCGCTTTCGTTGTGTTTTGCTCCGTGCTTCCCCCACAAAATGGTATCAGAGCCTATTTTTTTTGTTGGCTTCTTGTGTTGTTTATGATGGATGACAAAGTATTTTTTCAAGAAATAATTAGTTTGGACTCTACAAATTATTCAATTTGGAACATTTGTATTGAGGATTATTTATGCTCTAAATATTTGCTTAACCCAATTTTATATAAAGAACGTCCAACAATTGTTGATGAGAAAGCTTGGACTATCTTGAAATAGAAAGCTGTTGGATCATAGAGACGATATATTTCTTTAAGGGGCTGTTTGGCAACTTCTGAATGGGTAAGTGCTGAATCAGTAAGAGGTCTGAACCATTAAGTGCTGAACCAGTAAGAGGTCTGAACCATTAAGAACTAGTATATTTCTTAACTATTCAGAGGCAAATGTCTGATCAATTCAGATAAGAGGTATTAACCATTCAGACTCTGTACAATACTTAACCATTCAGAGGCAAATCTATTAACCATTCAGACTTCTGAACCATTAAGAGGCTGAAACAAACAGTCTGAACCATTAAGTGCTGAACCATTCAGACATCTGAACCATTAAGAGGCTAAAACAAACAGCCCCTAAGTGTATTACAATATGTTGCTAATGAAACTAATATTTTTGAGATGTGGAAGAAACTTGAATCCATGTACGAGACGAGCAATGCTATGTGAATAGCTTCTTTGATTAAGAAGCTTGTTAAATTGTAATACAAAGATAGTTATAGCATTGTGGTTCACATGAATGAGTTTCAAGGTGCGGTAAACTAACTAGCTAGAATGAAAATGAAATTGGATGATGAACTTCAAGCTTTCTTGTTGCTTTCCTCATTGGCCGACAGTTGGGACACATTGGTGGTTTCACTTAGCAACTCTGCTCCAGTTGGCAAGATGGCTATGGAGCTGGTCAAGGCTAGTCTCCGTAAGGAAGAGACTAAAAGGAAAGATTCGGGTTACCCTAGTCCAGCCGAATCAAATGTGATTCCAGAATCTAGCAGGGGGAGAAGTAAGAGTAGAAATTCTCACTACAGAGACAAGTTCAAAGGGAGATCCAACTCCAGAAAAAGAGATTTCATTTGCCATTATTATTGTTAGAAGCCAGGTCACATTGAGAGATTTTGTAGAAAGAAATATAGAGATATGTGCAGGGAAAAAAAAGATAAAAATGACAACTCCGAGCAGAAGCTTGAAGAAAAATTATTACATGTAGCTTGTTATGGCTGCACTTGGGTGATTGATTCTGTAAGTTCGTCGCGGCGCAGCGAAATTCAAAGGATTTTATTTATCATAGTTTTAAAAACCGGATCGGACCGGACGGTTCAAACTGGAAACCGATGAACCGCTCATCAAATCGGTCCGGTCTGAACAATCAGATCGGCTCCAGCATTGAACCAGTAGAAACCGGTTATAACTGGAGAAAATCGGCCGGTTTTTGCCCGGAACCGGTTTTTCAATTTTTTTGCAAACTTTTAAAAAAAAGCACAAGCCCATATTTGAACCCAAGACCTCAAGTCCGTATAGAGCTAGCATCAAACCATCTTTGCTACAATGCTTGGTGTTGATTCCTTGCTATTATATTCCTTTTAAATATTCTTTAACTACAAAATTCTTTATCAAATTCTTTAAAAAATATAGAGATTTTTTTAAACTAAAATTCAAAACACATTTATATAATTGAGATGAAGTGCATCTCACACAAATATTATATATATATATATATATATATATATATATGTATGTATATATATGTATATTAAATACTAGGTAAAATGTTTCTGAAAAATCAAATCACTTTTTATTTATAAGCATTTTAAAATATGTGATGACACAACTTAACTAAATTAAGTAAATTATAAATTTTGTCAAACATCAATTATTTATTTATTAATAGAGGAAAGATTTTTTGTTTACTCATATATTAGTTTTTTTTAATTCAATGTCACAACGTGTCTACACACACACAGACATATATATATATATATATATATATATATATATATATATATATATATATATATATATATATATATATATATATATATATATATATTATTAAAGATGTTTGAACCACAGGTTCAACCACTCGAATCACTAGTTCGACCAGTGAACCAGCCTTGACCAGTTCAATCACCAGTTCGATTCTGAAAACTATGGTATTTATACTCAAGACTTAAAAATCCATCAAAATCAAAATTTTTAAAATCTTTAAAAATCTATCAATTTTTGGAATACCTTTAGATATAGAAAAGTTTTTTAAAATTTTAAATTCAATATATCTAGATTTTAAATTTCTTTTTAAAGTCTAAATTGAATATCCACGTATTTTCAAAATCCAAAAAAATTCGTTAAAATTCAATTTTGTATTCTCATTTTGGTTCTGCATGTTGATTTGATTTCAAAATTGAATACCAAATAGAGCCACAGTTTGTTAGTTACCTTCTAACGCGAAGAAATCGCGCTCTCTTGATCATACGATTACGGCGGCCTGAAATCTCATTCACCGATCGATATTCTTACTCGGACTTGGAACAGCCGGGAATGGTTACTTCCGGAGAAATCCTGAGGCTGTAGCGGCGGGAAAGCCGCGAAGATGTGGGTGGTGGTGTTAGTGTTCTTTCTGGGGGCACTGACGGTGGTCGGGGCGGAGGCAGTAGGGCTGGCCATCTTGATGCGATGGCTGAATAGGAGGGTGGCCGATGAAGTGGCTAGATCAAAGATCTACGGAGAGCTATCAAGCCGTGGGAATATCTATCCTTCATTATGCAGAAAGCAGGCAGGTCACTTCGCTATCTCTTTTTGCATTATGGGGTTTTTCTTTGTTTATTGCAATTTGAAATTATTCTGCCCCAATTCCACATTGTTTCAGTGTTTTTACTCCATGAATTGATGCTAGACCTGAAGAGAATAGGCCTTCGTTTCAAGGTTTTTATGAAATTGACAGTACAAGTGCCCATTTCTTGCCGTGGAGGTTGGGAATCTTTCAAGGAATGAGCTATTTTCCAAGTCTACGTATAAGTTTGTGTGTAGGCTCATCTAATGTTATTAAGCAATTAGGCACTTGACATCTTGACCATAATGTGGTGTGGCCCCTTTTTGTTTTAAGTGGTTGATGTGAAAATAAAGGAATGTATCGATGATGGGAAGTCTAAGGATGCTTTGTCCATACACTTAGCTAGTAGTCCCCTTTCATTTAGAAACAAATGTGTAAGAGTTGGAACTTAGAAGTGGAAGATTGGGAGAGGATGAACTTAGCTAGTATTCTCTTTTGATGTTTCTTCCAAGTCCAAACAATGTCCTTTCATTGTGAGGAAGTGTGGGGAAATGAGCTTTCAAGGTGACATATACCCATGGATGCTAGTTGATCACTATCCATCTAGGTAATCAAAGTGTTTGTTTGTATACACTTTGGTTCCATTTTTTGCTTAACTATTAGGAATAAATTGATTCTTATATGGGCTTATGATTTGGTCATTGTATTATACGAGGACCACCCCATTGCTACCTTTTGCTTATTTAATTCATACAAACATGCAATCAATTCATTCACATAAGTATTCAAAGGGAGCTATACCTAGATAGGACGGCTAGAGTACTAAAATAGTAAACAAGCTCTTCTACACAAGTATAATTATATAATTACAAATTGGAAAGAGACATAATTTTGTTCATTCACATATTATTAATATACTCATTTTTGTAATTAAACAAAAAAATTAAATCACAACTATCATCCACCAATGTAAAGACTTCAACATGCAATCAAAGGATTTCGCCCACCACCACCGGATTGTGGTCACACCACTATAGTTATGCCACCACCATTGAATTCCATCCCCCAGTGCCTTATTTAGTCTGCCGAGCATTGCCATTGCCTTATTCTGCCTTATTGACATTGCCACCCTGTAATAGTTAAAAAAATGGAGTAGTTACAAAAACCATCACTATTTGAAAATGAAATAAATTCAACATTGTGATAGCGTTATGACTTGTGACAGAAAAATGTTGGAGGTTTGGAAAACACAATCATGGTATTATTAGAATACACAAATGATGCAAGTGTTAGAATACAAAGAAGCATGCCATTGCCAAAACACTAGAATAATTACATTTTTACAACACAAGAATCATGATAATGATAGAAGTCATAGAACTAAAAAAACATGTAAGCTTTATAAGATCCACCTTATTCTTTGACACAACTATGAGCCCTTTGGAACCCATACTCATAGTAGTGCTGTACTGCACAAATGATGTTAGTGCTAGAACACAAAGCATCATGCCATTGTTAGAATAGTAGAATAATGACAATGTTACATGACACGAATCGTGTTGGCCCTATAACAGAATATCATGACGTTGCTAAACAACCAAAACTATCAGTGTTACAACATAAGAAGAACCAGAGTGGTCAAACTCAAAAGATGCTAACATTGGATACAAGAATCACGACTATGTTAGAACACTTACTCATGACATTGATAAAACACAGGAATCATGTTATTGTTTAGGCATATATATCATGTCAGTTCAACACAACCAAAAATGATAACAATTTTAAAACATAAGGATGAAGGAACATGCAAAGATGGCTAAAACCATGTCAATGTTTTGGAGACACCAATCATGATATAATTTGCCAACTTACTCTACAACCCAAGTCCCAAGCATATGGCACTAAAATAATATTTTTCACTTCCACCTGCTTACCACGCATTGCACCACCTTAGGTCCTCAGGGCAATTACAAAACCCAATGTAATCCCAACTTTGTTGGAACTTGTTTTTTGGTGGGGTGGGGGGGGGTGAGGGTTAAGATGTACTCAACCATACCTTTGTAGGCTTTGTTAGACTATTTTTGTTATGCCCTTGAGGCCATGATGCATTATTGCAATGTGAAGCTAAATAATTACTCTTTTAGCTCCAACAAATCAAATTATTTCATAATAAAATCAAACTGTGTCCAAGTACCTCCTTTAAGAAATACAAATACTACTCTTTGGCAAAACCAAATAAATCCAAATAGGTCGTAGGAGCACACTTCTACCAAACCAAATAATTCATTTTCAACAAAAAATGTTGCATCAGTAGAGTGAGATCATAGATCGATGTACTTAGGCAAGTCAAAGTTTATTGCATCGTGGAGCACACTTCAAGAAAACCAAATAATTTGTTCTAACAAAAATTTTCCATCTCTAGAGCTAGAAGACAGATCAATGCATAGAGGACAGTCACACACGATGGGTAGATCAAGCCTTGCCGTGGTAGTGGTGGCATCTCTGACGAGCGTCTTTGTCGTCATCATGTTGGAAGTTTGGCGCAATGGTGCTAACAATCCTAGCATTTTCTTCCACGTTATCATTAGGGGAAAATGGGATTCCCACGATTTCCCAGAGCCACAAATAGATCAATATTTTTCGCAACACTCTCATACCACCTTCCGACTCACTTTAAAAACCCTCGCATCTTCCTTAGCTCTCTTATAGACCTATATAATGGGTGCTTGAATGATTTATTGTAATCAATTATCAATGCAAATATCTTATGTAATACAGAGTGCAATACTAGTTTCTTTTATTTTGATTCTGATATGTAGCATGTGGCAGCCTATTACCGCCACCCGCCACTCTTCTAATGTCTTAATTTTCTACATAATATGGCTAGCCAATTCATTTATACGTTGAACAATCTTTTTTGTCCTGAAGAGTAGATTTCTGTCAGAAATAATCCACTTTATCCAATGTGTGCTTTCTTTGGCTATGACATTCAATTTCAAAATCAAACACTAGCCACCACCATACCCATCTCCTTGTCATGTCTTCTAGCTGGAAAAATAAATGGCCAAAGACCTTCTTACATTGTGCCACACAACCTGCATCATCCTCTCTCTAAAAAATTCCAACAACACCTCTCGGCTTCGTTTTGCCCCCACACATGCCACATGCCGCTCCCAACGGGTGTACGATAACACTTTTGTCCTTCCATCATTTTCCTCCTTTTTTACTTTCACGTTCTTCAATACGTGTCACTTGTTACAAAATCTTGTCCAAGAGCTGGGATGGGGAGTTGTTGGATGAAGAACTTAGTTATACAGAATGCATTTAATAGTTCACGGGTAAAATGGAATCAATAGTCTTATCTAGGGAAAAGCTTATATGGTCTTATTTAGAATCATTTCTTATAATACTCCGTATAAAACATTGAATATATAGTATGCTGTATAAGTGGACAGTGGTTCTTGGTGCATGCCTTACATTTTTTTTTAATTTCGATAACATCTCTCCTTTCATTTTATTCTTTAATGCTTAATTGGTCTCATTTTCTAATAGCTACGCATCTTAGCTTGTATCATGATGTAAACATACATGTTTTGCTAAAATGTTCATCTTCAGGTCACATTGATATAGGAATTGGTACAGCATTAATTGATTTAATTCCAAAGCATCTCTATACAATCACACTATCATTGATATCACACGTGTGGGGTCACAACTAATTTCTATGTGGAATGAAACCTATAAGGAGAGACTGCTTGTAACTGTCATCTCATTTGCATAAGCATTCCAAATGATTAATATTGTAGATGATTACACAGAAAACATCAAACTGCTAGCATCAACAAAAAGAACTTGAATTTTCACATATGTTCATTCAAGTAGCTTTTTTCTTATGTTGATGGTTGCCTATATTTTTCTATACTGTTTTTAGGGCTTTGTGTGGGTTCTAGATGCAGACAGCATTCCAAGAACTTCTCCTATTGACAAAGCTCCGAGACAGCAAAAGGCAAAGAAGGATATCTTGGAGGTCACACCTATAAAGAAATATGCAAATTTAAAGAACCATTCTCTCTTTTTAGTAGAATCAGATTCTTCTTCCACGGAAATTGAACTTACTGGTTGTACAATAGAAGCTGTATCTGCATCAGATTTTCCCTCAAGAAAATGGTAACTAAGAAGTTAATAAACACAATCTCACAGAAATTCCACTTTTTTGTTGCATGCAAGTGTATTAACCTATGATGATGACAGTCTTGCAAATTTATCTCATTATTTACCCTTTTAGAGATTGCAACAGGGAGGGCATTCAAGATAAGACCTTGATACTGTGCTTTTTTGCATGGTTTTTCTAGTTTTAAATAATTAATTGATACTCTAGGTGTGACTTGGGATTAAGGCGTTGGTGTGGTCGTGATTTTGAATCTCACAGAAACTCACTCTGCATCCATGACCCCATCTATACTACTGTTTGACTGCCATCCTCCACTGCATCTTTATCTTTGTAGTTTGTACTGGATACCTTTAATCTGAAACATGGCTTGTTATGCAGAGAAAACCATTCTGATCTTATTGAGTTCTGATGCTCTTTCTCTAGTTTGGTCCACCATTGAGCTGCCTAGCCTGCCATCTTGGAAACATGAATGGACCTTGATAAGGTTCATCTTAGGGGTGCAAGTGAATTAAACCCTGTGTGATCTATTTAAAATTGACTCCCTAAATGTTTGAATATGATTAGGATTCTGTCGAATTGAAGTAGTGTCATTTTTGTTTTGTGGTCAAGATCCTGCTTTCCATTGGTCGGTTGTCATCACTCCCTACAACGATGCATTTCTATCTCGGTATCTCATTCACCCATGTCTTGTACTCTCCATCACTCGGAGGCATTGCACTGTCCTCTCCTCTACACACTGCCCTCTACATGCCACCTTCTTCTCTGATCAGTTTTTTTTTCTTTTCAAAATCCGTTGCTTGTCCTAGTGTCATCCTGCTCTACTTGTAATCCATATCCCATACATACTTTCTTGAACTGTCATCCCGTCTTTTTTGTACTTTGCATTCCTATCTCATCTATCTACTTTGTCCACTCATTAAACTGCACATTTGTTGGTTAATTCCAGTCCAGAATATAGTTTAAATTTAAAAATAAATAAGTAAAAAAAGGGCAGGCAGTTAGGCAGGCAGTTTTATGGCAGTTTCTAACATATGTGTTGGTTAGTAACTGTTGTGTCTATTTGTAATGGTTGTGTTGTTTAGTCCTCTATTTATATGTATGGACACATTGTTCTGGCCAGCAGTTCCACAATAATAAAAACACTGTTTATATACTCCAGATCTGATTTTTATTCTCTCAATTGGTATCGGAGCCCTGGTTAAGAAAAAAATCAAAAACACAGATCTGTGACCAGTAGTTGTCTTGCAGTACGCCTGAAAAACAATAGTCTGTGATGGAGGCCATCAATACTAAGAAAACAAACGATGTTGTTGCTGTTAACCCAGTTCGAGATGGAGGCTCGACAACGTACCAATGTCCTGTACTCACTACAACGAATTATACATCTTGGGCTATCAAGATGCAGTCGTTTATGGATGCCCAAGGAATTTGGGATGCCATAGGACCACCGGATGCGACGGAGGTGGACGTCAAGATCCGGAAGAAGGCAAGGGCCTTTATCTTCCAGGCACTACCGGAAGACATTCTGTTGCAAGTAGCAGGACATGCAGAGGCCAAGGACATGTGGGATGCACTCAGGGTGCGTTATCTTGGAGCCGATCGGGTTAAGCAATCACGAATCCAAACTCTGAACAGAGAGTTTGAACTGCTGAGAATGAAGGAAAGTGAGAGTATTGATGATTTTGCAAGCAAGATCAGCAAGATTGTGTCCAAGGTTCGGGCACTTGGATCGACAATTGAGGAGAAGAAACAAGTAAATAAGTTGCTTAATTCTGCCACAAACAAGTTCCTTCCAATTGTTGCCACAATAGAGCAGTACTCAGACTTGAATACTATGGCGTTTGAGGAAGCTGTTGGTAGCCTTAAGGCCTATGAGGAACGGGTTACTCCCTGGTGGATCTGGATCAGTCAAAGATTCATCAGATCAATTGTTGTTAACAAGGGCTGAATGGCAAGAAAGGCAGAAAACTGAGTTAAGGCAGGCCGGCAGGGGTCGTGGAACAGGATTTAGTGATCACCGTGGCCAAGGTCGTGGGCGTGGCAGACCTAACGGGCATGGACGAGGGGGCCGAAATCCCTCAAATAATAACCAAAGTTTTGGACAGGATGAACAACGTGGTAAACGTGACCGAAGGAACCTGTGGTGTTATAATTGTGATAAGGTTGGTCATTTCTCCGCCGAGTGTCGGGCTCCTAGAAGAACCGATGATGAAGTTAATCTAGCAAAGGAAGAGGATGAACCCACTTTGCTAATGGTAAAGAATGTACAAGATGTGGTGATGCTGAATGAGGAGAGAGTGTTTCCTTGTGAATATGCCAAAGAGAGAAGCGAGGAAGGCACGTGGTATTTAGATAATGGTGCTAGCAATCACATGACCGGGGAACGGGGTTATTTTAGCAACCTCGATGAAAAGATAGTGGGACGTGTGAAGTTTGGAGATGGTTCAACAGTTGAAATCAAAGGCAGAGGGTGTATTCTTTTGCAATGTAAGAATGGTGACCAGAGGCTCATCACCAACGTCTACTATATTCCAGACCTATGTAATAATATACTAAGTTTGGGCCAACTTGATGAGGTGGGATGCAAAATTGTTATGGAGGGCAGTTTTCTTTGGCTATATGACCGATCAGGAGCAACATTGATGAAAGTGAAGAAGTCTCCAAACCGACTATATAAGGTACATCTTCATATAGTTCCACCAACATGTTTACTTGCAAAGATGGACGAGGCAGCCTGGATTTGGCATGCACGCCTTGGACATTTAAACTTTGATGCTATAAGGAAGTTATCAAAAGAAAAATTGGTGATTGGCGTGCCAAACATAAATCACAAGTCACAATTGTGTGAAGCTTGTCTCGTTGGGAAGCAACGACGTCTTCCATTCCCATCCCAAATATCTTATCGAGCACAGCAGCCCTTGAACTAATACATGTTGATCTGTGCGGTCCTATTACACCGAGTACACCATCTGGGAACAGGTACTTTTTATTGCTAGTTGATGATTTCAGCAGATTTATGTGGGTATATGTTATCAAGTTCAAAGGCCAAGCATGTGAGGCATTCAACAAGTTCAAGAAGTCAGTTGAATTGGAAAGTGGTTACAAGGTGAAAGCATTGAGAACTGATCGTGGAGGTGAGTTTGTCTCTACCAACTTTGAACAACTTTGCAATGAAGAAGGTATAAATAGGTATTTAACCGCACCATATACGCCACAACAGAATGGTGTGGTTGAACGCCGAAACCAAACTGTTCTTGGAACCACAAGATCTATGTTGAAGGCCATGAATATACCGCAATGGTTGTGGGGAGAAGGTGTACGACATGCTGTCTACATCTTGAACCGAATCCCGACAAAAGCTTTAGAAAAGAAGACCCCACATGAAGCCCTAACAGGACGGAAGCCCAATTTGGAACACCTAAAGGTGTTTGGATGCATGGCGCATGTCAAAGTACCAACACCCAAATTAACAAAGCTGTCAGACAGGAGCGAGGCAATGGTACATCTCGGGAGTGAACCAGGAAGCAAAGCATATCGACTTTACAACCCAAAGACAAAAAGGTTATGTGTTAGCAGGGATGTCCAATTTGAAGAAAACAGAGCGTGGGACTGGGCTAAAGATTTGGAGACAGAGGGAAATGAAAGTCAGGTTGAATTTGTTGTTGAAAATGAAGCTTGTGTGACTGGTCAAGGATTGACTCAAAATGGTGGCAGCCCACTCAATACCTCACCCAATCACACCGAAGGCCAGGCTGCTCCAATCGTACAGAATGGGTGTGAATCTGTTAGCACACCAGAGAATTGTTCGTTGTCTAGCCCAAAGTCGTCTGTCTCGGTTCCAAGCACTGTTATCAGCCCACTAAATGTTCCAAACAGCCCGCATGAGTTTGAAAATCTTAGTACATCAGGTGCAAGTCCTATTTCAAGTTCACATTACGATGATACACCCCCTCGAGGATTTCGCCACCTAAATGATGTATATTCAAGAACTCAATCGATACAAGAGAAGGCTTTCAATCCACCTCACTTTGATGACGCAGAACTATTACTATCCAATGAAGAACCAAGTACTTTTAATGAAGCCAAAGATAGCAAAGAATGGAATGATGCAATGCAAGACGAATTGGATTCTATTGAACGAAATGGAACCTGGAAATTGGTTGAACTCCCGAAAGGAGTTAAACCGATTGGTCTGAAGTGGGTTTATAAAGCCAAAAGGGATGCCAAAGATAATATAATTCGCTACAAAGCGAGACTCGTTGCGAAGGGGTATGTCCAAAAACATGGTATTGACTACGATGAGGTGTTTGCTCCAGTTGCTCGAATGGAAACAGTTCGTTTGCTTCTATCCCTAGCTGCACGAGATGGTTGGGAAGTTCACCATCTTGATGTGAAGACGACTTTCCTTCATGGAGACTTAAAGGAGGATGTATATGTATCACAACCCGAGGGGTTCGAGAAGCCAGGAAAGGAACATCTCGTGTACAAACTGGTCAAAGCTTTATATGGCCTGAAGCAAGCCCAAGAGCCTGGAATTCAAAGCTAAATGCAACTCTACAACAACTTGGTTTCGAGCGTTGTCCACGTGAACATGCAGTATACAAGCGAACCACAAAGAATGGACCATTAATAGTTGGTGTATACGTTGATGATCTAATCATCACAGGTCCATGCAAGGATGAGATTGTTGGGTTCAAACGACAGATGAAAAACTGTTTTGAAATGAGTGATTTGGGGCTTCTAACATACTATTTGGGAATAGAGGTGAATCAAGACAAAACTGGCATTACTTTGAAGCAAACAGGATATGCAACAAAGGTTCTAAAAACTGCAAATTTGTGGGAGTGTAATCCTGCAAAATTTCCTATGGATCCAAGTCTCAAGCTTGGAAAAGATGAGGAGCTCGAGTCTGTTGATGCAACTGAGTACCGAAGGATTATTGGGTGTCTTCGATATCTAACCCATACAAGGCCAGATATGAGTTATGCAATTGGAATAACCAGTCGATTCATGGAGTCACCAAAAACATCACATATGCAAGCTGTAAAACCGGTGCTGCGATGTTTGAAGGGTACAATCAATTATGGGATTCGATACAGGAGGAATGGCGATGCAGATTTAGTTGGTTATAGTGACAGCTCACATGCAACTGATTGGGCAGATGGAAAGAGTACAACTGGGATGATTTTCTATTATGGGGGTGGTCCGATAGCATGGTGCAGCCAAAAACAGAACACGGTTGCACTATCTTCATGTGAGGCTGAGTTCATGGCGGCAACAGCAACCGCATGTCAAGCTGTCTGGTTAAAAGGTTTGCTTGAAGAAATCACTGGCCAAAGCATGGAACCCATAACAATTCACGTGGATAACAAGGCTGCAATCATGTTAATGAAGAATCCAGTGTTCCATGGGAGAAGTAAGCATATTGACACTCGATATCATTTCATTCGTGAATGTGTCGAGAAAGAGCTAGTAAGGATTGAGCATGTAAGTGGTGACGAGCAGAAAGCTGATATCTTGACCAAAGCATTACCGAGGGTCAAGTTTATCGAGATGAGGCAACTGATGGGCATTGAAGATTTGGCAGGAATGAGGACTGGAATCAAGGGGGTGAATGTTGGTTAATTCCAGTCCAGAATATAGTTTAAATTTAAAAATAAATAAGTAAAAAAAGGGCAGGCAGTTAGGCAGGCAGTTTTATGGCAGTTTCTAACATATGTGTTGGTTAGTAACTGTTGTGTCTATTTGTAATGGTTGTGTTGTTTAGTCCTCTATTTATATGTATGGACACATTGTTCTGGCCAGCAGTTCCACAATAATAAAAACACTGTTTATATACTCCAGATCTGATTTTTATTCTCTCAACATTAAGTTCTTTCAGACTTTGGTTGATGTCAGCTATGATGGCACATACCACGTACCAGTGTTGCATGAGATTTGGTTCCTCTTTCCCTTGTTGTAGGTGAATTTATATTATCAGAGATGGCACAAATGACATTGTTTATTGCTTCACAAAAGGGTAATCAAGTCTTTGGGTTGGACTACAGAGATTGCTTATCAGTTTCAGAAAGCACACATATATGGATGATGTTATTTATGCCTGCCCTTATTTGTGGCTGCCAATGTGTCACTGGTCATTGTTTTAGTTGGGTATCAAAAATATACATTACTCCATAGATGTATTGAGTACCTTTTTTTGTGAAGCTAAAAAAGTCAATTTTGATCATGTTTTAGGCTTTTAGCTATGGATATACAGTGGGCTAAATCAAAATTACACGTTAAACTTCCCTTGCTTTTAATGAGGTTTCATTGTATCACAAGTCTAACGGAAACAACCTCTATGTCTTTTACACAGATAAGGTTGTGTACCTCTAAGTTTTTATTTTTTATTTTTTACACAGATAAGGTTGTGTACCTGGGTTTGTTGTTTTATAAAGGCATTGCTTTCTCTTTCTCTCATTTTACAAATCTCTCTGTGGGTGTGTGTGGGCACACGGCTTGGCTATTACTCCCTTAGTTCAGTCATAAGCTAGACTTGGTTGGGTTTCTAAAGCCACCTTCCAGTGCTGGGACTGTGCACAAAAATCTGTGCACATACATCCATAGTATTAGCTAAATGTTCTGTTTGTTGAACATAAACTTTCTGATTCTGGCAAGACATGCATAAAATTTTTGTATACACATCATTGTATCTGCTCTATAGCCTTCATTTGCTAATTCGAAATGGTGATCACGGAGTTCTGGTTTTGCCATGAGACAAATAAGCAAATGTCATGTGCATGAGTTGTACCAAAAGAGCAGAGGATGGAAACCCAAAGTTCATGATGTAATTGGAAACCTTCCATTCAAAAGTGAATAAACTCTGTTACTTTGAGCCTCAACTCCATACCCAACTGTATTTCACCAAGACACGGTGCTTATGTATGTAACGAAAGTCTTTATGTTCTCTCTTTCACTTAGATTCTATGCATACATCTCATAATCTTTTCAATTTGACCTCGAACCATTTACTTTAGCTCTTTTCATCAAACCAGATATATTTCAGTTTTGGTATCCATTTATTTTATCTGCAATTATACAGGGCAAAGAGGTACCCAATAAAAATAGAAAGCAAATCATCAACGGTATACAAAGGAAGTAAAATAATATACATATATCTTGAGACATCTTGGGAGAAGGAATCCTGGTGTAAAGCCTTATATATTGCTACATGTGAGGATGCTGAGAAGCTGAAGTGGTTCAGCAATTTGTACACTGAGTTCCAAAACTATATGATGTTACTGACTGCTGTGTATCCTTCTTCATTTTTAAAACAATTTCCACATGATGTAAGCATTGAGCCTTCAGATAACAAGTCAAACAAGGTTGATATCTCTTCATCCAAGGTTCGGAATTTTCTGCGGAAACTTTCCAAAAAAGCTTCTAAGAGTGGCCTAGAAAATAAGGCAAACTTGGTCTTAAAATCAAGTCGCGAACTTCCAATCGAAAAATCTATTGGTTGTTCCACTGAGGAAATTATGGTCCCTTCATCACTACCAACATTAAATGGATCAGTGTGCAGAAATCACGTGGCTGTAATTTCTGATGCAGATTCAGATGATAAAGCATCAAATGATGGAACTCTATGTTGGAATTTATTAATATCACGTTTATTTTTTGATGCTAAACAGAATGCAGAGATGAGAACATCCTTACTAGCTCGAATCCAGGTATGTTAGGATTTAAGTGTGCTAGAAGGAGGCTATCTTTGTTGTACATTTCAATCAAATAGTGTTCTTTCACTTATTAAAACTGGCTATAAATGCTTTCTATCTATCAAATTAAAAAGGAGACATGAATGTTTAACCCTATATACATGTTAACTACTAAGTAGTGTAGTGTTTTTCGACTTTGTCATAGTCCCTACTCCATAGTTGGATACTGGAGCAATTATAAATCTCGGTTCCATATGTTAGGCTTAAACTTATTGTTTGCATAACATAGAAACTTGAGAAGTCTAGCCACTTCATACCCTTGTTTTAAAAGTATGAAACCGTGAAAGTTTTCTTCCTGTCCTGGTAATGAAGTGAGTATTTGTAATTTGATTTCAGCAAGGTTAGGATTTTTTCATTTGACTTTAAAAACCAGAGGTTATGTTCTGTGCCTCCTATCTCTTCATGGACCTTGCATGATGTGGGTGCCTTGTACTTTGCATTCTTAATTTCTGCGCATTAGTCAAGCTATAGAGCTTGTTTGGGATAACATATGTTATACATGCTTTTATCACAAATGCTTCTTAGTTTAAGCATTTAAAGTGACTTTTTAATCACCAATCTGCTGCGTTGTTAAATAAGCAGTAAAAGTGTTATATACTGTTAAAAGCATTTTTCTTGTTAAACACTTCTATAAGTGAGGGGACTTTTCTTCCTCTAAAAAGCACTTATTCCTTAAAAATAAGTCACCACTGTTAAAGGAAAGAGAATATTTGGTAGAATATTTGGTAGAATATTTGGAGATATTTGTGTATATAGTTTTGGTAGTTTTCCTTGTATAGGGATTCTTTCCTTTTTCCTTTTCCTTTACTTATTAGAAGTCTCCTATATATATGTCCTCATTGTAAATTGTAAAGACAAGAGAGAAATACAGAGAATTTCCTCCCAAATAATTCTTTCATGGTATCAAAGCCAAAACCCTAGAGTGTTTCAGCGACTACTGTTCACGATCGCCCGGCATGGCGTCCATCGATCGTTGCTCAGTTTCAGTCGTTTGTTGTTGTTGTTGCCGGACAACGGAACGGTCGACCGTTGCTCTTGAACGGTCGAGCACGTCGACCTTCTCGTCGGCAGATTGTGTGATAGATGCTGCTGTTGATTCTTCTGCCACCGCCGTATGCCACTCTGCTACTGCCATGGCCGATGAACAACCAAGGAAGATGTTTTTCTCCCTATCATCGTGTGTTTCCAGTGTGAAGCTTTCAGGTATTCCCGTGTCACCGCGTTGGATTATAGATACTGGGGCATCAAATCATATGACTGGTGATATTTCGTTATTGCATGACATCGTGGGAATATCACCATGTGAGATTGGTTTGCCCAATGGGAAAAGAATTATTTCTGTACAATCTGGGAAGATTAAATTAACAGAAACATTATTTCTGCACGATGTCCTATATGTTCCCACTTTGAGTTGCCATTTAATCTCTGTGTCACAATTGACAAGGGATTCGAACTGTGAGGCACGTTTTGCCAACGATAAGTGTATACTACAGGATTTGTATTTAAAGACAGAAGTTGGTATGGGTGAGCAGGAAGGAGGACTTTATTACTTCAAGGAGCCTGAAAAGAAGATGGTGTGCAGTGCGAAGAAGGAGAGTAAGTTTGATCTTTGGCACAAACGACTTGGACATCCTTCCTCTCATGTTTTGTCTCTTGTTCCTGGAGTTGGAACAAGTAAGAGTAGTCACAGTTGTTGTGACATTTGTTTGCGTGCTAAACAGACTCGTGGGAGCTTTCCTATAAGTTTTTATCAATTTGCTGATAAATTTGATATGATACACTGTGATTTATGGGGACCGTATAGGACTCCAAGTTTTGATGGTTCTACAATGTTCTTGACCATTGTGGATGATTTTTCAAGAGGTGTTTGGGTACATTTGCTTGATTCCAAACGCAAGGTTGGCACTGTTTTTAAACAATTCTGTGCTATGGTAGAGCGACAATTTTGAATGTGGATCGGGCTTTGAGGTTTCAGGCTAGTCTTCGGATTGAGTTCTGGGGAGAGTGTATACAAACCGCCGCACATTTGATCAATCGCACACCTTCGTCTTTGCTAGGGGGGTCACACCATACGAGAAGATCTATGAAAAGCCACCTTCTTTGGCTCATATTTGTGTTTTTGGATGCAGATGTTTTGCTCATAACTTGAAGAGGAATGGAGATAAATTCGCAGCAAGAAGCAATCCTGGAATATTTGATGGATATCCGCAAGGGAAGAAGGGATGGCGTATTTACTACCCGGACACTGGGGAAATTAAGGTGTCCCGGGATGTTGTGTTCTGTGAAGATATTTTCCTTTTCTTGACTCCTACAGGTGCATCTCTTGATACAAGAAATACAAATAAGCACCGACACATTTTGAATAGTAGAACACATTTTGAACTACTATAGCGGCGGTGCTATAGTAGAACACAAGCACCGACACATTTTGAATGTGGATCGGGCTTTGAGGTTTCAGGCTAGTCTTAGGATTGAGTTCTGGGGAGAGTGTATACAGACCGCCGCACATTTGATCAATCGCACACCTTCGTCTTTGCTAGGGGGGGTCACACCATACGAGAAGATCTATGAAAAGCCACCTTCTTTGGCATGTATTCGTGTTTTTGGATGCAGATGTTATGCTCATAACTTGAAGAGGAATGGAGATAAATTCGCAGCAAGAAGCAATCCTGGAATATTTGATGGATATCCGCAAGGGAAGAAGGGATGGCGTATTTACTACCCGGACACTGGGGAAATTAAGGTGTCCCGGGATGTTGTGTTCTGTGAAGATATTTTCCCTTTCTTGAGGTGCATCTCTTGATACAATAAATACAAATAAGTTAGCTCTTATGATGAAAATGAAGAACTGTGGACAGAAGAACGGATGGACCGTTCCAGGAGAGACGGTCGACCAGAGGAAAGCGGTGAAGTAGACAGGCTACAGACAGTCGACCGGATAAACCGTTTGGTTGTCCACGGTCAACCGTCCGAGAGGCAGAATGACGGGTTCCTGAGAGATGACCAAACGGTCGACCTGGTGGACCGTTCTGATATCCACGGTCGACCGTCCGCGAGGCAGAATGACGTTTCGTTGGGAGATGATCAAACGGTCGACCGTGATGTGCAAGACGGTCGACCGTCTCCAAGGCAGAAAGTTAGCAATCCAGAACAGCTTCAGACGGTCGACCCCGTGGACCGTTCCACGGACGGCAGTCGACCGTCCTCTTCCCAGTAGGCGGTGGAGAACTTGGGACGTGGTCAACGTGAGAAACGTCCAAATGTACGCCTTGCCGATTATGTTACCCATGTAGCTGGTTCACATGTTGGTGAAAAATGCAAATATTCTCTTGCCTCGTATGTCACACACGAGAAGTTCTCTGACAGATACAAGTGTTTTCTCAGCGCTCTTGATGCTGGAGTGGAGCTCACAAGTTTCAAGAAGGCATTCCAGGATGAACGATGGAGGAAGGCTATGAGAGAGGAGATTGATGCACTGGAGGCTAATGGGACGTGGTCTCTTGTCTTTCCTGCACGCCATAAAAAGCCCCTTGGTTGCAAATGGGTATATAAGATCAAGCGCAAGTCTGATGGAAGTGTAGAGAGATATAAGGCCAGACTTGTTATACTTGGCAATCATCAGGTCCAAGGACTTGACTACGAAGAAACATTTGCTCCTGTAGTCAAGTTGACCACTGTGAGAACGCTTTTAGCAATTGTAGCAGTTAAGGGGTGGGAATTGCATCAGATGGATGTTCACAATGCATTTCTACACGGAGATCTTCAGGATGAGGTGTATATGAGATTGCCACCTGGTTTCTCAAATTCGTCTAATGTGGTGTGCAAACTCAAGAAATCTCTGTATGGCTTAAAGCAAGCTCCAAGGTGTTGGTTTGCCAAGTTGTCTGGAGCCTTAAAACGCTATGGGTTTGTTCAATATGTTGCTGATTACTCCTTATTTTCTTTTGTTGAAAAGAAAGGAGTGATACATGTTTTGGTTTATGTTGACGATTTGATTATTGCTGGAGATAATACAGAGATGGTAAGCAAGTTAAAAGCCTATCTCGGAGATTGTTTTCATATGAAGGACTTGGGAACACTGAAATACTTTCTTGGCATTGAGGTGGCGAGGAGCACGTCTGGGATTTTTCTCTGCCAACGAAAGTATGCCTTAGACATCATCACTGAGGCGGGGTTGTTAGGTGCCAGGCCGTTGGGTGCCCCGATGGAGCCAAATCATCACTTGGCTCGTTCCCAAGCCCCGGTCCTTGCAGATCCAGAACCATATCGACGGTTGGTAGGAAGGTTGGTATATCTCTCCGTTACACGACCGGAACTTTCTTACGCCGTCCACACTTTAGCACAGTTTTTGAAGGAACCAAGGGAGGATCAGTGGTCTGCGGCCCTTAGAGTCGTTCGTTATTTGAAAGGATGTCCAGGTCAGGGCTTTTTTCTGTCAGCAGAGAGTAGTCTTCAACTCATAGGATGGTGTGATTCGAACTGGGCAGCATGTCCTTTGACGAGGCGGTCATTGACAGGGTGGTTTGTGCAGCTTGGAGACTCGCCTGTCTCATGGAAAACAAAGAAGCAATCGACGGTGGCTCGCTCGTCTGCTGAAGCAGAGTATAGAGCTTTGGCTGTCCTTACATGTGAGTTGAAGTGGTTGAAGAATGTTTTGCGGTGTTTAGGGGTTGAGCATAAGGACCCCATGACGGTCCGGTGTGACAGCACGGCAGCACTTCACATTGCTGCTAATCCGGTTTTCCACAAACGCACGAAGCACATTGAGATTGATTGTCACTTTGTTCGTGATGAGCTCTTGCGAGGAGAGATTCGTACACTTCATGTGCCTACTACGCATCAGCTTGCAGACATTCATACAAAGGCACTCGGAAAGTCACTGTCAAGGAACCAACTCAACCAAAAGCTCAAGCTTGTGGTTGTGGCCCAGGAATGATTGTTATATACTCTAACACGCCCCCTCACGTGCAGGCGTGACCTCTTTGAGCCTTGCACGTGAAACCTTATTTTTTTTTAAATTGGGTGGCGGTGAGTTTCGAACTCGTGACCTCTTGGTCATCAAGGCTCCGATACCATGTCAAGGAACCAACTCAACCAAAAGCTCAAGCTTGTGGTTGTGGCCCAGGAATGATTGTTATATACTCTAACAGTCACGTTTGGAGTTTCTTCTTCCCAAGTTGGGCATTTCGTTACTACATGCTCCAACTTGAGGGGGGTGTTAAAGGAAAGAGAATATTTGGTAGAATATTTGGAGATATTTGTGTATATAGTTTTGGTAGTTTTCCTTGTATAGGGATTCTTTCCTTTTTCCTTTTCCTTTACTTATTAGGAGTCTCCTATATATATGTCCTCATTGTAAATTGTAAAGACAAGAGAGAAATACAGAGAATTTCCTCCCAAATAATTCTTTCAAAACTTTAATTGTGGCATGTTGTGGGGTTGCATATTTGCATATTCATAAAAGCACTTCTTTCGTACTTGACTATATTTCTTTTTTTGGAAATTAACAACCACAGCACTCTGATTTACATGTTCTATTTTTGTTAGAGAACCCTATCCAATATGCGAAGCCCCGCATACATTGGTGAAGTGATATGTACTGATGTTAATATGGGTAATCTCCCGCCATATATTCATGCAATGAAAGTTCTTCCTTCCAATGTGAATGAAGTTTGGATGATGGAAATTGACATTGAGTATTCTGGTGGTGCAATATTTGAAATTGAAACAAGGCTTGAAGTTCAAGATCTTGAGTTACAGGAGGGAGGCCCAAGCGCAGAATCAAGATCTGTGGATGAGGTAAAAGCTGATTTATTAGAGGGAATTGAACACTTCAGAGAAAACATGACATATTCCGAGGAGACAGCTGGTGCTTGTGATCATCATAGAGATGAAGATCTTAGAGGGGGTAGGTAACACTGGTATTTTTATCTTCTTCAACATGGATCACACCCATTTTTTTACTCCCTCCGTTCCAAATGAAGGCTCCACATTTGACAATGCATGATTATTAAGAAAGGTGAAATTAATTGATTGAGAGTTATGCGAAGGAGAAGAAATGATGTAAACCGTATAATCATTTTTTTGAAAAGGAAAATGGAACCTTATGTTGGGACAAACAAAAGAAAGAAAGTGTGAAACCTTTTATCGGGACCGAGGGAGTAACAAATACAAGAGACTATACGTATTTTTCATCCATGAAAAACTTTCACCAGTTTGGTCAGTAATGTTTATGTTATTTTTCATCTATATTTTGTTTCTATAGCGATGCCATTTCTTGCCGAGTCATAGTACAAGGTGAATTGAGGTGTATTTGTCATGTAATTTTCAGATTCGTTAACACACCCCAAGAGCACAACAGGTGCAGTGTCTCAATATTCTAGATGGAAATATATCATGCAATCAATTGCCAAACAGGTTTCACAGGTTAGCAGGGGCATTTTCATCTGATTTCAATATTACTTCTAAAAGTATCTGGCAGGCTAACACCTAAGAACATCTCTACATATTTATTCTTAATTCAATGATTTCTTGTTTAGGCGGTTGTATGAGCTTGAAATAACATTAATCGTTCTAATAGTCTTCCAGAGAGACTAGTGGAGGTTTAAATAATCCAGCTAATTCATTATGCTGTCAATCTGTCACAGCCTTGTAAATTTTGAGTGAGCACAAGAATCCCTCATTGGCTGAAGAAGGAACTAGTTTTAGGTATAATTGCTCAAAATACTCAAAGTTACACCAGAACTAGTGATCTTGACTATTGAGAAATATGATCAAAAGTAGGTGGGAATTCGTTTTGCATTTTGGTTATTTTTTAATTCTTTTTTTGGGCTCTAATATATGAAATCACTAATAAGTGGATAATGGAGAGGATGAGCTGCAATAGTTGTAATTTGTAAACACTGATTTGTGTCCAACTACCTTGTGAGTTACTCAAGCAGTCAAGCTTGATAATTAGTTCGTTTGTGTAGCAGTTTTAAATCATGAAGAACTCTTGCAATACAGTGGTAAGGTTAGTGGTGTCCTTAGTGTTAACTCAATCAGACCTTCACATAACCATAAGCATGCATTGAAAATGAATTCAGATTATAAAAAAACCAAGTAATGGAAATGAGTAACATAGAAACTTGAACCTATTTTCATCATGTTTGTTTCAAAAATAAACATAAACATTGCATTTCAGTGGATACTTCATTCTTCAATATCTGAATGTCAGTAGATCAGGTGCAAGCCTGTTTGAAAGAAACTTTAGCCTATTTCATCATGATTTTTTGAATAACAAACTTAAACATTGCATGTCAGTGGATACTTAATCTTTAAATATCTCGCTTTTGGATGTTCAATGTTGAAGGTTCCACTTACATTGGGAATAAGAGTTGCGTCTCTCCGAGGATTGATGCGCATATTCATAAGGCCACCACCTTCAGATCAAATATGGTTTGGCTTCACTTCTATGCCAGACCTTGATTTTCAATTGGAGCCTTTTGTTGGAGAGCACAGGATAGCAAGTGGACGTTTAGCTTTATTCTTAATTAGTCGGCTTAAGGTATATCACTTGCCTGATACCCAAAATTTCCAATTTATGTTTCGTTTCTAGTAGTCCTTACTTTCTGGTCTTCTCCAAAATGATGTCCAACTCTCTAACTATTTACTTTTTCCAGTTCACACTTCGCAGTTCACCCTTCACGCCTATCTTATAAAAAGAATTTTTCAGCACTGTGGCCCCATTTGAGGGACAATTTTGAATATAAAACCACATCATATCTATTTTCATGAAAAGCGGGCCTTATCCATGATTATAAGAGGTTCAGTCTCTATATGTACGTACATTTCAAAAGCACCGGTATAAGTACACAGTGGCCCACTTTTCTTTTTGGTTTCTCCAAAATAAACTTCTCATCCTTTGAACAAAGGAATCAAATGGTTCACATTATTTTGTTCTCTTCTACATAAATTCAAGGTTATAGTCTTCTTGCGTATGATCCGTGGCTAGCTCTTGGCAGATGGATGGCTCTCTTTGAAGCCTCTGTTTTTTTATTGGTTGAATGAATATAATAATCATATAATGCTTGACACTGATGCAGGCAGCCATTCGGGAGACACTGGTTCTTCCAAACTGCGAGAGTGTATGCCTGCCATGGATGTTAGCTGAAAAGGAGAACTGGGTCCCACGTAAGTTAGCGCCTTTCATATGGATTAATCAAGAACCGCAAAGCACCGAGAACGCTGACGTGGCCACTCCCGAAGCTGCCAGCAGCAGTGGTCCAGATGAAGGACCCCACCAAAACATTGAGCCATCGTTGCAAAAAGCAAACAGTGCTCTCAATGCACATTCCTCATCACTAGCTGCTCCTCCTCCAGAGAAAGAACTGCGCGTCCCATTATTGAGTTGTGAAGAGCAAGCAGCGAGTCTTCGTCAAAACAAAGGCATGGTGGAAGAGGAGGTGGGACAGAACCATGTTTGTGAAGAAGACGATGGCGTGAAAACAAAGAGACTGGGAAGCACGAAAGCGAGGATGATAGGTTTGAGCAAGAAGATGTCTGAGAAGTTTGAAGAGAAGAGGCGACATATTGAAGAGAAGGGAAGAAACATCGTCGAAAAGATGAGAGGGCAACAACAGTGATGAATGAATGATCCTTGGCGCTACAAACATGCAGCGAAAACCCATGGAATTCTGAGGTTTGTTTGGAAGTAGAGTATATACATATATACACACATATCTTGTTATTATCCATGTAAATGCAACAATGGCAGGAGCTCTGCATATCTGATGATGCTCTGCCATTATTGATTGCTTCAGCTAAGTGAGACTGTGATTGGGAATGTTGATCCATGCATAGATCATTGTGCATTCCCTTTGTTCGGAATTAGTTGTCCACTTTATAAAAGTCTCATTTTTCAAAAATAAGTTGCCCACTTCAAATGATTTTGGGCGAAGTACCTAAGTAGGAGTAAAAGATAATGAAAATACCAAAATAGGAATAATATTCTTTTTGTGACCTAAATATGAGTTCTCATTACGACTCCCATACTGCAAATGCCACCAGAGCTCCGGTTGCCGGAGCTCCACCGTGGGGTTGGTTGACAAGGTGGATAAAAATAATGCGCTCCTATATTGGTATTTCGATGGTAATTTACTCTAATTTGTTACTCATTCGTGTCAACAATGCCCAAAACCTATCTTTGACATATTTTAGCCAATTCATCACAAATTTCTTGATTGAATATATGAAAAATAGCACAACTAAATCTTGGAGGGGATAATGAGTAATATATTTAATACAAGTTGCAGAAATTAATAGATTTAATACAAGTTGCAGGCACTAATAGTTTCAACATTTTTTTGTATAGAAATGCACCAATTTTGTTACAGAATTAATTTTTATATATAAACATTACACATTTGAACGTTTTGCAGCACTTCGATCCCTCTGGGTCGACGGTGGCATCGGACTAAGGACATACATTTTGCAGTCATGTGTTGGAACACTTGCTGAGATTTGTCCTTTACTTGGTAGTCTCACCCTCGAGTGCTGTCAATACATGGTTTGTTATATATCGCTAATAATACGCCACGGTTCCGTAGCCACTGTCTTACGGAGCTATTGGCAGTGTCATTGTTTTTTCTGGAGCGCCTACGGTGCTCTATTTGTAAAATTGATAGTTCCAACTCTTTAGCCCTCCAAAAGTCCCCGTCACAACCCTATCGCTTCACTCTCACCGTAACCTCCCGCCCTCCTCCAAATGTGTGGTCATTAGGCTATTGCCTTGTGACCACACATTTGGAAGGGACAGTTGGGGTGAGAGTAGAGGGGCGGGGGTTCAGTGAGGTTAGGAGTATGAACTAAAGATTTTACAAACGCAACATCGTAGGCATTCCAAAAAGGTAATGACACCGCTAGCGACTCCTCTAGCCAGTGGCCAAGGGACTAGACCCTTAATAACAAGCACATATAAACAAGAATACGTTTCATAAATGGTCCCTAAGAGTAGGTGGTTTTTCATTTTTGGTCTCCAATTCTTAGGTACTACATCCATTATTCTCAATTTCTGAAATTTCTTCCATAACAAGTTTTTTTCGAGAAAAATACCATAATAGGCGTAGAATATTAAAAAAAACTATCAAAATAAGAGTTTTAGGTTGAATATGAGGTGATTCCTTAGTCTTTTACTCTTTGAGGCCATATATGACCAAATATTTTTCCCTAAATATGTTCCGAAATGACTAATTATGGAATAAGTTTCAAAAAATTTGAGGATCACGATTGTACATAATATTTTAAAATTAAAAATTATAGATGAAAAACACATATTATAAAAGACTCCCTCCGTCCCTTATAGATGAAAAACACATATAATTATGTAATTATGAAAAACACTTTAAGCCATATTTAAGGAAAGAAAAAATTAAGGTTGACTTTCCAAATTGCCCCTCATTTTATTTTTTTAAGATGGGTAGGAGTAATTACATGAGAGGGTATTTTGGGAAGTCTACATAAATAATCATACCAAATAAGGAAACATGCATATCATTTTAGGACGGACGAAAAAGAAAAACAGGCATTCTAATTTAAGACAGATGGAGGATTATTTATGAGAATTACTCTATAAAGTATGAAGAAATACATACATCCCATAGGTCTCGAGCAGTGACGAGGGTGGTGGCGTTGAGGCCCAAATCTGACCAATAAGCAGTGATGGTTGCCTCCGTTGCTCCTCTGTTCCACAGCACCACTGCCACTTTGTTCCCACTCAATGGTCCTGCCCAAACCTGCACTAAAATATCTCTCCTTTAAATTCTACTCCCTTCGTCCCTAAATAGATTACAATCTTTTTTTTCTCTCCTCTTGATAACTTTTGTTTGTTTACGCGATTTCATTAAGTTTTTGATAAAATAAAATATTCTTGTTACCTCTTGTTTTGTAGAACTTTTGACGTAGTTTTTTAATATGTAATTTTTATATCTTATTGATATACCAATTTGTAAATAAAATAATTTCAAAAAGTAGGAAATTTTACTCCGTAACCCGCAATTTATAATCAAATTGGGGACCGAGGGAGTATATTAATCTGCACAACTTTTAGAATTTTGTCCGTGCCGGTGGGACCCACCACAAGGGCTTGCACGAAAAAGGAAGGGTCGAACATTTGGAAAACAACTTCAATCAATCAACAATGAGGAATGGTGGGTCCCAAAGGAGCACCGCATGATGGAGTGTATAACTATTGTATCTCGGCCGACCAAACGTAACGGTCGACCAAACATATTCACACGGTTGAGTAGGTGTGCTAGAGTCTAGAGTAATGACACGATCGACCGAAAATTAGATTTCTGAACCAGCATGCTCGGGAGATGAATTTATGGTAGGACCACATGACCGTTAGGAGGTCTGGTCGACCGTACAACAATTGCTAAAGTGTGGATGTTTTCTCTCCAATTTCCTTCCAATAATTCCCAAATCCGTTAGTTATCGGAACATTTGTCTCACTTGGGAGAACATATGCTCAGAGTTAATCGATTCTACTAAATAAGACCGTTGAAATACCAGTTAATGTTAAATTTTCCAACGGCTAAAACCTCTAAATAAATAAATAAACTGGTCACGCGTTGACAACTAGCTAACAATGTGGTAATTGGTAAAGTACGTTTAATTTACCTCTAAATCTCCATCTTGTTTAATTTTTCTCCCTTGATGACCAAGTCCATCTGCACATTAATTAGGTATCACAATAATAAGCAACTTTCTTTCTATCTTAAGCTTAATCAAGATATGGGCATCTACTCACACACAAAAAAAATATGCATTTTAATTTCTTAATTTTCAACATAATGGTATTACTATTTTCTTTGGCCTTCTTTTGAAAACAAAAATTGTTCTCATATTATGATAACAACCGCTACGGTGCCCTTTTTGAAAAATTGGTGATTCTTATCTCACATAACCTCATGTCCCTTCCCTAAAATACTGATGAGCTACAATAATACTGTGGTCAATCAACTTTTTGAAAAGGAGAATTGAGGATATGAGCCATCAATTTTTTTAACGGAGTACGTTAACAGTTATTGTCATAGTATGACAATTTTTGTTGTCAAAAGAAGCCCAACAAAATTTGGATCCCTTCTTTTGACAACAAATTTTGTTGTCATAATATGATAATAATGCCTATAGTGCTCGATTCGAAAAATTGATGATTTGTACATTTCCTTACCCCCAAAACTGCGCTGCCCCACACCCTAACAGCCTCGCTGCCCCTCTCCCCAAAATGCGGATTGGCTACAAAATTACTGTATCAAATCGCGTTGGGGGGGGGGGGGGGAGTTTGCTCGGGTGGGGGCATGGGATAAGGGTTTTTTAAAAAAAAAAATGCACCGTAGAGGTTGTTATAATATGTCAACGAAATTTGTTGTCAAATAATGGAGCCGTACTAATTTATATAGAAAAACTACTTAGATAATTTCCTATTCCCTATTTTTTCAAAAATACTACTAATTTTTTTATATAAAAAAATATACTAGTACTTCCAATGTTTTTTTTTTCAATTTAATATGCCAAGAGAGTATAAGAAAATGAGCAATACATACCTTGATTAACATCGATGACCTCTTTGTTGCTAAGTATTTTGAAGGTGGAATTGTCCATATATCGAATATCACACCCAATCAGCAAGGGAGCCTGTTTTTTTTAAAATTGCAATGTCATGTTAATTTGCCTACTTGCACTCAATGATTTGCAAAGTTTACTCATTAAATTTTTTGAGTTTTTACATTATATATATACGGCAAGGTTCTTTTCACCATTGAATCTCGGGTCATATTATGACCCGGGATTCTTACGGTACTCCATTTGTAAAATTAATGGTTCCTACCTCCTCTAACCCCCCTAAATCCTACTCCATGCCCCCTACCTCCCTACCCCAGCTCCCTCTACCCCCTTCCCCAAATCGCCGATTGGTTACATTAGCGATTTGGGGGGGGGTGTTGGGGTGGGGTGGGCAGGGGTAAGGTTTAGTGGGGGTTAGAGGATAGTACCATCAATTCTACGAATGAAGCACTGTATGGGCCTCGGGTCATAATAGCTCAAGGGTCAAAAGAACTCTTTTGTTATACATTTGATTTTTTGCAATGTCTAGCAATGTGTTGGGGACCGGTTCCGTTGACATTGGGTCTGATTGACACTACAATGCCACTGTAAATTTTCAACTCAAAGCCCGACCTGCACTCACCTACCCCTAAACCTTTCAATTACATTTCTCAAATTTAGTTGAGATTGAGGTCGTCTAATTTTTTTTTACCTCAAAGTGAATTAAATTTAGATGATGAAAATGAAGGGAATGGGGGATACGTTTGGACTAGGCCGGGGTGGGTGTTCTTAGAATTACCAGATTAAAAAAGGTATGAATCATTAATTTTGAGTGTGTAAAAAGCATACGCTTTCTCGAAAATGGACTATCTTACGAAATATATTAATTATGATTATTTCCTTTTACATTGGCTGGTCTTTGGGACCGGATTAGATAAACTCTGTGACTTGTCCTTAGTTTGATATAAATCTAGAATTCTTAAATGAGTTCTGCATTCTAGATTTCTATCAAAAGATCTGTAAATTAAGTTAATTCAAAAAGAATTTGATCCAGCCCCATCTTATCCGGCGTGTTTGTGTATTTATGCAATGTTTAAAGATATGTTTCTTTTGGTTCTTTTATGTTTTTTTGATAATCCATATATGGGTGTTTGAGCTCTTTTATTCTTAGTCTTATACCCATCCTCCCATAGCCATAAACAACAGCGTTTAAAGACACTTTATAATATTATGGAAGCCTGTTTCCGTGACATTAGGAGTCAAAGTCATCGGATGATCCGGGAGTATTCCGGTCTCCCGTTCTTAAAATTGACGGCTCCTACCCCCGAACCTCCTAGTAAACCCCCAGCCCCACCCCGTCCCGACTCGAACACACCCCCACCCCCTTCAATTACACCTCCAAGTTAATTTTAACTTTAGAGTCAAAATTTGACTTCATAGTCAAAATTAACTTGGGGTTGCAATGGAAGGGGTGGGAGGTGTATTCAGGTCGAGGTGGGTGGGTGTGTTCGGGGTCGAGGTGGTGGGGTTTACCGGGGAATTTGGAGAGACGGGAACCGTCAATTTACGACTAGTACCGGTGCACCCCCAAGCCATCATATGACATTGATTTCCAATGTCATGGGAACCAAGGGGAATATTATGATATGATACCTACTTTGGCCAATGCCCAAATGCTAAAATGAGATCGATATTCTGCCTGAGTCATGCCGCCGTTTCCAACTTCCAAAATATCTGGATCTGAGGTCACGAATATAAAAAAAATTGTGCACCATTATTGTAAACAGATATTATATTGTAATAGAGTCAGTGATATAAAAAAATTAATTACATGATTAATGCCATCTATTCCCGCTTTAATTTCAATTAAAGTATATATTCTGGTAATTAGAATCTTGAGTCTAGAATCCAAAATTTAGATGTTGAAAATAGAAAATAATTACCAAAAATAAGACTTAATTTTCACGTGTGTAAGAAATTCCTGACTAGCAAGCACACCCCTCTAGTCAATGTTCCCTCACATTTGACCAAAAAATTATTTGAGTCAAAATATGTTTGAGTTTTGTATTTTCAGTTGTAATTATCAAAAAAATAAATTTGAAAAAAAGTTAAAATTAAAGTACCATTCCATCCCCCAGGATATGCATAAGATGCCCACTGGTCATTTTGATCCGCATGTGAAGTCATGCTGGAAACATATAAAAAAACTCATATAAGACTATAAATTTGTACATGTTTGATAATATGTGTATGCTTTAGTTTAGATTAGAGTAATGCCAAAGTCACCTTTATAAAATTCACAAATCTACCTTTTTAATATTTTGTTAGAAATAAGATGCATTCAAATAATAAAATATATTTTAATTTAAAATCCACAGAAAATAAATTTGTGAAGTTTGTGAACTATTTGTTTGTGACTCTAGCATTTCCGTGATTATTCTCTTATCAAACAATATAATTTCTACTAAAATATGAGTGGTTATAGTTAGGATGTTTAACCAACACTATCTTTAAGTTATGTACCAGTCCCTCCCTTTTGAGGAAGGATTGATATAATTTGATAATATTGGTCTTATTAAATAATGAAAGTTCCATTCTTATACATAAGGAATACAAGAGAAAATCCTAACCATAGCCGAATAAATAATTAAGGTAAAAATAGAATAAGAAAAGTAAATAATAATGATAATATTCTATTTTCTATTGCCCTAAATATTCCTAATATCCTCCGCAAGCTGGTCATCGATAAAGAGATAGCTGCTAGAAGTAGAGGGGTAGATCTGCATTGCATGACGAACAAAGTGGAGAGTAAATTTTCTAAGTTCATTTTTAAGGAGAGTGTTGGCGATTGGAATAAGGGCTTGAAGTTTATTTTTCTTCTCTTTGTAATCCGTTCTATGCTTCTTTATAACTTTCCATGTTCTCGATCTCTGGAAAAAACCCGGACAATGCCCTTAGAGAATGTCGGAAGCTTCGTCTTATTGAAGAACCATTATGAGCACGTCCTTCCAGAGTAGCCGAAAAGGCTCAGCACAAGAGCTATTATGAGCAATTGATGACAGTCATATTAGTCCGGAGCTTGTGGAAATGGTCCTTAGGGAATGTGGAACTTTGGAGGACTCAACTCTCGTAGGAAGTACTTAGTAAGTGAGCTCTTGAGGTGCACAGATAGATCCAAGGTTGTAAGCTCTTCACATTTTCTTTGTAACATGTCCACCCTCTAGAGAAGGGCCCTCAAGGTCAGATCTCATGGATCCCCTACCTCCAAGATACCCTTCAATGGCACTATGCTTTCGAGGATGAAGAATGGCAATGATAAGGATATACATTGATATAGAGAAAAATGGGAGTCTTACAAGGGCTCTAGTGGCCAAAAATTACTGAGACATACTGAGACTGTTTGAACGGGAGCATCACTAGTGCATTCCTCATAGGTAGTGTTTTAAACAAGGTTGCCATGACAAATTCTCTAGACTTGATAGAGAAGCTAGAAATTGTCGAGAGCACATAATGACAGTTTGTTGCAAAGGCAACCCGCCTCTCATTCCATAACCTTTCCAAGGTGCGACATTGTTAGGTTCGAAAGGTCCATTTTTGTGGAGGGAAAAACTTCAGAGCCACGCACTATAGGTCTTATCTCTTGTGGCATTTCAAGATTCACCATTAGAGTTACAGAGGAATCGTGCTAGAAAAATCAAGAATGTGAGATCTTGATGGTCAACCTCTTATGCAATAAGAGATGATGAGTTTGACCACGTTAGCATGGGAATAAATGGATAAAAGATACCATAAAAGATTACGCGAATTGTCAAAATCGGTAATCAATAGGTCCATTCCTTCTGTCAAAGTCTTTCTGGCATTGTGGAGTCAAAAGACATGTCTCGTTTGGTGAGGCTTGTTTTGTTTGGTGATAGTATAACGACGGTATAACTCGATGTGGCAGCACAAGCATTGCGTTTTGACGTGAAGAAAAAAGTATGTTCCTTAAGTCAAGCTTAGACATTTGTTGAATTGAGTTGATGGATAAACTTGTTAGGTATATATACCTCCCTAATTTTAAAATAGTAAGTATGTTGGAGTTTATTTTTTTCTCAAGTTGAAAGAAAAATAAATTGAATGATGCATAACAAAAGATGTGATGTGTGTGGGTGTGAAATGAAGAAAAAGAAAGGATATAAAACGAAGCAAATTATAATAAGAAATCCATGTATGGTGGTGTGTGAAGCATGCAGAAATAAGAAGGAGAAGAACGGATGAGCAATTTATGAATTGTGTGAGTTATGGTGCAAGAAGATATGAAAGTGGTGTATTACTTTTAAATTTGTTAGACGCTTTTTGTAATGAATTCTACTCATATGCTATAAGATTGAGTGCCTGGAAGAGATAGATCCAAGGGAAGAGATGTAAGGTAAGGTGTAGTCTCAAAAATATTGATAGCCAAGGGAATAGTATAGTGGAAATATAATTCGATAGGGTCATGGATTTTCTTTGGGTTGAGAGGTGTTATCACGAAAAAAGGTTGTATGTTCTTTATTTTTAGTCCCATCAGTTTTTGTTGTTTTTCATAAACTTTTCAACAAATATCATAGAGGGCGTTAGGGCAAAGAAAATTATAAAATATGTTAGGACTACAACATACTACCTCCATCATTAAAAAAAATTCTACTTTTAAAAATCCGTATTTTGTGTGTTATATTTAATTCGCCTTGCTTTATAGTATGGTAGAATAAGATGTGATTGTTACATTAATAATGGATATGTATTATATGATAGTTAGTTTAATAATTATTGAGAAGCTTTAATGTTACACCACTTTAAGTGGTGTAACATCATGACACCAGTAGTTTTGGGGCACCTGCGGTACTCCGTTCGTAAAATTGATGATTCCTACCCCTTAACCCACCCTCTAAACTAATCGTACGCATCAATTTCGTCTCGCCCCACCCCAGCCCCTATGCTCCCTAGATCACTGATTTGGGGCCCCAAATCGGCAATCTAAAGGGAGGGGGGTGCAAGAGGATTGGGGTGGGCAAGAGGTAAAATTGATGGGTATGATTGTTTAGATGGTGGGTTAGGGGGTAGGAATCATTCGTTTTATGAACAGAGCACCGCAAGTGCTCCAAAACTACTGGTGTCAAGCACTGGTGTCATTTTTATTATCGTAAGATTACAAGTTCTCATAATTATTAATGGTAAATATGAGATTTTAATTGAAGTGGAAATGTATTTTGGGATAGGTGAAAAGTTAAAATGAAAATATATTTAGGGATAGAAGGAGTATTACACAATATACACACCTTTCCCAATTATCATCGATGTCTCCACTGGTTCTCCAACTATTACCTGCAGACTGTCCCCAAGTGGCAACATCTTCTTGTCCCCTAATAAATAAAAACATGATTTGAGAAGCGAGAAATTCTATGATGACTAGAAGAAACACATTATTTGGGCAAAAGGCGTACCATTCACACATAGAAAAAAAGATTTCTCTTCCCGAGTTAAGTAGTGCCTGCTTCATTTTATAGTACCTGATTTTTCAATTAAAGAGAAAAATACTCAATTACTAGGGGTGTGCATAATATATAAAAAACTAAGGAAATAGAAAAAACTTCAACAAAGTTAATTTTTTCATGTATGGTTTTGATTGTATAAAATACTGTTACCAAATAAATTCAATAAATAGTTTAGAATTTTCTTTGTAATAGAAATTGATGTTATATATATATATATATATATATATATATATATATATATATATATATATATATATATATATATATATATATATATATATATATATCAAATCTTTATTCATTAATACAATTTAGTGGAAAGACAACAATATGATGTCACATTTCCCTTGTTTGTGAGCATCACACATGAAAGTGTGTTTGTTGTCAAAGGACATATACAAGGATGTAACATCTTTTGACAAGAGATAAAACTCAAGGGTGAAGAGTGGATAGATTCAAACTTTACGTATATAATAGTAGTGGAAATTTAGTTCGAGGCCGAGCCCGAGGATCGATATTGAGGCATAAAAAAAACTGCCCAAACACTTGGAACCTAGAGCACAAGTATCGAGGCTAAGACAAAGGTGTAGGGTTCGAGTGTAGAATGAATGTACGAGGTTCCCAGACTCCAGGCTAAGACTATGAACCCGATTTCTAGGACTTAGAGCTAACACAAAGTCCAGGGCTTTGAAACATAGTGCTTAGACGCTGAAACAAAAAACATATGATATGGGGTCCTTGGGGCCTCGTCCCTCTAGTTGACAATCATATCAATGTAGAGAGCGTTCACGATCCATATAACTAACCTATGTGCTAGCCATTTTATCTTTTCAGGAGAGCGTTCACGTTCACCAGTATGGTAGCCGGGCACTTCCACCCTTAAGAAAAGCTTCTAAGACTCATCTTTCATTCTTCTATATCTTTTCAAGTATTTTTTTGGTTTCCTGATCAACATTATATTTTCGTAGGAGCTGCCAACTGGTTCTACTCTTCTCTATATGGTGCTGCTTCTGTTGTTTAGCTTCCCTGTTTGCTGCTACACCAACCCTTTAGATTCCAGGATTTCGATTCTTGTGTGTCTTTTTGTCTCATTTTTTTTGTATATGTGGTTTGATTTCCCTCCTTGTAACCATTCAATTTTTTATAGGTAGTATTGATAAAAAAATTAGATAGTCACAAGTGATTAATGCAATATTGCAATGTTACCAAAAATGAGTAATACTATGAATAATGTGATAAAAAATGGTTTTACTAAAAAGTTAGAAAAAAGACAACAAAAAGATCAAATCAATCAACATCAAATCTAAACATGATGCACATATCATATATACATAAAAGAGGAAACAAGGAGCCAATAGAATTTGTACCTGTCTTTAACATCTTCATTATCGTTGTTACAATTATCATACTTTAAATAGTCAATTCCCTAACCAAGAGCATAGAGCAAAAAGATCAAAGTTAGGAAAGCTGAAGCTAATTGTCGAGGATATAGTTCTATATCGAACACAAAAATTTAAAAAATATTTCATATATAAGAATATGAGTTATTCTTCCAATTAAAAATTGGTTTTTGATTGGAATCTAATGATCCAACCATAAGGGAGGCCATCTTAATTTGGACTATTGTCACATACTTAACCTTAGTAGAAGAAAAAGAAACATACTTCTAATGCGTAGACATCCAACTAACTGTGATTCAATTTATAATATAGACATACGCTGATTAACTTTGTCATGACCTTTTGAAAGCTCTCACATCTTGTGATATATCAAGTCTAGTGCACATCATAACATACTTCAAGTTCCCAATTTTAGAAGCATATGAAACAAGTTTCATGCGGTCACATATGCACCTCATCTATCTTATACAATTGCTCCTTGAATAATTTTAGATGATTTGTAAATGGAGTAGTCTTAGACTTTGCATTGACATTTTTCATTAATTTGAACATCTTCTGAAAGTAATTCTCAAAACTTTTGTTGCATCTAGAGTTAAACTTCTTATACCACTATCTTGGTTCTTACTTTGACACTTACAAGTTTTTGTTGAGCTTGAACGACATGTCTTCCTTGAGAGGATCTACAAAACCTTTTGTTGATTTCATATAAATTTCTTTATCCAAAATTCCATGTAAAGATGCTATTTTTAAAACCATTTTATTAAAATGTGAATTTTCTAATACTGTATTATTCAACATAATTTAGATTGTAGTTATCTTCCCAAAGGAGAATATTTTGGAATAATAAATACCTTCCTTTAATTATAAATATCTATTAAGATGTAAGTAATCTAGATCGAGTATGGATTTTATTGTAACTCACACATTGTTGTTCTCTATAGATACAAAGAAATGTGTGATTGTACATCATTGTTGGTGAAAAACAAAACAAGTCATGTAGATATTCGAATGTTTTATTCAAACATTCAAATGATTGTAGCAGTTTACGCTCAAATCTGCATGTTTTATCTCTAAACATTTGAATGCTTAAATACCAATATTCAAATCTTAGCAGATCTTTTGCACTAAGTTTTGTAGATTACCATCAAGCACTCCAATGTTCCATAGAAACATTCAAATATTTTGCAATGTCTTGCAAATGATGTCAGAGAACATTATTCAACATTTGAATGTTGCATAATGACATTCAAACATTTAGCAATTTTCTGTAATAGGCAAAGTCTAGAGAATGCCTACATTCGAATCTACAATTTACACATTGAATATTTTTACAAAGAGCTAAAGAAGTTTCAAACCTAGCCAGGGACTCTACCCATTGGATCGCAGCTAGGGGCGCTTCTCACATTTAGTCGCATGTTGATGGAGACCAAATTGTTCCATTGAGGTGATTTGGCAAATTAAGAAGCCAAGATTTGTTCACTTTGCTTGGGGAGTATTTGGTGGTTTTATATATATATATATATATATATATATATATATATATATATATATATATATATATATATATATATATATATATATATATATATATATATATATATATATATATATATATATATGTTGTAAATACTCTGGAGAAGAGGGTGTTCATGCTCAGTTTGTTATCAATCGAGTATTGATGGCATTTCTTATGAACCACCACCTTAGCCTCTTTAAATAAACCTCTCCTCTCACTTCTCAAACTAACAGGTACCTAGGCACATTAGTACCAATCAGCAACCAAAATTTTCAACCACCAAACCTCATAATTGTTGTATTTCTTGAATCTAACCGTTGTAACAAAAATCCCGTCAATATCCTCTTGTTAATGGATAGGCAACTCCCTCCTTTTACCACGTTTGAATCTTCTTCTCCACCACCTATTCTTAGTCCATATTTTCTCTCTCAAATCATTCACTCTTCATCATCAATATCCTTTCTGTTTATGTTTATTAGGAAAAAAACCAGAGCAAATCACAACAAAAGAAAATCCAAAAGAAGAAATAGAGGAAGACTAAGAAATTCCCTCTAACAACCAACCCCTTCAAGAAAAGCACAAAATATTCTCGTAATTGAGGAAATAATTTCCTGGATCCAAGAAAAAGGAAATGTGTCAGGAATCTTTAGCCAAATAAGCACCTCTGAGAGCCTTATTTTCTTCTTCTCTTTCGAAGTGAGCTGCTATCAACGCATGTAAAACTTCTGTCTTCTATTTCTTCTTCATCATCTTCTTCTTTGTTGGTAGTAACTACCGATGCACATCAACCTTCATCTTTCCTAAGGTTTTTAGTTTCTACTTTCTATCTATTATCCAAGCTTCCTATTGCTTATGCTAGATTCAGTTCGAGGGGAGATGTTAGATAATAATAACAATAGTATTACTTATGGTAATATTTGTTCATTAGTCATTTTCTTTTACTGGTTGATTCCTGCTTGTGTTAGGAATGCTTCATATTCTAGTACCATTCAATTTTCTCAAGTAAACTTATTATCCTTTTATTCCAATAGTCGTACACACTTAAAATGCCCATAATTGGTTTAAAGCTTGGTTGTGCTGGGAAGGAGGGAAAAAATATATGATCTACACTCCTTTTTATGAGTGTTTGGTATTTAACCTTGTAAAGAAGGGAAAGTTTTTTTTGCATATTATCTTGAAATAGTGAAAATATAATTTTTCTGCATATATTTTCTTGTATTTTTCTCTCATATTCTAGGATTCTCAATACTTTTTGGTGTTACACATTTAAAATTCCTACACTAAAGCAGCTCAAATAAACATATTTATTACATACCCATGAAGCAAAAATTTTTGCATCTTGCTCTTCAAATCCCAATGATCCAGGCATTGTATCACTACATGTTTCTGTCCTACAATTGAAGAAAAGTAATTGTGATAAGCTATATTGTAAAACATTACTTGTGAAAGTGATGAACTGTGCATTGTTTGTGAGGTTTACTAATATTGACAGCTAATTCAAATTAAAGACCCACATAATAATAGTCCTTCCATCCTAAAAGATCTTGTAGTTTGAATATTTTTAACTCCTATCTTCTTCCACTACAAATTTTCATTAATTATTTGTTAATATAACTTCGACAAGTCTTCTCGTATTTTATAAATCTTTTGATATACTCCATAACTTTTAAATACTTTATTTGTTCACATGTACCTTTACACTTTCAACATTTCACTTATTTATTATTACTTGTTTACTTTTACACTCAATATAGAAAATATGATCAATTTTCTAAAAAAATATTAGAAATATGTTATGAGTATTGTTGACATGGATGAATCACAAACTCATTTGAAGACTTATTTGACATTTTGAACTTTTTTAAAACAAATGAGATTTATTTAAAAAAAGTTGACATGTAACTAAATCTGGACTTAGGGAGTCTTAAGTTGAAAACAACATCACATAAATGTCATAAACTACGTCACGTTGGAGAGAGGGAGGAATCGTTTTCCTCTTAATTTAACTGTAGTAAGGATGTTTAGGAGAGAGATAAGGCTTTATTTAAGACAAGGGTTCTATTTGGCCTAGGCTTAGCATTCCTAGGAGAAAGAATCTTCCTTTTGAAATAAGAGAGCGTAAGCTTGAGCCTTATCTTGAGTCTTTTTCTTATTCTTTAACTCCTTGAGCACTTCCTTTAGTGTCTTCACAATCCTAACCCTTTTTATTATATAGGCATTGTTCTCTTCACCTAATGAGAATGGTTATAATCTGATTGAAATAAGTTTTGATCCTATCTGGTGTGGTCTTATCTGAATGTAGTTATATTTAAAGATGTTTCTGATCTGATCTGGTTTGATCTAATATAATTCTAATAAGAATAAATAATAAGTATAAATAATAAGTAAAAATAATAAGTTGAGGTGAACATGACCTTAGCCAGTCTCCCTAATCTATGCTACTAGTTGATTCATTGTTACACCTCGGTCCCTACCCATACTAGATGTTTCTACTAATAAGATTGTATACTAGTCCTACAAAACAACACAAATCTTTCCCGTGTACTTTTTCTTCACTTTTGCATGCACAAGGAACTTCTCAGTGTGTCACCCATTCAAGAAATGCTCCAACTTCAACATGCTTAACTTTGGAGTTTTTAAGTGATGAACTTTTGAAAAAAAGAAATACCTTTTTGGTATAACTAGTACACTATTAATACTTTTGAGCTCTTTCCATTTCATGTTAACCCGGGTATTACATTCACCACTACTTAAGAATGGAATGTTCTCGTTGCACCCTCTACAAGCCCTTAGATCTTCCCCACTAGATGAACTAAGCTCGTTGGCTTGTCACTGTCGCAGGGTTGCTCTGATACCATTTGTAACACCCTAGTCCCCATGCTGGCCGGAAGTAAGAAACTTGATGTATGTAATTTCATTGTGGCCAAAACAATTATCTTCAATATCTATATGATGTGACAATGCTACTGCCTTGGTTAAGGCATATAACAAAGTCTACAATGGTACATCTAGATATATGGGTGTTAGACATATCATGATCTGTAATTTTATCAACTATGGTGCGGCATCGATAGAGTTAATTAGAACTCAACAGAATCTAGCCAATCACTTAACCAAAGGATTAAAAAGAGATTTTTGTGCATAAATTGGCTATAGGCCAGGGATGGGATTAAAGTCCACATAAAGTCTTTCATGTTGAGATTCCCAATTCCCATCAATGTGCAGGATTCAATGTGGAAAGCTTAACATCTAGAGATTGGATCATGCTAAAGTATCCTACATCAGAAATTGAAGAGAAAAGTAATTGGTATATAAGATCATGAGTTGAACAAAGTAATCAATTGGATTCAATCTTTTAATGTGGTTCAGCCTAAGTGTATTTTGGACCATTCTAATGATCCCTACCCCATGTAAAATTCTATCATGGTATCAGAGCTAGTTTTAGCCAACCTTATTTGTTAAGGTGTCTATTTAGAAGTTCATGGAGTAGCGATCATGGGATTGGGTCATAAGTCAGTTGGGCTTATATACTGATTATTTTTATTAAAAATTGAATCCAATCAATTACTTAGTTCAACTTAAGAACTTATATACTGATTATTTTTTCTCTTCAAATTCTGATGTGAGATACTTTAATAGAACATATTAACAACGACATCGCAAGGTATGTGTTCAGACCTTTGAGTATAAGAGGTTGAAATATATCTTCTTATAATTCTTATGGAAAATTGTATACGCATGTGCAAGACATAAAACAATATGCTATATAAGTATGAAGTTTATCCACTTAACAAAGCTTGGACTTGGTTTTTATATATTCATTGAAGGATAGGGACACAAGGCTAATAAAACATCATGTCAAGATTAGAAAATGAGTATGTGGAACTTATGTGTATATTATGATCTTTATCTTCATGTATTTAAATGAATAGCTGGATTTCAATCCTTAGTAACACTCTGAGATTCAAATATTTTGATTATGTAACATACTAAGATGAAAATTCAATCATCGGGACATTTTCATTTATCCATAAGTTTGTCATTATGATATCTCATGTTAAGTGGATCATGGATTACAGTAGAATATGGGATGATTGTTGGTGATTTTAGTATCATCAACTATTTTATGATTGAGATTTACTTAGAATGGAGAAGAATTTTAGTACATATTTTAAACGAGTTTAAAGGTGTAGAGTGCATGCTCATTCAATGATATTAAAAATTTGATAGCTAGAATCCGGGGGCGACAACTAGGGGTGTTCATGTTTAGGTCCAGACCGAAAAAACCGACCGAACCAGACCGATAGGTCCAGACCGAACCCGAACTGAATCGATTTCGGGTCGGTCTTTGGTCCTATGTATTTAACATTTTGGGTTTCGGTCCGGTCCGTTCCAACCCGATTGACAATCGGTCTAGACCGATTAGACCGAATAGTCCATTTAATTCCCAATTGGTCCAATAGTCCAACCCAGTAAGCCCACTGTCCATACATATTTTTTAAAGCCCAAATACTAAAATATTGAAAACCCCATCCCAAAGCCAATTCCCAATCGTCAATTTACACGCTCGTAGTCTGGGTCTCTGGGAGTAAACTGACGGCCGACCTTCTCAGAAAGTAGGGATTCATCCTCGCTACCCGCTGGACCGACGACGGGCGATGGCCGATGCTTCTTAGATTTCCCATCTCTTTGTGTCGAAAGGCTTCAATTGGACTGCGAAGGTATGTATTAATCATGATTATTCTTGCATGCCCTCTCTAATCTTCTTCTCCAACTATGGAAGTGGGCACATTGGCCTTCAACAATCGACAGTGATTTAGTCGGTAGCATAGATGCAGCACTCCAATCCTAATTTCCAGCCATTTTAGATAATACTAATACCGTAACAGATTAAAATCGGTCTTTTCGGTCTTCCCGGTTCGGTCCATGTGAATTCGGTCTGGTCCGTTCCAAAACCAAGTACATTTAGGTCCGGTCTTCGGTCTAAGTTTTGGCATATTTCGGTCTTCGGTCCGGTTCGGTCTGGTCTGGTCCGGTTTTAGACCGATGAACACCCCTAGCGACAACACTATATATCGCAGGGCCCAAGGGGTGGGAGCCCCGGCAGGGTCCAAGGCAAAGCCCCTGGCTGGGGTCGAGCTACTGGGACAATAAAATGACCTTAATACTCAATAGTTGTTTGACAAAAAGAGCGCTTACTGAGCTTGACAAAGAACTGATGCTGATGCAACGTGCCCAAGATAGTCTCAAGATGCGTGCCATGGATCTCCACAGACGGGCTATAGATGAAAATGTTGTCGAAGAAGGCGAGAACAAATTTTCGTCAGTACTCCCGAAATATGCTATTCATGGCGGATTGAAACGTGGACGGCGCATTTGTGAAGCCAAACGACATAACCAAAAATTCATAATGGCCATCATGGGTGCGGAATATGGTTTTGAACACATCAGACTCATGCATCCGTATTTGGTGATACCTTGATCGCAAATCTAGCTTGGTGAACACGCGTGCGGCCCCCAGTTCATCAAACAGTTCGTCCGCGTTCAACGCCCAATAATCAACACAAAACCAAAAAGTGCCATCTTTCTTTCGAACTAGCAAGATGGGTGAGGAGAACGGACTTTTGATGGGGCGTATAATCCCCTGTTGTAGCATCTCCCGCACCTATCGCCTGATCTCATTCTTCGATGGTCCCAAGGGTGAAATAGATGTAACCCTGTTGGGATACTAAAAACAGCTACATGATTCAAAAGGGTCTGCCGAATAGATGTTAGGATGTCGTCTGGCAGGCTGGTGTAACGATGAGGAATCCGAAGCTATCAACTCGTAAATGTCCATTTCAGCATCTGTTGATAATAACGAGCATAGTAGACCATAGGACATCGGCTGTGGGGACTGCACATCACTGCGGAGTAGGAACGTGGTGCCATTCCACTCAAATTCCATAGTCATGTGTGCATAATAATAAGAGACTTTCCCCAAAGTTTGAAGCCACTAGACCCTAAGCACAATATCTGGTATGTTAATTTCCAAAATAAAGAGGCCAACTTCAAATATATTACCTTGTAAGGAGAGGGGTGTGCGCGGGAAGAGTAAGAACATCGTAACGAATCGTCATTGCCGACATAAACTCGAAAAGTTGGAATGGGATGGAGAACCAAGGCAAGGCATTCAGTCACTTGTGGGTGAATAAAGTTATGTGTGCTATCGCTGTCAAGTAACACCTGGACCGCCATACTACTGACCGAATCGGAAATCTTCAGCGCCCGTGGACTTGGGCTTCCAGGCCAAAGAAAGGACACTCGAGACGTCCCCCGTGATGATTGAGGTGATGTCCGACGCGTCTGGCTGTTCGGGTGGAGTTACACATGGATCATCATTGTCAGGGCCCATGAACAAAAGAAAATGTTGCCGACAACTGTGGCCCGTAACCCACTTTTCGTCGTAGTACCAACAAAGCCCCTTCTTAGTGCGTTCCAATTTTTTAGCGTTCGTGAGCCGTACAATCGGTAATAGGCTCGACGTGGTTTTATCTGAAGGTTTGGGTGAAGGAGAGGGCTGTGAGGCAGGCCCAACCGAAACTGGGGTAGAAGGCCGTGGCGACCACGGACGCTGTGCTGGAGGGATACACTACCCAAGACCTCCTAGTGACAGGCAGCGAGTTCTCGTTCCAATGCAAAAGCCGCAGGGAGCATCGTCGGGTTACGCAGGTTAACTTCGCGTTGGACCAGTTGCTTGAGCCTGGCCACAAACATAGCCACGAGCGTCGACTCTGGCACACTCGATACCTTGTTCAAAATGGACTCAAACGCTGTTTGATACTCCATAGTGGTCAAGGATTGGGTCAATTTGGGCAATTGGCCGACGTAGTTTTCATAATAATCGGGATCAAAGCGTTGGCGTACGACCACAAGAAAGTCCTCCCACAAAGCGGCACAATTATTAGTTTGATATTAACAAAACCATTTCGAAGCGGGGTAGTCAATCAACATCGCTGCCAATGGTAGGCGGTCAGCATCGTGAGTTCCAAAATAATCGAAATACATCTGGACGCAAAACGTCCAACCAGCCGGGTCTTCACCCGTAAAGCGCGGGGCCTCCACCCGCATGCGAGGAAGTGGATTGCTGGTTGGGGGTGCTGTTTAGGCAATGGTGGGCGCCATGCACCGACATGTGGATGTCGTACATTGGGCGGAATCTGCTGCCGGACGACTACCAGTTCGGAGACTTGCAACTTGGTGGCTTGTAACTCCTTTCCTAGGTTTTTGATAGCATGCATCAAGTCCTCGAGCATCAAGACAAGAGGAACAGGATCGGACGACGAGGAGGCCATGAAGACGATGATGAAAGCACGAGTTGATAAGGACCAAGGTGGAACCCGAAGCTCCTTGGCCAACTTGCGCGGCTAGGGCAAAGGAAGTTGCGGTAAACTAAATTTCTACGTAATGTTTTCTTTTCTTATTTCCACTTGAACGGGTACATGCGTGTATAAAGAAATAAGAGAAAACCCTAGTCCTATCGGTTCAAGAAAAGTATCGAGGTAAAGAACCGAAAAGAAACCTCGAAGGAGCTTATAATTCCGCTCACCTAATAAAAATCTAGAGTACAATAATTAATAAATATAGGAAAGAAATAAATAGAAAATATAACAATTCAAATGTAATCTCGATATCTCTTCAGTGGCCCAACCTTTCGTCGAGGACGAGCTACCACTGGCGTGGACGGCCGATGCCAAGTATCGGCTATTGGGCCCGTATCACATACTCATTCTAGATCACTTACATCTAATCTGATTAAATTAAATGGTTTTTTTTATCCTGAAATAACTTTAATATGAAAACCTTTATACGCGATTTGCTAAATCTATCAAGTTGTTCTTCACATTTTTCATAAACCGAATATCTAACATTTTTTAGGAGCATTATTGTCCCTCCCAAATTTATCACAAAACATGCCAATTCTTCACCAACAATTAGATTCACTAGGTAGGGGAAGGAGAAATTAATCTTACCCTGCATCGGAGTAGATCCCAAGCTTCAATCCTTTTTGATGAACATAATCTGCTAACGTTATGATTCCAGAAGGAAATGAAGAGGCTCTAGGAACCAAGTTCCCCTACATTTTAGTCATGAGCATAAAAGTTTGTTCTTTTGAAGGGAAAATTATTATAAATTAAATGAATTATATTTAATGGACTTAATTGAAAGTTTATTGTAATTTAAATTGTAAACAATAATTAACTTAATTGAGTTAAATGTCACTCCTCTTCTAAAATGTTCTTATAATCAATAAGTTATTCTCTCATTAAAAGAATTTCAATTCTATAAAAAGATTAAAGTTTTGCACATTTACTCACTCCACCTCAAATGAAATTTGTACTTTAATATGCTCAAGTTAAGAAAAGTGTAAAGTTGCTTGGTTAAAAATAAAAGATGTGAAAAGTGAAAGGTGGGTGTGTTGTACAAATATATTCAAAATAAGAAATGATAAGTCACATCCTCCATTCTTCATCCTATAAAATTCCTTACACATTGACCTTTTTTGATAAACTTTATACACTTTGACCATCAATGGTAAAAAAATATACTCAACTATAATGTAAATTTAATAAAATTAGGTTGTTTTTGAGATACAAATTTGATATATAATTTTTTAAAAAAATATATTTAATTTGAAATTAATGTGTATAATTATTTGATAATAAAAACTTAATCTGTAAAGAATTTCATGAGATAGATGAAGTATTTATTTTCCAAAAAGAAAATGAAGAAGTGTATACTTAATTTTAATTTGAAACATTCAACAAATAAAAGTGCAGGCTACATTTTCGAACGTAGTGGTTACTATACACCGTTGGGTTTTTTTTGCCCAAAAGAAGTATGTCAAACTAATTAAATATGTACTTTTTTTAAAGCAAAGACCACTTAATTAATTACATTGAATTTAATTATTTTTAATTTAACTTACTCCGGTAACTTACTTTTGACTTTAAGTCAAAAGTTTTGACTTTATGCTTACGAGGTGCAATTGACGTAGATAGAGTGATGAGTTTGGGTCGGGACTTAGCGGGGGGGTTTACCGGGGGAGTTAGGGGGGTAGGAATCATCAATTTTATGAACGGAGTTCCGTAGGGAGGCAGTGGCTTCCGTGGCCACTGGATTCCAGTGGCCATGGAAACGTGCCGATATAGTATACTCTCTTTCAATATGTATTCTATCTAGGCAAATTCTTTGGTGGACTTAAAGTTCATCATAGACTTACATATGAGTAAAATAAGTATTTTTTTATCGCTTAAATAAGAATCATTTTTTGAATAAAAAAAGATTTTTTATGTAAGAAAATCCACAAAAATCATATGCGAGAAATTTACTTAAATAGGACTAAAACATAATGACTTTCCCAATATAGGACAATATGTTTTTATTTCCCAATGTAGGACTTTTGGTCATTATGAAGTACTCATTATTCAACTAAATGTCTATTATTACTGGACATTATTCCTTCAACTAGGTCATTATTAAGTCCTATTTAGGGAATAAAAAAGTTTAAGTTCTACATTAGGAAAATCATTATGTTTTAGTCCTATTTAATGCAAATTTCACATTATGAAATGGATGATTAAAATTGTTTTAGGAAGAAAAGTATTTACATATAAATGTAGTGATAATATATAAAATGATTAAAGCATAAACTTTATTTCAAAACAAGCAAAACTACCTGTTCGTCTCGATTTTGCTCGGCCCAACAATCATCTGATCCAAAAGTAAAATTCATCACATACAAAAATGAATTTTTTTTTTCAGTTACTTTATTTTCTAATTCTACGAATCAAACATGATGTAAATATAAAGATTTTCTCAAAGACACTACCACTATCTCAGAGGAGATCGGTATATTACATAAATAGAGAGGGAAAAATATCGAATCAGAATGAAAATATGTTTATACACTCTCTCCATTCAAGAAAACAGTTTCTATTTTGACTAAGGAAAGAAATAAAAACTGTATATTTGTTGTTGACTTTCTAATTTTGACACACACACACACATATAGATTTTAGTTCTGGTGATAATGCGATCTTATGAAAGAAATAATAATGAATCTGGTGTTTTAGATTGTGAGATCTAAGGTTCAGGATTGTATCAAAATTAGGTACACCAAAATGGTTTGAAAATGCATCATGTCGAAATGCACCAAAATCCTTTGAAAATGCACTATCTCAAAATCTGAGTTGCACGATGCATCAGATCCAGAGGCTAGATTTTATTCTTATTCCTTTCACCAATGTGCATTCTTTTATATATATATATATATATATATATATATATATATATATATATATATATATATATATATATATATATATATATATATATATATATATATATATATATATATATATATATATATATATATATATATATATATATAGGATTGACTCGAGTGAGATGACACCTTATGCTGAGATGACATGCTACGGTCACATGACGCAAAGCTCACCACGAGCCACTACAAAGCTTAACAAAGACAAGTGCAAAGCTCACCAAAGTATAAAGCAAAGCTCACCATGTTTTTTCAACACTTTGAATTTTTTTTTGAAAAAAAAATCAAAGGAATGGGTGCTGACTAGATTTTGACCGTTGATCGGTAGCTTTGACTTCCGCCTACCGCCTGTCGCCGGCCGCCGCCGGTCGCTGGTCACCGGGCCCCGCCTGCCGCCGCCTCAGACCGGTGGTTGACCGGTGTTGTTATTTTATTTTTTTATTAATTTTTTAATTTTTAAAATTTAAAAAATGGTGAGTTTTGGTGTTCAAAGTGGTGAGCTTTGCTTTATTTCCAGGTGAGCTTTGCGTTGTCCATTGGTGAGCTTTGTAGTGTTGTATGGTGAGCTTTGCGTCATCTGACCGTAGCATGTCATCTCACCATAAGGTGTCATCTCACTGGAGTCAATCCATATATATATATATGTTGGGCTTTGTGGAGGCTTGTTTGTCGGCCCGGCCCAGCCCAGTTGGGCGTAGCCCTAGTTTTTTTTTTCCCCTATATATATAGAGGGCTTGTACTTGTAATCTACACCACAAGTGAAATAAGAAATTCCTCCTGTTGCAGCCGTGGATTTGGGAAACCGAACCACGTTAAATTCTTGTGTGTCGTTTGTGTTCCGTTTGTCTCTCGTTTCTCGTAGATTATTTGTGTGTGTTGTGTGTTTAGTTCCCAACAAGTGGTATCAGAGCCTCGTTGTTCAACACGAACACAAATTGCGAGAAGATTTGTCACCTAGGGTTCTTGTGTGAAGAACCGTGTGAGATCCAGATCGCCTGGGTGTGTGGCCGTTCAATTGAGGAGCGCCGCTGTGTAGGCTATTTGTGTAGCGGCAGAAGCTGCGATCCAGAGGAGGGACGCACAACAACGAAGAACTGCGTTGAGGAGCAGCCGCTGAGTGACCCGCACACAGATTCGCCGGGGATCTCAGCCGTCATCCGCCGTCCAGATCCGCCGCCGCCACGTTAAGGAGCCGCTGCGAAGCCGCGCCGTTTCAGATCGCGCCGACACCGTCAAATCAGATCGTCGCCGCTGGAAAACTGAACGCGGCAGGAGCGAGAGAGATTCACCGCTTGAGTGGAGATCTGCCGCCGTCGTCCAGCGAGAGCACCGCCGCCGATTGCTCCCCGTGCTGCCACCGTCTGGTTTTGCTAAGAAAATCTTCAGCCGCCAATTGAAAATCCTGATCGAATAAAAAAAAGTGGGAGGTTGGGCCGTAAACCTGGTCAGCCCACTTGTTTATTTTTTTTGGGTTTTTTTATTGGATTTGGACTTTTGGTTTGGGCTAATTTAATTGAAGTGGTGGACCTGATTTTCTGACAAAATTACCAAGATCTGAAATTTTTGTACCGGGTATCTCGTCTAGTCGTTTGATATGACAGAAGATGGGAAGTTCCGAATTGAGAAGTTCGATGGTACATATTTCAGTTGGTGGAAGATGCAAATTGAAGATTTGCTGGTTCAGAAAGATTTGGACGTGGTATTGGGTGACAAGCCAGAAAAGATGTCGGATGCAGATTGGGCAGGTTTGGATCGGAAAGCAATGTCCGTGATCCGTCTCTCGTTGACCAAGAATGTTGCGTTCAACATTCTGAAGGAGAAGACAGCGAAGGGAATTATGGAAGCGCTGTCTAATATGTACGAGAAGCCATCTGCAGCTAACAAAGTTTTTTTGATTAGAGAGCTGGTGAACACAAAGATGAAAGAAGGCACTTCAGTTACCGAGCATATCAACAAGTTGAATTCGATCTTAGCCAGACTTTTGTCAGTGGGCATTAAGTTCGATGATGAAGTTCAAGCTTTGCTACTGCTATCGTCTTTACCTGATAGTTGGTCCGGAACGGTTACAGCGGTTACCGGTTCAGTGGGGCCTGATGGATTCACCTTTGATCAGATTCGAGATCTCATTCTTGGCGAGGATGTCAGAAGAAAGAGTTCAGGGGAGTCATCTGGTGAATTACTTCATGTTGGTAGAGGCAGAAGAAATAGCAGAGGTAGTGGGAGCAAGAACAGACAAAGGAGTCAGTCGAAGACTCGTGACAGCTCAGGTGTAACGTGCTGGAAATGCAAGGAGGTGGGGCATTTTAGGAATCAATGTCCGAATGACAAGAAAGTGAACATTGTTGAAGGCTTTACGAGTGACGAGGAGGTCGCTCTGACTTGCTCTGAGGATAGCAATGTGGATTCCTGGGTCATGGATTCTGGTGCTTCATTTCATGCTACCCACAGCGGTGAAGCATTGCAGAATCTAGTTGTTGGAGATTTTGGAAAGGTACGACTAGCAGACGACAGAGCTCTTGAGGTGACGGGCATGGGTGACATGGTGTTGAAGACCCCAGTCGGTCTCTGGACTTTGAAGGATGTTAGAGTGGTTCTAGCCTTGAAGAAAAGTTTGATTTCCGTCAGGCAGTTGGACGAACAGGGACACGAGGTTAAGTTCAGAGATGGGCAGTGGAAGGTCGTGAAGGGAAATCTTGTCATGGCCCGCGGAAGGAAGAGTGGTTCGTTGTATTTGGTCGAGTTACCATCTGAGGGAGTGACCGCCCCAGTTCAGAAGAGAAACAAAGTCCGGTTCACAGAGTCTCGTGGGTAGAATAAGATTGTCTGTGCAAGAGAGAAACCTAGAGCCACTGGTTAGACTCAGGATGAACGAGCGTGGAAAGGTTTAAGGGGGCCAGTCAGAGGTATTTATGGCAGTGGGAGCTTAAGAGGCGCTTCAGCCAAGTTGCCTAGAAGACAGTGGGTCAGGAGAACCAGTATTCCAGCTGTTGGAACATCTCCAGAAAATTTCTTGCTGAGTATGGAGAGTGTTTGTTCTCAGGATGTTCCAGGATCCGGTAGGGTGCGTCTGCAGTGGGAGCCGGTAGGGACCGAGGACGAGTCAGGGGCAGATTTTGCCGTGAATGATGTGTTGGAGCTTGGGAGAGCTTCAACGGGCCTTTCAGTTGTCTGATGATAGGCCGCTGCAACAGGAGAGCTGAAGAAGATTACTCGATGTACAGGCGATCGTGGCGGATGGCAGTTGATGTTTATCAAGCCTCCAAGTGGGAGAATGTTGGGCTTTGTGGAAGCTTGTTTGTCGGCCCGGCCCAGTTGGGCGTAGCTCTAGTTTTTTTTCCCCTATATATATAGAGGGCTTGTACTTGTAATCTACACCACAAGTGAAATAAGAAATTCCTCCTGTTGCAGCCGTGGATTTGGGAAACCGAACCACGTTAAATTCTTGTGTGTCGTTTGTGTTCCGTTTGTCTCTCGTTTCTCGTAGATTATTTGTGTGTGTTGTGTGTTTAGTTCCCAACAATATATATATATATATATGTATGTATGTATGTATGCATGCATGCTTGTGTAATTAATGGAGTTTGCCATATCATACGTACCGATATTGATATACTGATATCCCACGGAAGCAAGCCCCATTGATACCATTGCATCAGCTTCATTCCAAGAAAAGACAAAAGTTGACTATTTAAATTATGCAAAATTGGGATCTTATACGGCACACACAATATAAATAATTAAAGCTAAGTATTAAATGAAAAAGACTAAATAAGAATAAAACGTCGAAAATATATTAAAATAAAATTTTCATGTTTTTATTCTCGAAATAAAACATTAGCAAGCATGATCATATATATTATCAAAAATTATTGTAATATGCAAATGTACAGTGCCACAAACCATCACATTACGACAGTGCAAACTCATATTTCAGGAATAAAAACATAGAACTCCTATTTTAGTATTTTTTTCTATGTTTTAATCCTATTTAAGTTAATTTTTATAAACGATATAAAAAATCATTTGAAAATAAAATATAAATTGTCTTGAGAATAAATTATATGCAAATGCACCCTCTATATATTTCCCCAAACTAAAATATGTTATGCAAATGCAACATTTTAACCATAAATTATACTCCCTCCGTCCCAAAAAGATTTATATCTTTCAAAAAAATTGTGTCCCACAATCTCCTACCCATTTCTATTAAAAAACCACTTTTACCCATTACTTTTTCAAACCCTACCTATCACATCATACCTTTTTCCTAATAATCTACACATCACATCCTACTTTTACCCATCACATCAAGGGTATTTTTGGAAAGTCAACACAAAATTATCTCTCCCTTAATTTCTACTTTAGTCAAAATGGGTAACACTTTATGGGACGGAGGGAGTATATATATTCTAATAATTAAACGTATATCAAAACTATATTTTAAGATGATGAATCTAATTTTACTAAATTTAGATTCTAACTAAATATAATTTTGTGTTCAAATTATTAAATAGTTTTACCAAAAAAATTAAACTACTATAATCTTTTTAGGACAGAGGTTAGGAGTACATCATTTGTACATAAAAAAAGAGGTAATACGAATTTCTTACTTAACAAAGCATTAGAAAATAAAATATAAATTGTCTTGAGAATAATTTGTGTGACTTTATTTTTTTCGGTAGAAACTAGAAAGTACTCCCCTTGTCATACTTTTGTTTTTTTTGTTTTACGACATTTTCTAATGAAATATAAGTGTAGAATTAAAATATGAAAATTACATATTTAAAAGTTCTACAAAATAAAGTATGTTAATAACATAATTTTTGTAACAAATGAATGATTAAATTAATATATGTAAAGAAATTAAATTAGATCTAATTTGATTAAGTGAATAGCGCATGAAAAAAAAATACTGAGATCAAAGTAGTACTCCTTCCACCTCAATTTAAATTGTCTGTTTTGATTTACAATGTTTCACTAAATTTATTTTCAATTTAATTTATCAGAGTATTAGGGCGGAACTAAAAAATAAATTATACATATAAAAAAACTCTCTCAAGAGCTCACGAAAATAATAAAAAAAAGAAAAAAAGTTTGATAATGTAAATAATATATGAACAAGCAAATTAATTTGAGACGTTGAAAATAATAAAGAAAAAAGATATCCTTACCAGTTTCACGAACGAGGGTTTCGTTAATGTCGCAATGGAAATGGTTCCAAGTGCTCCATCTATCAAATAAAAACCACATAAGAAATACATTCAAAATTAGTATTTCCTTAAAAAAAGAGGGAATGATAATCTAGCCCTAATAATACAATATAATACTCTCTGTATCGGAGTATTTGTTCAATTTTAATATTCTACAATAAAAATTTAAAATTTTTGAACATGATTAAATATATAAAATTAATATTAGAGATTGATATAATTTTTTTTGTTCAATTTATTTTGTAAACTAATTTCAAGATATCGGTTTATCGAATTAAAGTACCATATAATTTCATTTAATTATTGATCAAAGATTTATTTTGACTGATTACAAAAATCATAATTACACAAACACTCTCGGACAAAGAAGTATGCAATAAATAAATACGTAAATAAATAAACAAAATAAGGGAAATCAGGGACTATAAGCATTAGTCACAAAGAAATTTATGAGACAACGTATAATAATGTTCTTCTACGCAAAAACTTTGTATCATGTGATTTTCCAAATTTAATCACGCCTGTACATAGTTTTATTTTCATTAAATATACTAGTTAATATTTATCATAAATGAGATTTATTCCACAATTAGTTTTCTAAACAATAAATATTTTAAAAGCATAAAAAAATATTTAATATATTTGTGAAGAAATGTAAAAAAAATGTCCAATAGTATATAATTTTTTACATGCACTTATAAAATACAGAAATTTCTAATTAAAACTTTGAGATTTGCTTATGAATGAATTTTAAAATTTAAAATACTCCATAATTTAGTAAATCCAAATTTAGAATATTTTATATCTTGATGAGTAATATAAGAGAATACGGTAGATCAGATAAGAAATAGTAATAAGAAAAATATTTTCTTATGCATTTTTAAAAATTATATTATTATCGAGCATACGGTGTATATTCGTATTTTTTAAAATGCGTGCCCCAAAATGGACTTATTTCATTTTTCTTGAAATGGAAAAAGAATACTATTAAGAATAAGATATAAACACCTACCCCATCTGAGGTTTGAGAGCAAGCTCATTTGCCAGGAGGCTTCTTTCGCTCGTGGCCCGATCCGAACCGATGGATGACTCGTTCATCATCGGTTCGGGCCGAGAAGTTGCAGTGGTAGGGCCCGGGCTCATAATTATTAGTATGAATAACCCTCCCAAAACATTTGAGTAATGGGAACCCATAATTAGTTAAGGGAAATTTTTGCCTTTAACCGGGCTCTTGTGTGAATGTATGTCCTTGGAAGATCTTATGGTGTGGGTATATATATATACACATATACGAAGTATATATAAATATAGAAATAGATTACTACGTGTCAATATGTGTGAGATTACACAAAGTCACATGTACACTCCTATTGCAAGTTACATCCTAGTATCCTACTCCTCTCCTCTTGTTGTTTGACTTTTCTTGGTCAACATTTTTAATTTTGATAAGAAAATATGAAAAAAAGGACAAGGCTAGGGTACACCAACATGAGATACCCTATTTGTACGAGACACAAAATATCTGTGTAGCACAGACATTTTGTGTCTATGTTAGCTTGGTGTACAAATGTGGTATCCATGTTGGTATACCCCTAAGTTAATTCTGAAAAAAATTAATAATATTATAATATAAATTAAATAGATTCATTTTGATATGTAAATTCAAAATATCATATCATTGTAATTTACATTTATATATAAACAAAGATAATAATGGTCAAAATACTTCATTATATACCACGAAAAAGTAAAAAAAGAAGAAAATTATGTGACCTTTAGAGTTCTACTACTCTTATCTCATTCTTACATAGAGAAATAATTTCCCTTTTTGTTATCCACAAGAACTCTCCAAGGAGTTGTCCTTTGGCCTACATGTAAAATGTAAACATTCTCACATTTTTCATTAGCTTCGAGTAAAACTTTTTTTTGCCAAATGTCTAATTCCTTTACAATTTTGTTGCACTAAAGCCCATAACATGAGTACAAACCTTAGAACCACGGAAAAATTTATGTTACTCATGGTATTTATCAAAGAGAAGTGACACTCACTTTATGTGACACTAGCGGTGTCACTGTCATTTTGGAGCACTTCTAGAGTTTCGTTGTTCCGTTCGTAAAATTGACGATTCCTACCCCCATAACCCACCCCCTAAACCCCCCACCCTACCCCCACCCCTACCCTAACCCCGCCATAAGCCCCCAACAAAATGTGTGGCTATTATGCAATGCGGTAGGGGGGTTTATGAGGTTGGTTATGAGCGGTAGGAACGATCCATTTTACAAACAGAGCACCTTAAGTGCCTTCATTGAAATGGTGTTACAAAGTTACAAAATTTAGGATGATATAAATCTACAATTGATCTACAAATACATAAAATAGTATTGTTAATAATGTAACAAGTAATTATAATAACTTGAAATACATACTAAAATTAGTCTTTTCATATACTTGGTTGAGATCTATCCATGTCTTACACATCATAGAATTGTTTGAAAAATAGATATAAATGTTACCATTCAACTTTTGATATTTTATCATCGGTGGGGTTCTATAACCACTAAATTTCGGTGGCTTCCGAAGTCACTGAACAAATTGGGGCACTTACGGTGCTCTGCTCGCAAAATTGATAGTTCCTACCCCTCCTAACCCCCCCGGCAAACACCTCCACCAAGTCTCCACCCCAACCCACCCTTCAACCACATCAATTGTGGGGTGCAAGTTTAGTTGACTTTGGAGTAAAAAATTTTGACTCCAAAGTCAACTAAACTTGTACCCCGCAATTGATGTGGTTGGAGGGGTGGGTTGGGGTCGGGACTTGGTGGGGGTGTTTGCCGGGGGGGTTAGGAGGGGTAGGAACTATCAATTTTGCGAACGGAGCACCATAGGTACCCCAATTTGTTCAGTGGCTTCGGAAGCCACCGAAATTCAATGGTTATAGAACCCCACCATTTTATCATTTCAACTTTTAAATTTTAAATTTGTTAGAAGCTTAAAATGTCATAATAAATAATATTGAGAGATAGATAAGAGTGGTACCAAAAAACCAAATTTTGAAGAAGTAAATTACATGTTCTTCTTAGTGAAGACAAAGGACCAATGTCGATAACTTGCCCAATGGAAGAGATGAAAGGATGGATCTAAATTAGACGGCTATGGTAAATGGGTTGGGCTTAGTAAAATCAGATTTTGTATGTTAATTCTAATTTGGTTTTCAGTACAAACCGAATTATCAATAAAAGTTTGTGAAACCAAACCCAAACGAATATCAAACTGATCGGGTTGAGCCCACAAACTACGGAAGTACGAAAAACATAAATAGGAATGACAATAAACTCTTAGAAAATATGGTCTCAAAATCACTTGTATTAGCTTGATTTAGCATGGGTAACAATGGAGTTTATACCCCCTAATTTGTAGTTTATGTGCTACTATGAAATTTCTACACTCACAACCCAATATATAAACCAGAGACACAGACACTCAACACAGCAGACAGGGGTTGGAAACTGTGTTGTAGCGCAAACAACTAAGTTTCACAGAATGCTTCAACACCTTCTCTAACACTGAACCAAACAGAACGAAAGCAAACAAAGACACACAGATTTGTTTACGCAGTTCGGAGTCAACTCTCCTACGTCTGCGAGGCCCACATCCATGTAATAGCCTTTCCACTAGATCATCATAAGAATTACACAATCAAACTTAACAGATCCTTCTATTGAACAGATTTGTCTACTTACATGATCGGACACCAAACTCTATTTGTGTCAAACTAGGCCTATTACACCTTCTCGTTGCTCTGCAATAAGGATGTGTTCTTGACTTTTGCTCAGCCTCACAAAATGCACAAGCTGAACAAACCTTCAGAGAAGATCCATGGCTGATCTTCTTGCTGTAATCTCTCGTATGTGTATATGATATGCTCTTCTCTATGATAGATCAACTCTCAGTATGTTCTCTCTTTCTCAGCCGAATACATTCTTTTCTCGCACAACTTCTGCCAAGCATTAATCTCCTATTTATATCTCTGGGCCAGCATAGGATGAAACCCTAACCTTTAGTCTGTAGAACTCTTACACATACTGCTTCGTTGAGTCTAGAGAGGAGTCTTCGATTAAGCCAGTTTCTTGACAGACCAGGAATCCTTCTAACAACACAATTCTACTACCATAAGGACACTGCACTACTATCTACTAGTGGTTGTGTGTTGTCAAAAATAACGCCAACCCATATGCTAAATATTAAGGACCTAACAATCTCCCCCTTTGGCTATTTTTGACAAACACAATCACTTGACACTCAGCCAGTTCTAAACCTCTTCTCCCCCTTTTGGAAAAAATATGCCAAAGGGAAAAGTGTGTATTATTCAAAAAAACTGGAGAAGAGTGATATTTAGAAAACTGGATACAAGAGTGTGTACATTAGAACAACTTAGACACCTCAAAAATGGTCATCCTACCTGTGCAAAGACCTGAGTGAAAACCAGGAGACCATGTGCAGATTAATCATTTAGAGTCAGGCTTCATAAACAAGCAATCCTCAGCATAAAAGACCCATATCAAAATACACCATAGTAGCAGCAAGAATATGAGTAGATGAATCCATGCCAAAACATGAGGGACAGAACAATCCCATCAAAATATTGAGTAGCCAAAAATGGCAGTAGTGTTTTTCAATCAAAATTGAGGAGTTTAATCATCAAACTTGTGAAGTTCAGATTCAAAATCTGACTCCTCATTTGCTAGGTTATCATCCTCTGCATCTGAGCTTTCCTTTCCTTCCTCAGTGGCTTCATCATCTTCACTTTGCTCCCCCTGTGTTGTAGCATCATCTGGTCCATCTTGCTTGGTCCTCTCCCCCTGTGATTTAGCAGCTTCATGTGAAGTGATGTCCAGAGATGACAAGACAATGGCCCATTTTTTCTTTTTTATTTCAGCTTCTTTGATCAGCTTCTTGTATTCTTCAATTTTCGCTTGCAGCAGCTGAATTTCTCCTTTGATGAAAGTTGTTTTGGAGAAGTCTGACTGAAGAACTGCTGGAGCTGTCTTCTGTTCCTCCCTTGTTTCCATGTCATTGTAGTGTTTTCCTTCAAAGTGCCTTAAATCAACCTGGAGGAGAGGAGGAGCAGGTTCTTCTTCATCTGCAACTACAAGTTTCTGAGATCATTTGAGCATTTGAAAACTAAGAAGAGGATAAGGAAGCCCATTTGAGTTTTGTTTGGCCCTTTCAGGGGCAAAGCTCATGATCTGGTCAAAGATAATTTTCCCAAGATTCACAGGTATCTCATGCTTGATTTTGTAAATGAGTGTGGCTATGCAGAGTGGAACTGTGTTCATATGGGTAGTGGGGAGCCAGTGATACGCAGCAACTCTGAACAGAATGGCATAAGAACTTTTGAGGATGGAGGAGGGCACTTTTGATTTGGTGGATTGAGAGATACGCTCACCATTTGTGAGATCAGTCCAGACTTGTCTTTCATTCACATTGATTTCAGAGGATGGGGTTTTATGTTCAGGAACTGATTGATTTTTGTAGGGGACATATCAAAAGTTTTTCCTCTCACAAACACTTTGTGATATGAAGGGTCAGTGTGGATGTTGCAACCCTCAGACAAATTGCAGTAAAACTCTTGAATGACTTTTCTCACATAAGAACCGGGCAGAGTGATTGACTTAAGCAAATTACATTTTTTCAGCACAGAGATTAAGTTTGTCTTCGATTCAAAATCCCCAACATCAATACTTCTTTGTGGCAGAATGGTTTTCTTGGCAATTTCAGACATGAATGAGCTAGCAATTGAATTCACGAAAAGATGTTTAGAAAACTTCCCTGGTTTGGGTGACTTTTCGGGTTTTGCATCTTTCCTTCGGTTGCTCTGACTTCTGGTTGTGAGTTTTGCTGGGGGAGATGATGTTTTCTGCTTCTTTAAACTCTCCTCTTGATCATCTCCTGCTTTCTCCTTTCGCTTTAACCCCTTCTTTGGAACTTCTCTTGGTTGAATTTCTTCAAACCCTTCTGATTCTTGAACTTCTTTCGCCTTTTGACACAGCGACCATCTAGATCCAGTGCGTTTCGCCATTGATATCTTGGATGCTAGAGTTGTGAATTGCACTCCTTCAAATGGCACATCTGAGCATGCTATTAAAGGTTCTTTATCCACAATTTCTGGTTTTTCCTTCTCTGACCATAGATCTTCCTTCTTTTTGCTTTGCATGTTTTCTTCTTGATTAGTGACTGTGTACTCTAAGTAGAGGGTTTCTGGGATTGTGGCTATAGGATGTAGAATCACATCATCTTCTGTTACATTTTTGACTTCAGCGTCTACAGATCTTGAATCCGGTTGCTCCATGTTTGATCCTTCTAGATTGGGTTGTGGGAGATGTTCTTCGTGTTCATCTGCTGCCTGTGTTTTAGGATGAGCATTGGTTTGTTGTGCGTTGTTTGCAGCCAGTAGACGCGTCCAGCAATGTTTTGCCCAGAGTTCCCTTTTGAGTGAGGGTTTTCCCTTCCATCGTTTAGGAAGTGCATGCTTGATTCTCACCATATTTTCTTGGTAAGATCCGTTTGAGCTTGATAGAGAGAAGCACAATTTTGAGATTAGGGCTCTTGAATTTGCTTTTTACTCAGAAGATAATGCCGAGGCGCTTCTGTTTACGTGACGTTGCTGGTGCCGCTTCGTATTTCTCGTTTTCAATGATGACGCGTGTTAGTACGCCTCCCCTCCTTTCTTTTGTTCAGGTAAACTCAGCAGATTCAACTAATATGAGCACATTAGTTGATAGTTTGTGCCCAATTTTTTATGTGCATGGTTTATTGGAATGGTGCGCATAGACCCAAATTGGATCTGAGTGTCTCAAATCTTTCTCCATCAAGTGCCTTTGTAAATATATCAGCTAACTGATGTTCAGTAGGAACGTATTCAAGAGCGACAATTTTTCCTTCTACTAGCTCTCGTATAAAGTGATGTTTGATATCAATGTGTTTGGTACGTGAGTGTAGTACCGGATTTTTGGATTTTTGGATATATTTATGCGCTTGTGTTGTCGCAATAAATGGGAATAGTATCATGCTGGATTCCATAATTAGTTAGCATTGACTTCATCCACAAAAGTTGTGCACAACAACTCCCGGCAGCAATGTATTCAGCTTCTGCAGTAGATAGTGAGACCGAATTCTGTTTTTTACTAAGCCATGCTACTAGATTGCCTGCTAGATAGAAACATCCTCCTGAAGTGCTTTTGCGATCATCAATGTTTCCTGCCCAATATGCATCGCTATATGCCATAAGTTGTGCTGGAGCACCTTTAGAATACCAGAGACCCATGTTTTGTGTGCCCTTAACATATTTCAGTATTCTTTTTACTGCCTTCATATGTGATTCTTTAGGCTTAGCTTGATATCTTGCACATACTCCCACACTGTAGCATATATCAGGTCTGCTTGCAGTAAGATACAACAGACTTCCAATAATCCCTCTGTAATGAGTAGCATCGATGTCCTTTCCATTATCATCCCTGCTTATTTTCTCATGTGTTGGACAAGGTGTTCTAGCACTTTTGCAGTCACTCATATCAAACTTCTTCAGCATATTCAGAGCATATTTATTTTGAGAGATAAAAATTCCATCATGTGTTTGTTTGATCTGTAGCCCCAGGAAGTAAGTCAATTCTCCACTCATGCTCATCTCAAACTCTTTCTCCATGACTTCAACGAATTTCCCAGCATAGATTTCTGAGGTTGAACCAAACAGTATGTCATCAACATAGATTTGAGCTACCAGTATGTCTTTACCGTACCTGATATAGAACATGGTGTTGTCTACTCCTCCCCTGGTGTATCCTTGTTTGCATAAATATGCTGTTAGTCTATCATACCATGCTCGCGGAGCCTACTTCAGGCCATAGAGTGCCTTGCATAGTTTGAATACATGCGTTGGATGTGCTGTATCTTCAAATCCTTTGGGTTGGGATACATAAACCTCTTCTTTAAGATATCCATTCAGAAAGGCTGTTTTGACATCCATTTGATATAGTTTCATGTTCCAGACACATGCCATACTGATGAGTATTTGAATTGATTCAAGTCTTGCCACAGGCGCAAAGGTTTCTTCAAAATCAACTCCTTCCACCTGTGTGTATCCCTGAGCCACTAGCCTTGCTTTGTTTCTTATCACGTTGCCATCTTCATCAGTTTTGTTTCGTGCCAATAATGTTCACATCCTCAGGTTTTGGCACCAGTTCCCATACTTGATTTCGCTCAAACTGTGCAAGCTCCTCCTGCATTGCGTTTATCCATGCTTCATCTGTCAGGGCTTCTTTGACATTTCTTGGTTCAACTGACGATGTGTAGAAGGCATTTATCATCTCAACATAATCGATCTTCTTTTTCCGAATGCACATTCCTTCCTGTGGATCTCCGATCACATTTTCTAGAGGGTGATTCTTTTGAATGTGAGTAGGCACTCGGACTTCTTCTAGTTGACTTGCCTGTGGTTCTGCATCTGGTTGATCTTTTGTGTCTGATTTTTGTGAAACTTCTTCAGTTTGCTGTTCAGCAGATGGTTCATCATCTCTTGTGTCACAGTCATTCTTCCATAGTGCTTTGTCATCTACTATGACATTGATGGACTCCATGATTGTCCTGGTGCGTTTGTTGAATACTCTGAAGGCTTTGCTGTTTGGTGAGTATCCCATGAATATAGCCTCATCACTTTTTGCATCAAACTTACTTCTATGCTCTCGATCTCGAAGAATAAAGCATTTTGCTCCAAAAATGTGAAAATGTCCCACGTTTGGAGTTCTCCCTTTCCACAGTTCATATGGAGTAGCTTGAGTTCCACTTCTTATGTACACCCGGTTTATTGTGTAGCAGGCTGTGTGTACGGCTTCGGCCCAAAGATTTTCTGGCAATCGTTGTGTGTGAAGCATTGTTCTTGCCATTTTCTGCACATGTCTGTTCTTTCTCTCAGCTACCCCATTTTGTTGTGGGGTTTTTGGTGCTGGGAACTCATGAGCTATTCCTTGTTTATCACAGTAGTTGCTGAAAGGTTGGCTGTCGAACTCCCCTCCATGATCACTTCTCACACGTATAACCTTTTGTATCTTTGACCGTTTCTCATTTTGGACTTTGTTGCAGAGTGTGGCAAAGGCATATAGTGCGTCATCCTTATGCCTTAGAAAGCATACCCATGTATATCTTGTAAGATCATCAACCACCATGAGTACAAATCTCTTTCCTCCAATACTTTCAGTCTTCATAGGCCCAAAAAGATCTATATGCAGAAGCTCCAAGGGGCATTTTGTGGATTGAAATACTTTGACTGGATGGGTTTTGCGTATCTGCTTTCCCTTTTGACAAGGACCACATATCTTTACCTCTTTATTAATGATTTTTGGTAATCCCCTCACGGCTCCTGAATTCGACAGAGTTACAAGATCTTTATAATTCAGATGCCCCAGGAGATAGTGTCATAACCTTGCATCTTTTTCACTTGCTGAGAAACAGAGAACATTTGGGGTTACTTTATAGCAGTTGTCAGCTGTTCAATCACCTTCAAGCACCACTTGTTTACTTCGGTCTCTCACTCTGCACTTTTGCTGTGTAAAAAATACTTCAAGCCCTTGGTCACATATTTGGCTTATGCTGAGCAGATTTACCTGTAAGCCTTGGACTAACCATACGTTTTTGATAGGTGGAAGTCCGGATACGTTGAGTGTGTCACTGCCAACTATTTTTCCCTGTGCTCCACCACCAAAACAAACACTTCCTTGTTCCAAAGTCTTGATGTTTATGAGATTTTCTCTGTCACCGGTCATATGATGCGAACATCCACTGTCAAGAAGCCATTGATCTGGGGTGACCCTGTAACACGTGTTGGCCACAGAAGCATATTGTTTTGGTATCCAGATTTGTTTGTAACGTTTAGATGTCCACTACTTGCTCCATCTTGTGGCACACTGACGTTGTATGTGTCCCCACTTATTACAGTTAAAGCATCTGTAATGGTGGTAAGGATTCTTGTATGAGAGTGTTTGATGTTCCTTTTTGAAATGATGTGTGCTAGCTGATGCAGTTACTTCGGAAGCTTTAACAAACTTGACTTCAAGTGATTTAGGCATCTTTCCTTTATCTGTGTATCCAATACATGTCATATCTCCAGGAGGCTTAGCCGTAGTCGAGTGATGATCTAGCACCTCTGCTCTTGCAACTTTGATCCACTTTTGATAGGACTTCAGTTGGTTTATTTCGAATAACAGATCAGATTTTTCTCCTTCAAGTTCTCCAATTTTCCTGGTGAGTCCTTCAATTCTCTCCTTCAAAACATCAACTTCTGAAATCAGTCTGTTTTTGTCTGTGACATTCCTTTTGTTTACCATCAGGAGTTCTGACCATTTTTCTTGCAGGTCCTCGAGTTGTTCTTCAAGACTCACTTCGTCACCTAGATCAACACTTGCACTGAATGCACAGTTAGATTTTTCATAATCACTCTGGTCTTCAGTTTCATCATCACTCCAAGATGCCTTGAAAGCTTGTCTCTTCTTTTTAAGATTGTTTGCACACTCAAACTGGATATGGCCATATCCGCCACATTCAAAGCACTGTGGCCCCTTTTTCTTCATATAGTTAGGGCTTTCTGTGTATTTGGTTTCTTTATACTTAGCATCTTTTGATGGAAGTCCCTTAGAGGTGCCTTCATGTCTTAGATTTGATCTATTTTGAATCCACTGCTTCTTGAATTTCTGGGTGAACAGTGATAGCTGCTCTTGGAAATCTTCATCAAGTGACCAATCATGTTCTCCGTCATCTTCCACCTCAGTGCTGGGAAATGCTATCTGCTTATCAGGTTTCCTTCGTTTATTATCTTCTACCATGTCCAGTTCAATTGATTCCAGTATTCCCATAAGAGCGTCAAGAGTCATGTTTTTGATGTTGTGGGAACGTCGAATGGCCTTGACATCCATCTCATATTCTTTTGGAAGTGATCTCAGCACCTTGAGAACCAGCTTATTTTCTGGAATGGGTTCATTTAGTCGTGCAGCCTGGTTTGCAATATCTCTAACTCTCCCATGAAATTCAGTGATTTTTTCCTTCTCGTCCATGCGCAGATTTTCATATTGAGTCATCAGGATCTGATATTTTGCAGTCTTCACTTCCTCATCTCCTTCATGTGTGACTTCAACAATATCCCAAGCTTCCTTGGCATTGTCGCAGTTTGAGATGAGCTTGTACTGAGTAGAATCCACTGCCCCAAAAATTGCATTTAGGGCTTTATCATTAAACTCAGCAGCAGTTCCCTCAGTTATGCTATATTCTTCGAATGGTTTGATTCTTGATGTAGTCAGATCATCAGAATATTTGCGTGGTTCAGTCCACCCAGTTTCCACGCTTCTCCAGACCCCACCTCCAAGAGATTTGAGAAAAGCCCTCATCCTGCCATTCCAGAAATTGTAGTTGTGTCCACGCAGTAAAGGTGGTCTCTGAACATTTGCTCCTTCTTCCATGTCTCCCATGATATGATCGATAGCTAGTAAATTAAGCTATGCAGGCTCTGATACCAAATGAAATTTCTATACTCACATCCCAATATATAAACCAGAGACACAGACACTCAACATAGCAGACAGGGGTTGGAAACTGTGTTGTAGCGCAAACAACTAAGTTTCACAGAATGCTTCAACACCTTCTCTAACACTGAACCAAACAGAACGAAAGCAAACAAAGACACACAGATTTGTTTACGCAGTTCGGAGTCAACTCTCCTACGTCTGCGAGGCCCACATCCGTGTAATAGTCTTTCCACTAGATCATCATAAGAATTACACAATCAAACTTAACAGATCCTTCTATTGAATAGATTTGTCTACTTACATGATCGGACACCAAACTCTATTTGTGTCAAACTAGGCCTATTACACCTTCTCGTTGCTCTGCAATAAGGATGTGTTCTTGACTTTTGCTCAGCCTCACAAAATGCACAAGCTGAACAAACCTTCAGAGAAGATCCATGGCTGATCTTCTTGCTGTAATCTCTCGTATGTGTATATGATATGCTCTTCTCTATGATAGATCAACTCTCAGTATGTTCTCTCTTTCTCAGCCGAATACATTCTTTTCTCGCACAACTTCTGCCAAGCATTAATCTCCTATTTATATCTCTGGGCCAGCATAGGATGAAACCCTAACCTTTAGTCTGTAGAACTCTTACACATACTGCTTCGTTGAGTCTAGAGAGGAGTCTTCGATTAAGCCAGTTTCTTGACAGACCAGGAATCCTTCTAACAACACAATTCTACTACCATAAGGACACTGCACTACTATCTACTAGTGGTTGTGTGTTGTCAAAAATAACGCCAACCCATATGCTAAATATTAAGGACCTAACATACTACATATATGGTATGTAATCCTGTCATGTTTTCTCGGCATGATTGATCTAACATGTGTTCATTATGGATGGAGAATCAATCATCAATTACCCACAATCAGTGGGATCTCCACTCATTAAATGATTTGAGCTCCAGTCAACTTGATCAGTACTCTGATATTAATATTTAACTGGGCACGACATCACATTGGATTCCAAATAGCACATTGTGTTGACCCTTTTTATTCACCAGGCCCGATATCAGTCACCAACCCCCTAGTTTCTCTAGTGATGCACTAGTAAGAAACTAGTGATGAGAAGACCTTGATTCCCGTTTCCGAATCCGAACTAGCACATCCTTCGCTCATGCACTATCTCGATTCGCATATCGACCCATCTATAAACACCCATCAAGGATGGTACTTCCCCTTTTCACCATCAAAATTCAGAGCTTTCACCCTATAATTCCTGTCTTCAACCTTCAATTCATCCCTCGATTTGCTCAACATGGTCACCAAGGTAACCAACCGGGAACAGTAGAAACCAGATCCCACCCTAATTAAGGATCTAGAACTCGCACTAATGAGGGTTCTTCTCGTGATTTCGTCAAAGTTCACCATCCAAAGGACATAAGAGGTGTTACCCTAGCCAACAACCCTGAGATGGGCAGCTACTTGGTGTTGTACTATGATTCGCTCTTTAATGGATTCAGACTACCAATCGACCTTTTTATTCATGAAATCCAAACTACTTGGCAGATTCCTCCCTTGTAATTTATCTCCAATGCCCACAAATACTTGGCCTCCTACATCATCCGTTGTTAGGAGCTGAAAAGGACACCACTGAAAGACAATTTCCTTTGACTCTTTAGCATATGGGGAGTTTTCCCTTACTTCAGTGTTTACCCAAACAAAGCTCATTCCATGGAAAATGGGCCAAGAAAGTTTTCACCATCGAATTTCAGAAGACAACCCACTTGACCTCCCCCACAAGTGCTTTTGTCAAGCTTAATCTGCTTCTCCAAATCCTCGTTTGTGGAATCGACCTTCAAGGGAGATAAAGGAAGACCATTTGATCACCTATGATGAATTTCATACCTCGATGTTGTTCAAGTCTGCTTGGTTCTATTTCCTTGACAATGAAGTCATGGTGCCCTGGCACAAGGGGTAGAAAACCATTGTGTTGGAAGAAGGAACTCGACACCCAGAAAATTCCTCCCCATCACGAGAGGAAGAAGAAAGTGTGAAGGCTATCACCGAAACTTCCCCTTGGGATTGAGGAAACTTCATATTTCCAGGCTCTGAAAACCCTCAATCCCCTTAAAAAACAACCAAGCCCCCCGAGTTCTCGCACCAAAACACAGAGGCCTAGAGCTCTAGAGGCCCGCTGGCACTCTGAAGCACAAAGGCCTTGATCCTCTTGACCTCTTACAAAAGAAGAAATTAGGGAAACCTGAAGGGGAGAACATCACGCACTAACACCTAAACGGCACTGGTTTCTACTCCCTTAGACTTGGAAGATGGCCTGGAGAGCCTTCATTTGACCTGGCCTGCCTCCCAAAACAATGGGTCAATCGATCCTCCCAAATGAGATTCAAATCCTAGGGCCCCCTTTTATAGATTGCGCCCAAGCCAAGCAACCTCATCCATGAAGACCATCAGTTCTAACTCTGGTGTGGAGACTTAATATTCTCCTTGAGTTCTTCGTGATGAGGAAGTCGTAGGATCCCAGCGTGGTGCTCTCAATGATATCTCCCATCCTCTCAGCATCATCCTTAGTGATCTTGCACATTGAGAAGTAATTCTCAATGCCTCGGGAATGATTGATCTTTTCGATGCCCCTTGTTGTATCCCTACTCAAGATCATCCCGCCTCGTCTTCTAGGCATCTAAACCTTCCAGTAATCAAACATAGGTTCATTGTGAAATCTTTGGTGCACATAGGGCGGAACTTCCCAATTCAAGAAGGTCTCACCTCCATATCTTTTGACAAAGGAAACCTTGAAACCCATTGGGTATGGTTACACCAGTACTTTTGGGGCAAAGGAAGTGTTGGTGTGGGTAGTAAATACCCGACCGCGGTTCACCTTCTGTTGCATTTTCTAGATTTGCTGGTGTAGATCTTGGGTATCCTCCATCATTATCCCTATCAGACTAGACGTTGCTGCGCCGGGACCCTAGGTTGGCTTTTGGACCTCAGCCTCCTCTCCAATTATAAGATTTTTGGGAACAATGCATGCATCCAAGTGTTACCTCGTGGGTCAGATGCTTGAAATAAAGATCCCACCTAGCTAACATCTGGATTGGTCCGCCCACTAGGGGCTCTTCCAAAATTTATCCCCTAGCCTTTTGCTCACAAAGATCTGTCCCTGTGACAACCTTACGAACACCATGGCCCACGGGTTGTGTGGGGCTCTTCATGTATTTGAATCATCATCTTAGATCCCCTCAAAGACACAACTTGGTTCTCATTCTTATTTTGGATCATTTGTGACTCCAAGAGCTGAATGACCACCTCGCTCTCCCTCCCAATCTCCTCCTCATCATATAGTCTCTCTAGAATCAGGTGAGTGCATTGCCATGTCGTACGAAGTGTAGGATCTCAGGCACTACCAACTCTTATAAAACCAATTGGTGTTAGAAGAGGCGCATACCCTAGCTTTATAGTGCATTCAACACACAAGTTCCTAAGACATTCGTTGTGACTTGGATCACATAGCCTCCACCATAAGACAATTGATGCATACATGATAAACAATCTCCCCCTCAGCAATCGCTCCCACTGGGAATCGAACTCGTGACCTTAGCTCTGATACCACTTTTAGGACCTCAGGTCTTACCAACTCTTCTAAAACTAATTGGTGTTAGAAGAGGCGCATACCCTAGCCTTATGGTACATTCAGCACACAAGCACCCACAATATTCAATTGTGACTTGACTCACATAGTCTCTGCCATCGGATAGTTGATGCACACATAGCCAACACACAACACCTCTTATGGCTCATCTATGGGTCCACGTGAGATGTCAGAGGGACCTAGGAGTGCCCGATCCAACCTCTTCATGACATTTGCCATCGTGCTAGAGATGTTGTCCCTATAAATGATTGCTCAGAAGTTGCATTCATAACCGGTATAGGAATTCTAAATTTTTAGTACAAAATAAATGAAAAGTGTCATTTAAAAAAATTAAAGTATAAAAGAATATAAAAAAACTAGTTAAAAATGAAATTAAAAAAATACTTTTTATTTAAATATAACAAGTTGAAATTTAAATTTTAATGATTAGTGGTAGTGGGATGAGTGAAAATAAAATAAAATAAAATGAGTTTTGGTTCTCTACTATCTGTATAATATTATTTGTTTAAGAGAGTTTGTTTTCTTGAAAAATAAATTATGTTAGAAGGATATGTGAAAAATTTGGAATCCAATGTTATAAGTTTATTTTTTTTCAAAAAAATATTGGACGACTGAAACTATGGAAATCAGACACATAGTACTAAACCTACCGAGCAGGAAAACCTTTTGTTTTCCCCTTCTTTCGTCACGCCTAAAAAAAATTAATTATAACCCCTCCCCCATTCATTTCACCTCATTAAGAGTAATAAATTGTTTTAATAATCCGATAATAATAAAAAAAATTAAATGTTTTATTTATTTAGCAACCACCCACCCTATAAATAAGGTCCCTTAGGAAGAGTGACACATAATCATTTTAGAAAAAAATATCCATAGCTAAGTAGAGGAAGAGGTACAAAGTAAGAGTGGATTGTGGCGTTGCTGGAAGGGAGAAAGAGAGACGTGGGAGACGCATCATGGAATCTTCCCGCCAAGATTTGTTAAGTTATCATTTAGAAAACCGACACTAAAGGTGTGCCGTTGACTCTAACCCTTAGATATATATTTCATGTTCTTATATTTTTGTGCATTTTTAATTTATGAACCTAATGAATTTAGATAATAAAAATTGTTAGTTTCTTTTTTGGGTAAAACTGAGAGTTGTAATAATAAAATAATAAAATGTTTTTTTGTTGTGTAACAAGATGCACATATATCTCCATTCTATTTGGATTCGACCTTTTTGTTTTTTTAAAAAAAAATACTAAATGGAAAGCATAACTTATATGGGTCGTATAGCTAATAAAGATAACAAATTCATAAATTCATATTTGTTTTAGATATATATACAAGTGTCGAATGTTTGATTACAAACCTTAATTTTGTGAAATTATACATTGTTATACAAAAAAATAAAAGATGTGCAACAATAAATTTTTTAAAAAGGATTTATGTTTGAAGACATTAAACGTGATTTATTCAAATGATTGTACTAATGTTAACCGAACAGTTAGTGGATGAAGTAAAACTAGCTTCAAGATTTATTTTAACGACGTACTCCGAGCAAGTACTGTCACAACATGCGCACGAGAACCAAACGATGATCCCGTGAGTTTAGGGTTCACTTTTGATTACTGGACCCGAGGTCACGGGGAGGTATCCGGAGTAAAACTATGAAACGACTAGTGCGGGTTCCAGCCTAGTCACGACTTTGTATCTAAGCTAAGGTTAACTAGGGAAAGTCTAGTGTTTTTCTAAATGTCCCCAAGTAACTCTTTAAAGAAAATGAGATTGTTTACTCAATGATCCCAACTAAGTATTTCAAGAGTGAGATTATTTTTCAATGATTTGAAGTTTGTGAAAAACATTAAACTTGAATAATTGAAGATGCTTTAAAATATATTTACATGTTATGTATATCTACTGTTTATTTGTCACTCAGTGTTAGTCGGTTTAGTCATTGTGCCCACGCCTTAGAGGGGGGGTGAATAAGGCGTTTGAAAACTTTTCGAAGTTTAATAAAAACGGTGTTGGCAAATGCGGAAGCAATATATAAAACGCAAAAGTAAAAGCATAAATAAAATGCACACCGAATTTATACTGGTTCGGGAACTCCCTACTCCAGTACCTCGAGGTTCCTCCTCAAGGATTTCCAAATCCACTAAGTCTCAGTCTCTTGAACTCCGTCAAAGCACCGTACTATTTTGGCAAACAACCCTTGCCAATAGGATTCACTCCGAGATTTCACCACGGCTATCTCGAACCGTTTACAATGAAGATTTAACGGCTATCTTCTACCGTTCCCCCAAGGATTTCAAAGGCTATCCTTGAACCTTTACCCAAGGATTTATATGGCTATCCTCGATAGATACAATATGAGAATTTAACGTCTACTCTCGACCGTATAAAGATGTGTTTGAAAAACACAAACAAGAGTTCTACACAACGGCTTGAATATAAAAATGAAGAACAAAACTTAGCCGGTGTAGAAGGAAAGTATACTCTCTCAAAAATACAATTCAAACTTATGAATATGAGAGTATATAACTAGAAACACAAGCTCAAAGTGTGTGTATAAAAATTAGGAATTTAAAGCTTTTAAAATAGCCAAAATATTGAAAATAATTAATAGAAGGATAAACACGCTTGGAATAAAAAGAGAGGATGTTTAGAGCTTTGTTTCTTGAAGAAATATGAAGGATTAGGCTTGTATTTATAGTGGAAGATGTTAATTAGCCGTTGGGAGGTGATTAGGATTGATTAAAGTCAAAATCACAAATCAGGAACAGTAATCCAACAGTCACGGTAGGGGGGGTCCCGTCCATGAAGGTATAGGGGTCCCGTGCTTACGGTAGCTAGGTACCTTCTCAGGCCAAAACTCTCTAGTGGTACCTATCTCTTACGGTCAAAATCACAAATCAGGAACAGTAATCCAACGGTCACGGTAGGGGAGTCCCGTCCACACGGTAGGGGGGGTCCCGTGCGTACAGTACCTAGGTACCTTATGACCATTTTGACCATTTTTTCATTTTTGTCCAAATCATTTCCAATTTTGTTTAAAACCTTTTGGATGTTTGAAAATGATTATAAAAGGGTTTTAAACATATTTTGTGAGTGTTTTTGAGCTTGTGAATATAGGTATGTAAAATCATATCCTTACATTGGTTTCTACCTATATTCTACGCTAGTATGGTGTTTTAACTTCATTTTTGAGTACCGAATCTTAATGGATTCTTGTTGTACCTGAAACACTTAAACAAACGTCAAGCTCTTATATTGTTTGTTAACATCAAAACATGAGGCTTAGAAAACCAAGGCTAACACTCAGCTTTATGCTGAGTGTGTAGTGTTTAACTGCATGTAGGCACTAGCAAAGGGAACACCTGCTAAGGAAGGAATGCATAGACGTGGAGGTTGTGCCAAGTCAAGAATTCTCTTTTCTTAAATTACTATTTAATAATGAATAAATCCTTAGACTTATCTTACTTTGGTTTGGGCTTAAACCCTAAATTGTATTTTCTGTTCAATCTTATAAATTATTTTATGTTAACTAGAATATTTGTAAAACTTCTAGATTATCAAAATGAGAATTTTGCTTCTAATTAATAAATAATATTTTATCAAGTAACCTGATTTTACCAGCGCTCCGGTCTGAGTGACTCGGGTCACTCAGGGTGGGGTGTTACAGAGTTTCTAGTTCTTTGTCGAGCGGTATTCTCGCAACCGTTTTCTTGCATTAAATCTCACAATGAAATTATCAATGGTGGGTTTGAGCCCACCAGTTATAGAAGTATGAAGAAAATAAATAGGAATGATAATAAGCTTTCCAAAAATATGGTCTCAATATCAATTGTATTAGTGTGACTTAGCTTGAGTTACAATGGAGATTTCACTCCTTACTTGTAGTTAATGTTCCACTACATACATAGAGGATGTTTGGCAGTGCGCTGCTTATAACAATTTAGCGTCTACTTTTAGTGGAAGTAATTTTACTCTGTTTGGCATGTCAGCTTTTGCTTTTCACCAACATTATTTTGTACATGGAACACCATTTCGGAGAATCAGGTATGTAGAAACTGATTTACTCCAAACTTGTGTTTTCCATTAGTCTCCGGAGATATATATACATGACAGAGTAAATAACCTACGGGCCCATAATATACACAGCCCAATACAAATATAAACAAATATGTACAAATACACTAATCTAACACTCCCCCTCAAGTTGGAGCATGAATATCATAAATGCCCAACTTGGACAATAAACTATGAAAAAGAAGACCGGAGAGGGCTTTTGTGAAGATATCTGCTGTCTGAAAACCGGACTATATGACAATCAATATCAATGTGTTTCGAACGTTCATGAAAAACTGGATTTGCCGCGATGAACAGGGCAGACTTGTTATCACAATATAGATGAGGAGTTGCAACACACGGGACATCCAAAGCGGCCAAGATCCCACGCAACCAACGAATCTCAGCGCACGCATGCGCCATAGCACGATACTCAGCCTCCGCAGAAGAGCGAGAAACAGTTTTCTGCTTCTTTGTGCGCCAGGAAACAGGAGAACCACCCAAGATATAAAATAACCAGTGACAGACCGCCGTGTGAGGGGACAACTAGCCCAATCAGAATCAGAAAAGGCGGTGAGAGCGAGATTGCTATCACTGCGCAATAAAATTCCCTGACCGGGGTGTCCCTTTAAATACCGAAGGACACGAAGAGCCGCATTCCAATGATCAAGACGAGGAGCTTGCATAAACTGAGACAGAGTGTGAACAGCATAACATATATCAGGACGAGTGATAGTGAGATAAAGCAGACGGCCCACAAGACGACGATACTTAAGAGGATCCCGAATCTCAGCGCTAGTGGAACGAGCAAGATTATGATTAACGGGCAAGGGTGTGTCGGCAGGCTTACACCCAAGGAGATTAGCTTCATCAATAATATCAAGGGCATATTTACGCTGATTGAGGACCATACCATCGGGAGAACGAGCACATTCGATCCCCAAAAAATAGGACACCGGACCAAGATCCTTGAGATGAAAACAGTTATCCAAATATTTCTTGAACGAAGTGCACAAAGACTTGTTGTTACCTGCTACTAAAATATCATCAACATAAACAAGAACAACCAACATGTCAGGACCACGCTGAAGAACAAAAAGAGTGTGATCTGCATGAGCCTAACGAAAACCATAACGTCGTAGAGCAATACGAAGCTTGGTGAACTAGTTACGAGGAGACTGACGAAGGCCATACAGAGACTTACGAAGACGATAAACCTTCCCGGGAAAGAGGTGAGTGTAACCTGGTGGGACTTTCATGTAGACTTCCTCCCGTAAATCACCATGCAAGAAAGCATTATTAACATCCAACTGATCAACCTGCCACCCACGAGCCACTGCAACAGATAACAACACACGAACAGTGGCTAATTTGGCCACTGGGGCAAAAGTGTCAGTAAAATCAACTCCAAGCTCCTGATGATTGCCCAAAACAACAAGGCGTGCTTTGTCACGCTCCTTAGTACCATCAGACTGATATTTCGTCCTATACACCCATTGACAACCAAGAGCACGCCGATTAGGAGGAAGATCAACCACATCCCATGCATGATTACGTTCCAGAGCCAAGTATTCAGTAGCCATAGCTTCCCTCCACGAAGCAAATTGGACTGCTTCATGGAAGTTGCGAGGAACACTCGTGGCATCAATAGCTCCAAGAAAACCTTTGTACCTGTCATGCAACTTAGAATAATGAACAAAGTTAGTGATAGGATACCGAGTACCAGATGATGACGGAGAGGAAGAGACTGGATCCGGAGTGACGATCTTTGCGGAATGAAGGACATAGTCATTTAAATGAGAGGGACGACGACGCGTGCGAGGCGGAAGGGGTGGAGGTATAGGCGGTGGAGAAGTGGTCTCCACCGGAGAAGACACGGCGCTGTCGTCGTCTGATGAAGAGATGGGGGAACTGGCGGGACTGGACGAAGAAGAGGACGGGGACGGAGACTGTGACACTGTCGGCTGGTGGGTGGGGACTGGTACGGCAGTCGGGGCGGGAGACACTGCCGGAACCTGGGGTTTTAGGTCGGCAGGGGTGACGGAGGGTGGAGGGACGACAAAATCAACGGGGGATGGGGTGAGGGTGGGTTGAGGAAGAGACGAGGGAGTAGGATTTGCAAACGGAAAAGTAGTTTCATCAAAAGAAATATCCCTCGTATAGAAAAATTTATGTGTGTCAAGATTATAAACTCTCCACCCTTTGGTCCCATATGGATATCCCATAAATACACATTTGACACTTCGTGGGGAAAATTTATTTCTAGGTTTGGGAATAGGATGGACAAAACAAAGGCACCCAAAAACCCGAAGATGACTGAGGTCTTGAGGTTTACCGGAAAGAATTTCGAGGGGAGATTTACCACCGAGAATTTTAGTGGGTGTACGGTTAATTAGGTAAACTGCAGTTTTAACACACTCCCCCCAAAATTCTAGTGGAAGAGACGCTTGAAACATAAGGGAACGGGCGACATTCAAGATGTGACGATGCTTACGTTCTACCCGCCCATTTTGTTGTGGGGTACCAACACAAGACGTTTGTATACACACACCCAAGCTGTCATAATATTGTCGTAAGGAGGAATTGAGAAACTCTGTACCATTATCAGAACGAACAACTTTTATTGTTTTGGAAAACTGGGTGTGGATCATAGTGAAAAAACGATGTAAACAGGAAGTGACCTCACTTTTAGACTTTAGCAAATAGACCCAAACAGCCCGAGAATAATCATCAACAATGGTCAAAAAATAATGTGCCCCAGACGAAATACAAGGTGAATAAGGACCCCACAAATCACAATGAATTAAGTCAAAAATAGCATCAGCTTTATTATCACTGGTACGAAACGAAGAACGAGTTTGTTTAGACAAGAAACAAATTTCACATGTTTGCAACTTTCTGACAACAGACTGAGTTTTATTGGTACCAACAAAAGAAAGAACATCTGCGGAGGGGTGGCCCAACCGTTGATGAAGAACAAGGGGATCAATATTAGCTACGAGGGCTGACGCAGGAACGGGAGCAAAGACGTACACGCCGTTTCGCAAATCACCCTGACCAATCACCATCTTCGACAAACGGTCCTGTATCACACAACAATGATCATTAAAAGTTACACAACAAGTATTATCACGAATTAAACAGCCCACAGAAATCAAATGACAATGTAAGTTTGGTACGTATAACACGTTACGAAGTACCAAACGAGAAGATAAGTGCACACTTCCTTGTTTAACAGCCTGAACACGAGACCCATCAGGGAGACATATAGAATGAGGAGACACGTCCTCAATATTAAATAAGTGGGCAAGAGAGCCTGTCATGTGATGCGAAGCGCCACTATCAATGAGCCAGGCGAAAAGAGAATTACCGGTGTAAGCATGAGATGCCGAGGCCTCTAACATAGACATCAAGCGGGACATTTGATCACTGAGATTGCCACTTGAGTCCGACACGGAAGCATGAACTGCAGCCTGACCGCCGCTGCCACTGCCTGGGACGTACTGCCCACTGCCGGCAGGAGCTTGAGAGGCGCTGCCATGCCGAGGACCACCACGGCCACCTGACGATGAGCCACCACGACTGCCACGACCACGTCCTCCACCACGAGCAAATTGTGCTGGAAATCCAATAAGCTCAAAACATGTGTCCACGCTATGATTAGTACGACCACAATGCGAACAGGATCTGCTTGGACCCGGAGGGCGTTTGTCAGGTCTGGCAGCAAATGCAACGGAGTCCGTGCGATCATCTCGATTACGAATAATGTGGCGATGGCGCTCCTCTTGGGTGACCAAAAAATATGCACGGTCAAGGTCGGGCACAGGTTCTGTACCAATAATCTGTGAACGAATATTTCCGAATTGTTCATCATCTAAACCAAGCAAGAAATCCACGGTCTTGTCACGTTCAATACGAGCACGTGTGACAGCCCCGGCTTCACACCGGCAGCCCCCGGTGAGATCAGAAGTACCATTTAATTGATTCCACAAGGTAATGAATTGATTGTAATAAGAAACAACACTTTGACCCTTTTGACGGAGAGAGTTCAACTCTGATTTTAATTGGTAGACACGCGGCCCGTTGGAACAACTGTAGCGTTTCTTCAAATCATCCCACAGCTCATAAGCAATTGAGTGAGACATAATACTAGGTTGAATGGATTTATCAACACTATTAAAAATCCAACTACAAATAATTTGATGATTTGCACACCAAGCAGACAACTCGCCTTCATCAACAGGTTTGGGAACTCCCGTGGGTGACAAAAAAACAGCTTTTCCACGACCACCTAACGCATTACGGATTGCCTTCTCCCACACATCAAAATTATCACTTTTGAGGAGATATTTTGTCAAAGAATTACCCGGACCTTCGGAGGGATGGAGATAGTATATGGAGGAGGCATCATGAATCAGCCTTGCCTTTTTAGGGTTAGAAGAAGCAACTACTTCTCCTGACATGGTGACTATCGGCGAAGGAGACCCGACGAACTGTTGGCGACGAACCGACGGAGAACTGGCGACGACGACGATCCGACGGCTAACACTCCGGACTGCACACGAACGAAATCACGAGCTTAGGGTTTCGAGAATTTGCCCTTGGAAAGCTCCGATACCATGTAGAAACTGATTTACTCCAAACTTGTGTTTTCCATTAGTCTCCGGAGATATATATACATGACAGAGTAAATAACCTACGGGCCCATAATATACACGGCCCAATACAAATATAAACAAATATGTACAAATACACTAATCTAACAAGGTATGAGGTGCTTTTGCTTTTAGCTTTTCTAGAAATTACTTTATCCATAAGCTAATCACTCACAAACACCCTCATAGTATGTAATCTTGTCCTATTTTCTTGTGATGATTAATCTAACATGCATCAATTGTAGGCAAAGAATTAGTCATTAAAGGATTCAGGCCTAGGCCCAATTCCATAATCCACGCTCTAGTAAACCCATTTAGTACTCTAGCCAGTCCTTGATATTTAGCTAGGCTCGACATCACATTGGATTCCAAATAGCACATTAGGCCGATCCTTCATGTTCACCAGGCATGATATCCATCACAAATCAATTGTTTTAGTTTGGTTTAAGTTCAGTTTTAGTAACTAAACTTAATATGTACAAAGAAACATTTCGATATTAGTTTTTGTGTATGAATTCATGAAGAATTTGTGGCGATGCAAGGCTGCTAAGCTTTTATTCCTCTAGGGTTTGCTTCTCGACATCCTGGTGTGGTAAGTCTCTTTATAGTATTTGGCAGGCTCCATTTTATTGGTTCTCCAAGCTATCCATCTCTTCGAAACATATGAGTTTACTCAATCAAAGGCCGACTATTCCTATCTTGTCTTGCTCAAAGGCGTATGTTTAGTTTCAGCTTTTAGTTTATGTTATTAATGATTTCACTATTTCCGGCAACAATGTTTTGGCCATTAACTGCTTTAAAGACTATCTCGAAAAATGTTTATAATATGGAAGATCTTGGTCCCTTAATAAATATTTTACAGGTATTGAACATACTCTCTGAAGTCGGCCTCCTCGGTGCACGTCCTACCACCCCTATGTGGTACGACGTGAGTAGGCCACATAACAATCGAATATCGTGGGCGCTTGTGTATTGAGTGCATTATAAGGCTAGTGTATGCGCCTCTTCTAACACTGATTGATTTTAGAAGAGTTGGTAGCGCTTGAGGTCCTACACTCTCTATAGTTACCGCGATTTTGACTCAATAGGTTTACTTGTTACTCATCGCTCACCATTTATTTTGTAAACTTAATTTAGAGGAGGTTCTCCGATTTCCTAGCACATAAAGGAAAAACAAATTATGTCTTGTTCTTCTACTACAGATAAATATAGGGTCACGGCAATTGTCGTTTATGTACGAAAACGCTTTCACAATCTCTTATCTTCCTTGGGTGTTACACATTCTCAACCCATTTCCTTATTTTGCTCTTCACATATTGTTGTGATTCATGTCTTTCATGAGCTCCCCAGACATATTAAAATTGATTATCTATCACTTTGTTTAGGAAGAAATTCATGAGGGTTGTCTTCTTACCTCTCATGCCCCAACTACGAAAAAATTTGTTTACAATTTGACAAAGGCTCCTGGCCATGTGCCTTTAGAATTTATGTTGTCCAAGCTAAAAATTTGAAATCTTCATGCTTTGGTTTGAGGGGGGTGTTGCTTGATGAATTAGATCACTAATTGTTCTTTTGTATTGTTTCTTACTCAGAGTGTTTTATGATAAGAGAAACACAACCATATTTACATTGGTTCCTTATACCCCCACCTTACATTGCATAACAGCCACATATTTTGTGGGGGCTTACAGCGGGGTAGGGGTGGGGGTGCATGGGCGAGATAGGGTGTGCAGTTTAGGAGGTGGGTTAGGAGGGTAGGAACCGTCAATTTTACGAATGGAGCACCGGAAGTGCTCCAAAATGACAGTGGCACCGGAGTGTCACCGTACTCTGATGTCACTAGAACTTCACTGTGTGTGCACACACACACACATAGATACATACATACATACATACATACATACATACATACATACATACATACATACATACATACGTACGTACATACATACATACATACATACATACATACATACATACATACATACATACATACATACATACATACATACATACATATATATATATATATATATATATATATATATATATATATATATATATAATAGTTAAGTATCAACGGTGCACCGAATGAGTAATGCTAGAGTCACAAACAAAGAATTCACAAAATTCACAAACTTGCCTTTTTAACACTTTCATTAAAATAAGATACACTCAAATAATTAATGATATTTTAATTTAAAATCCATAAAAGCCAAGTTTGTGAACTATATGTTTGTGACTCTAGTATTTTTCGCACCGAATTGTGGTCGGTGTTCATATTATTGTATACATTAATTAATAGTTTTAGGTTGGAATGTGAGGGGGGAAACGTATACATCAAAAGAACAAGTTTCCTATATTTAGCTCTTCTCACGTACGTTATATATCTGGCCAAAGTATTAATTAAATTAAATGTGCCACCGACCATCCCATATCATGATCCATCATAGTCCCACCTATAAAAAGTTTTTTCAATTGCTAAGTTCTTTGTCAACCGTAATACTTTTAAAATTTGAATTGAATACGAAATATATATTTCTAATATGATGTATAATAGTATGAACAATTAGGCTTTTTCCTTTTCTGTTGAAAAATTAGCTTCTAATTTTTTCTAACTCCTAGATAATTTCTTTCAACTTTTTCCAGTTTGTTGTAACAATGACTAGAAAATTATATTTACACTAGATGACTATAAAATAATACTATATATTCAAATTTATAACATAACATCTAAAAAGTGAACAGAGATGATTTCTACTTTAAATTCAAAATTAATTTTCTTACATATTTATTTGGAATATCATTCGATTGAATGATTTATCTAACACTATTTTCCAAATATTTTTTAACCTTTATTTTTTTCCAACTCCTAAATTCTTTAATTTCTTTTCCAGGTTTCTTATGTTTCAACTCTAATTGTGCTTTTGTATAGTTTCCTATGCTTTTAAAAAAAGGAATGCTAGGTGATGGATATCGGGTCCGATAGGCCCGACTCCAGGCCCAAATAAAGGCCCATAATAGCCCAAAAGGTGGATCAGACGGAGATGACGGGCCAAGCCCGTTATTGCGCATATGGCAAGTGGAGAAAGACGGCCCAGTCATGGGATAGATCAAGGTGACCCAGTCCAAGGGAAGAATGGGACACGTGGCCCACATCATCAAGTTGTGGACGAAATGGGAAGAGAACGAGATCGGAAAAGGGGGAATCACAACCCCATGATCTCCATAATCCTTTCCACTTTGTATAATTTTAATTACAATATTAGGAATAATATAAAAGGGGGGAGAACCCGCCATTGTAAAGGGGGGACAATTGAATACTCAAAAAAGAGAACATGATCGAGTAATTATATCTTCTTGATTCATATCTTGTTCTTGGTCCGCCATCCGATCGGGTTAATTCCATCACTAGGGGTACACCAAATGAGGTACCCCATTTGTACACCATTGAATCTAGCCATTGATTTCCTTTTTTATTTTTAATTTTTTTCTTATCTTGCTTTTGTGTGGTGGAGGTATAAATGAGGTACCCCATTTGTACAAGATTTGGTGTACCCCTGGCATTTTTGTTTTAAAAATGAAATGCTAAAGGTAGGGTTCAAACCTGAATCACCTTTGGATGGGTGAGAGCACGTAACTCATCCACTTGAGTTGTTCTTAATTCACGCATAAACAAATACTCCGTATATTATTGTTGTCTTAATTCGAAACTTCATTGATTCAATGCACACTACATTAGCGTATTGTTTAATAAAAACTACTCCTTCCGTCTCAAAAAGAGTGTCACAGCTACTATTTCGGTCTCTCGATAACTTTTGTTTTTTACTCATTTTGATTGACTATTTGATGAAATAAAATATTCTTGTCGCATCTAGTTTTGTAGAGCTTTCGATATACTTTTGAATAGTGTAATTTTTACTTTTTATTTCTCTACCAATTTGTAAATAGAATCAATTTAAAAGAGATGATGTTTTACATGTTGCTCGAAGTGTTGCAAACAATTTGGGATGGAGGAAGTAGTAAATTAATGATTGCTAATATGCTACCAATTAATGATTCACTAGTTATTCTTTTTGTTTGAATTTTGAAACTTTCACTGATGTATTATTTAATTCCTGGTGTATTATTTTGAAAAAAAGAATAGTAAATATAATCACGCATTCACAAAATAAGTTTATACTCGGTATAGAGTATAATTCAATTAGTTGGGGTTAAGGGCCCTTTTTCTGGTCTCGTGTCAGGCATAAAATTCCCGGGGTAGGCCCTACTTCTATTCAAACACTAATCCGTAATTTTTGGTAGAGATTGCGAGATTAATATTCGAGGAGTTAAATTTCGTCATTATAATTTATAAAAGTATTTATACTAATATTATTTATCATAATTATAACCTCAAATGTGGAGAAGCCAAAAAAGGTGTTTGGAAGGTGGCTGCAAGAGTTCCGCTAAAAAAGGTATTTGGTAGGTGGCTGCAATGGTTGGCTGTTTGAGCCTGAAAAGCCAAAATTTAAAAAGCTACGAGGGTAGCATTTCGGTTTGGCTGTTGGAATATAGATATTTTAATTATTTGTTATTGTATGTAATTTTTATAAATAAAAAAAAATTATTTATTGCGTAATTAAATAAAAAATTGTTATTCAAATAAATATATTAATGAAAAATAGATAAATAAATAAGTAAATAATATGTATATAAATAAAGAAATAAATAATAAATAGCGCTTCTCCATGTAAATTTCATGAAGCGATTTGCGATAAAAAAAATTCTAAATTTTTATTTTTGAGATTTTGGTGTAGAAATAAAAAAATTATAAATTTAAGAACTACATCGAAAAATTTTGAAACAAAATATGATACTACGTATAATTATATTATTCTATCAATTGAATGAAAAAAATCATAATGACTTTAGAACAATATGTAGTTTAAAATTGTATTTGAGCAAAGAAAAAATATATATTAAAAAAGCATGTTATACCATATAATTATATAAGTGAAAACTTTGTTAAATTAAATTCAATTTATTAAAGCTATTTTGAAGAAGCTAAGTTTGCCAAACATTTTTTATCAACAACCAACATAATCGATTGGTCAAAGCAGCCAACTTAACCAGCCGTTCAAACTAGCCAACACGAACAGCTATCAGCCAACCGCCAACAGCTAAATTCCAAAAAAGGTCATTCTGTGTAAAAGATTACCAAAAAGTATTTCAAGCGACTGCGTAGAAATGGACATTGTGAGTTTAGACCGTTCCACGCGACCATTGATCTGAAAATTTAAAAAATAAAACAACAAAACGAAGAGAATAAAAATGAGATTTAAGAAATATAATTATTTTTGTACTTCGTATTACTTTTTAATTTTATTCTTACCTTGTTGTAGGATAGAATAGAATATAATTGGTAAATTCGTAATAAATAAATAAATATGATATGTAAGTCAACATCTACTTTGTACTTGGTATTGATAAAAAAGATATTTTGGGTTTATTTGGAAATAACGTTAGAGATTAGCATCAGCGTTATTACAAATCTCGTACGGATTACAACGGACAGGGAAGATGAACGGCCTCGGAAAATAAAAAAATAAATAAAATTCTGAATTTATAACTTATTCAGAATATTACAAAATAAACAAAGTTGAAGATAAATTTCTATATCTTCAAACTGCCTTGTTGTACGAGGACATTAAGCACTGGACAACAAGGACATTAAGCACTGGACAGCAAGGACGTTATGCACAGGGCTGCGAGGACATTATGCACTAGGACAGAATGTAGCGAGGTCTTTATGAACTAATCCTGCAAACAAAACACCACGGAAGGACATCGGAGTCGCCGGAGCTATCCTTAAGGTAGTAGCGCCCGCCTACCGTACCGGAAAAACGTGGGCACCCTCCTCCCAGGATAGAACCACTATCGTGTGTGGAGATTGTACGGACCAACCACACACCAACGAACAAGAACAACATAGGAACGTTGGCGACCAAAAAACTTTAAAGGGGATGGCCGGAAAATCAAGAGCTCTCTCTAAAAGAAAACAAGAAAGTATTTTCTCTTTTCTTTTTCTCTTCCTCACGCATGAAAACCCACACCATGGAGAGTCCTCTTAATTTGTTTTTATAACTAAGGAGTTTAAAAGGTGTAACTCCTACACCATTAACCCTTAGTATTAATCATGACATTTGTGACACACTAATGGCGTGTTAATGGTGATTAATTAGCCATTAACACGTCCGTTACGCTACGCTCCGTTTAAAATTTGTCTCGAATAATTAGAGATTAATGGCCAGTTAACTCCGTAAAAATGGACTAATTTTAAACAATACGTAAAATTAATAATAGAAGATTGGTTCAGTAAAATTGCAAAAAAATTGCAATCCTTACCATATTCTTCTATTAACGGGTTAACTCTGAGAATCAATTTCTCATTCACCCTTTACCATTTTTGGCGTATAAATTATCAAAACATTTATCTCATTTGAGAGAACACACGTCCATTAATTAACAGTTAAAATCGTTAGTGGACCTATTGACAAATATACCCTAGTTGGTCCATTTAATGCCCTATTAAAATGCCAAAAATTCCAACAATCTACCAAATGAATGAAAACTTGATTTGGGGATCGACAACATCCCACGGTTGAAAACCTGCAAAGAACAGGTAAGTGTCTCCACATTTGAACATGTCCCTTGTAAAGTATACCTTCTTTACTAGATTTTCAGTAGAACGCGATGTCTTTGAACTGTTTTGCTGTTTGTGTAAACGATAGTATACCATACACAAATTCCAACCAAACACCGTTCTGTTCTCATGGTTGTACCCATTTTGGTCGTGGGACACGCGCCTGGTTCTATGAGAGTGTTTAGAGGATTAAGCTCAAGATCCTCCGTTTGAAGCGACCACACTTCACTCTTACATATGTGATTCTTTAAGAGTATCCCGATTACTCCACTTAGGCCACCGTGTCTATTGTTTAAGAATCATTAAAGCATATTTATATGCTAACCTCATCATTTTCAAGAGTCACTGTCTTCAGCATGAACAGAAGGGACTGACCGGAGGTTCCGGTACTGCCCCCACAGTGACCACGCTTCATCCTACAAGTAGGTTGTCCCATTGAACTTGGGTACCTGCCAGGTTGGGTTTTCCTTCATAGGACTGTCCTAGCACAAGGCTTCAAACCCATTCCTGGCACCAACTTCTCATGCAACTCATTTGTTAACCCTTTGGTTAGCGGATCCGCCAGATTATCTTTTGACTTCACATAGTTAATTGTGATAATCCCAGTTGTGAGAAGTTGTCAAATGCTTTTGTGTCTACGACGAATATGTCTAGACTTACCATTATACATATTACTCTTTGCACGTCCTATTGCTGATTGACAATCACAATAGATGCAAACTGGTGGGACCGGTTTATCCCATCTTGGAATGTCCTCTAGAAAGTGGCGTAGCCATTCAGCTTCCTCACCATATTTGTCTAAAGCTACAAACTCAGATTCCATTGTAGACCTAGAAATCACTATATGCTTTGAGGATTTCCAAGATATTGCTGCACCCGCTAGCATAAAGACATATCCACTTGTGGACTTCAAGTCTTTACTATCAGATATCCCATTCGCATCCGAGTATCCTTCCAGTACCGGTGGATATCTCGAGTAGCATAATCCATAGTCACGTGTATACCGCAGATATCTCATCATACGTACAAAGCGTTCCAGTGCTCATCACTCGGATTGCTGGTGTATTTACTCAACTTACTTATGGAACATGCTAAGTCTGGTCGAGTGGAACTCATTAGATATATCAAACTTCCAATAACTCTCGCATACTTGATTTGAGAGTTACTGGAACCTCGGTTTTTAGCCAGGTGTGCGTTGACGTCCAACGGCGCCTTCGCTACTCCAACGTCATCCTTGTTAAACTTATCAAGGATTTTATCAATATAATGGGATTGGCTCAGTGTTAGACTCCCAGGTCTTCTCACAATTTTAATTCCAAGAATTACTTCAGCCAGACCCATATCTTTCATGTCAAATCTGTTGACCCTTGTGTTTTGATAATGAAAACTATCTCATGGGCTTGGCACTTTGGATGTTGATCTTCACAATCATGCGTTGGATCTCAAGACAAGTGTGAAGATATAGTGTTTTTGGTTTTCGTTTTGATCTTAGCATTTTTGTTAAAGTGTATGGCATGTTAGTTGTTCTTCCCTCCTTGAAAATGTTTTTCAAAAACCCTTCAAATTGTTTTTGAGTCAATTGAAAAATAACATTTTCAAAACTGTGAGAACTATTCGAATAACTATTGTTTTACTCGAATAAGTCTGAGTTTTCAGTTCTGTCTTATTCGGATAAATCGCATATTATTCGAATAAGTCCTGACTTTCATTTCTTCAATCCTACAGTGATTTAGTCGAATAAACCTTAATTTATTCGAATAAGTCTGCATTCTTTGCTCTGTCCTATTCGGATAAATATGATTTTATTCGAATAAGTCGTCAGTTTCAACTGCAGTTTTGTCAGTTTTAAAGGGAGTTATCCATCCGTATCTTCAACAACTTACCTACAACGGCTCTTTTGCTTGAAGAACATTATATACATCCATTCAAACATATTCTTTTATTAATCCAAGCAATTCAATTCATACTTTTGATCCTTCAACATTACTTCTAAGCAATTCTTCAAGAAATCAATATTTGCTTGAGTTTTGGAGAATACTAGTGTGCCATACTCTATAAGATCTTGTATTCTACAGCAATCCACTCTTAATTTGAAGAGTATTTCCGCTGTGCACTTTGTTTTTGGAACGGTGTGTGAATTGTAAAAACTTGAAGTTGTTATAATTCAAGTTTTGGAGAGAAATCCTAAGTCTTGTGAAATCAAGACTTCGGTGGAATGGTTAGAGGCTTGCGAATTCAAGTTCTCGAGTTGTAATCGGATTGTCAAACTCCGTTAAGTTTGACAAAGTTAGTGGAATCTCGGGCACGTTTGCTTCGGGGACTGGATGTAGGCATTAGGCCGAACCAGGATACATCGTGTGTTGCTTCTTCTCTTCATCTTTGTGTTCTTGTGGTTGATATACTCCTGCAAATTTTTAGTTCTTCCAAAAGTTTTGATTTTTGAAGACACCTCTATTCACCCCCCCTCTAGAGGTGCGTAAGTTGTTCAACAAAATCGCGAGTTAAAATGTCTTTGGTAGACTTGACCACCTTGTCATCGCTACCAACTATGAGTATGTCGTCTACATATAGACACAACATGACATACCCTTGGGATGTGTTTTTTATATAAACACACTTGTTTGATTCATTAATTTTGAAGCCAGAGTTCATCATTACCTGGTCAAACTTCTCATGCCATACTTTTGGCGCTTGTTTAAGACCATATAATGACTTAACAAGTTTACATACTTTCCTTTCTTAACCAGGAACTATAAACACTTCTGGTTGTTCCATGTAGATCTCTTATTCTAGATCTCCATTAAGGAAAGTTGTTTTCACATCCATTTGATGAACTTCTAAATTCCGCAAGGAAGCTATTGCAAGTATCATCTTAATGGAATTTATCCTTGACACAGGGGCATATGTATCAAAATAATCAAAGCCCTCACGTTGATTGTAACCCTTAATTACAAATTTGGCTTTGTACTTATCAATGGAACCATCTGGTTTCATTTCCCTCCGAAAGATCCACTTAGAACCTAACGGGTTGCATCCAGGAGGTAGATTCACTAACTCCCAAGTGTGATTCTGCATAATAGAATCAACTTCACTTTTAATTGCCTCTTTCCACTGAGGGCCTTCAGACGAAGTCACTGCTTCATGATAAGTTCGTGGTTCATTTTCTAATAGACATGTTAGAATATCGGGTTCAGTCTCTATCAGAAATGATAGAGTCCCCAATTCAAATTCCAACAAATAAGTTAGAAAATCATTACCAAAGGACTTCTTAGTCTGTGTCCTTTTACTTCGTCTAAGTTTAGTCTCAGTTTCGGTTTCATCAATTATACCAGTATTAGACTGATCCGAGGAACCATCGTTCAACATTTCATCATGTAAATGTTTGGACGAACTTGCTTCTTCCCTCGACTTTAACGGAAATATATTTTCGAAGAATGTTGAATTCCTCGATTCCATTATCGTGTTCTTATGTATTTCTGGATTATCACACCTATACACTAAGAATCGATACGCGCTACCACTGTAGCCAATAAACATTCCATCAACAGTCTTTGGACCAATATTTATTTTCTTTGGTGGTGGTGCTAAAACTTTTGCAAGGCACCCCCACACTTTCAGGTATTTATAGGAAGGTTTCCTATTATACCACAACTCGTAAGGAGTCTTATCGAGTTTCTTTCGGGGTACTTTATTTAACAAATATTTGCTACATAAAATAGCCTCCCCCATATATTTTGGGGTAGCCCTGAACTGAGTAACATCGCATTCATCATATCTTTGAGAGTGCGCTTTTTACGTTCCGCCACACCATTTGATTGGGGTGTGTATGGCGGAGTTACTTGATGCACAATTCCTTGTTGTGCACACAAATCGGCGAATGGAGCTTCGTACTCCCCGTCCCTATCACTCCTAATCGCTTTAATTTTGCGATTGAGTTGATTTTCTACTTCATTCTTATACCGAACGAAAGTGTCCAACGCCTCATCTTTACTTTTAAGTAAATAAATATAGTAGTACTTCGTGCTATCATTGACAAAAGTGATAACATATTTGTTACCACCTCTTGAAGGCGTTGCTTTGAAATCACACAAATCCGTGTGAATTAAATCAAGTGGCTGAGTGGTTCGTTCAATTGTTTTAAACGAACTTCGTGTTGACTTTGCTTCGACACACGTCTCACATTTGTGGGATAGGTCGATGTCAAACTTAGGGATATATTCCATGTAAATTAATTTTCGAAGAGATGCATAATTAACATGTCCTAGTCTTCTATGCCACACATTGGAAGACTCACAAACATAGGCAATAGGAGTTTTATTAATTTTTTCAACAACAGTGAGTACATTAAGCTTAAAAAGCCTATCAATATATAACCTTTTCCTATGAATATTCCCTTTTTGCTCAAGATCAGCTTATCAGACTCGAACACCATGCGGAATCCATGTTTGTTCAATAGTGAGCCTGACACCATGTTTTTCTGTATGTCCGGCACATACAACACATCATTCAGCGTGAGCTCCTTTCCGGATGTCATCTTGAGCTTAACTTTGCCCACGCCTTGAACCTCGGATTGGGCAGAGTTGCCCATCCACACCTTGTCGCTAGAAGACTCCTTAAAGTCAAAGAGCATGGCCCGATTGGAGCAGATATGACGAGTGGCTCCAGTGTCAACCCACCACTCTTTCGGGTTAGACCCGACCAGGTTGACCTCTGTCACGACAGCACAAAGGTCCATAGCATCTAGCTCCGAGCAGAGAGCTTCTTACTTTATCTACTTCTTCTTCTAAGGCTTCTTGCGGCACGTATAGTTATCCGCTATCCATGCCTCTTTAGCCTGAACTATTGCCTCGTCCACGTTCTTCCCCACAACAAGGGGATCCTCCCTCAAGTACCTCGCAAGGTTGAGGGTGGTCAGCCAAAATAACATCCTTTGCTACCATATTTTAAATCTAACATATGTGAACTTTGTCAGTTCTTTGACAGAGTTCGCAGGCAACATGACAGTAGGATGTCTGACCGGTGCGGATGTGAAGACACCCGTGTTCGGTTCAAGTGAGGGAATGACCGGTATGGCCGAAGCCATATTCGGTCTGAGTGGGGTGACCATTGCGGCCATAGCCGCGGTTGGTCTAATAACCAAGGTGACCAGAGCGGACCCCATAGTCGCGCTCGATCCCATGAAGGTGGTGATCGGAGTGGACCCCACGGCCGCACTCGATCCAAAAGGAACGTTGATCGGAGTAGTCTGCCCAACAGAGCCACCCAATCTAGCCGAAACGTTCACAAATGGAGTCTCGGAACTACTCCCGTTTCTGGTGTGAGCGTCAAAACTGAATCTGTCCATACCCGCCATCGTGCACGGATATGACTACTACCTTAAGATTATTACAAATCTCGTACGGATTACAACGGACGGGGAAGATGAATGGCCCTGGAAAATAAAAAATAAACAAAATTCTGAATTTATAACTTATTCAGAATATTACAAAATAAACAAAGTTGAAGATAAATTTCTATATCTTCAAACTGCCTTGTTGTTCGAGGACATTAAGCACTGGACAGCAAGGACATTAAGCACTGGACAGCAAGGACGTTATGCACTGGACAGCAAGGATATTATGCACTGGGCTGCGAGAACATTATGCACTAGGACAGAATGTAGCGAGGTCTTTATGAACTAATCCTGCAAACAAAACACCACGGAAGGACATCGGAGTCGCCGGAGCTATCCTTAAGGTAGTAGCGCCCGCCTACCGTACCGGAAAAACGTGGGCACTCTCCTCCCAGGATAGAACCACTATCGTGTGTGGAGATTGTACGGACCAACCACACACCAACGAACAAGAACAACGTAGGAACGTTGGCGACCAAAAAACTTTAAAGGGGATGACCGGAAAATCAAGAGCTCTCTCTAAAAGAAAACAAGAAAGTATTTTCTCTTTTCTTTTTCTCTTCCTCACGCATGAAAACCCACACCATGGAGAGTCCCCTTAATTTGTTTTTATAACTAAGAAGTTTAAAAGGTGTAACTCCTACACCATTAACCCTTAGTATTAATCATGACATTTGTGACACACTAATGGTGTGTTAATGGTGATTAATTAGCCATTAACACGTCCTTTACGCTACGCTCTGTTTAAAGTTTGTCTCGAATAATTGGAGATTAATGGCCAGTTAACTACGTAAATATGGACTAATTTTAAACAATACGTAAAATTAATAATAGAAGATTGGTTCAGTAAAATTGCAAAAATTGCAATCCTTACCATATTCTTCTATTAACGGGTTAACTCTGAGAATCCATTTCTCATTCACCCTTTACCATTTTTGGCGTATAAATTATCAAAACATTTATCTCATTTAAGAGAACACATGTCCATTAATTAACGGTTAAAATCGTTACTAGACCTATTGACAAATATACCCAAGTTGGTCCATTTAATGCCTATTAAAAATTCCAAAAATTTCAACAAGTGTTTTGGATAAAATTTTAACGGTGCATATCTTTTTGAAAGCGCTAACGCTAAACGCTACACGTAGATAGTCTTTTCAAAACGCTAACGCTAATCTCTAATGTTATTTCATTTGAAGAATTTGCTTAAATAGCACTAAAAATAATGACTTTCCCTAAATAGCATCATATGTGTTTTTTCCTAATGTAGCACTTTTACGCATTATCCATTACTCATTATTCAAGTAAATGTTTTGCCATCATTGGACATTATTCCTTCTTCTAGACATTATTAAGTACTATTTAGGAAATAAAACATTTTAAGTGCTATTTAGAAAAATGACTTAAGTTTTAGTGATATTTAGTGCAAATATTTCATTCCCAAATAGGCCCTTTAATGAAAAGTGAAATTGATTTAAAAGACAGATAAAAAGTAAAAGTATAAATTTATTTTGGGACAAGGTGCATGTTAAAAAAGGTGGAGGACCATGGTATATAGGATTCCTTACCATGATACACACACGATTACAGAGTAACATTGGACATCACAAATGAAATATTACTGTCACTATCGTATCTGAAAACTAAATAGTATGAGCCTCATATCATTCTCGACTCTCGAGGGTCCTTTGAGATTTAGCTGGACAGTCACCGAGAAAAAGTAAATTAAACTTTAATCATAAATTGATGATAGAGAGTGTAGACTATTGTATTTCAACGTTTTGGGAAGGGGGCGTTGAGTTGAGAGTGAGTGAGGTTTGGTGGGGTTAGGAAATAAGAACGATTTTCATGTCTAACGAAGGAAATCGTCCCCTAATAAGGAATAAAAAAGATAAGTATTGATGGGAACCAAGCCCATCGAGAGAATACCAGCAAATTGGGCCTAGGCCCAATCTAGATCCCGTCCATCAAAAGGAGAATCCGGCCCAGATAAAATATATTGGGCCGGTTAAGGAAAGTTGTCTGTAAAGAAAGATAGGAAAAAGAATAAGATTGGGGACTTAAGGATGGGCTGAACCCCAGCTCACTATAAACAAGCCACCCAAAAGGAAGAAATCCTACAGAGGAATTAGGGTAAGTCGCCCCTCAACAGGAGGGACAAAGACAAGGAGTAAGAGACGGACAAAGGACAAAGATCTAAATAAGAGATGGACGGGCATGTTTGTCCTCTAGTGGACGGTTTCAAGCTGAGATACATCCCTCCGGGAAAAGCAAGGATGGCTTGAATATCCTCCCCAACCACCGCGAATATTTTGATGAGATGGTGGCTGGGGAGCGCCTATAAAAGAAGGATGGACTAAGAGAGGAGGGATCATCTTATAATAGAGAGAGAATCCTTAAATAATAATAAAAGATACACCGGCGATCCTTGAGTATATTCCGATCCCTAAGTGGACTGAATAGAGGAAGGGATCACCGGTTTGAATTCTTATTCTGTGAGCAATACTTTCCATTACGATCCATTACTATTCTTGCATTATTTCTCACCATTATAAGGCCCGGATATCAATAGTTGGACCTGGGCTGATCTACACTCCCAGGGAAAATATTGGGTATCCATCACTCGCTCCACCCGTGGGACCGATTGAAACTTCCTAGCCTTCTGGAAAGTTGATAGCAAGCCTATCTCATTTCTGTTCACTTGGAAGACCTTCCCCTAACTTTGGGACAATCAGCGGTCAGTCCAAGTGAAAGGGATAAGTTCGCGATCCATCCAGAAAGACTCTTGGTGATAATCGGTCCATCACATAGGACCGCTCTCATAAGTCAGTCATTCAGGAGGACCGATTCCGTGCATAAGGACCGCTCTCCCATATCGGTCCCTCTTTTCCATCAAAGAAGGATTCCAATTGTCATCATGGGAAAAAATCGGTCTAAGAGAAACAGAATCGCTGCTAAGGCGCGAACTAACTTGGAAGGGAGAGAAAAGCTTTTGTCTCAGGATCTCAAGCATCAAATAACTCTCTCCCAATCCAGGCATGAAACACAAGACAAATCTTGTGAACAGAGTTTACACTCTAAAGCCCCTAAGAGTTCTCATCCAAAAGACTCCCAAGCAGCAACGGAGAGGTTCGATGCCAACTCCCCTATCGTCCGAAAATTAATTGGATGGCTCAACAAGGAAGAAGAGGTCTGGTCCCAAAGGACCTAGAGGGAGACGAGCCAAGGAGAGGGTGAGGAGGTGGAGAGCCAAGGACGCATATCAGTGCACAAGAGGATGCGCAAAAATGCATCCCAGAGGCTAGGACCCAGAACTGAGGAATCTAGAGAAAATTCTAAGGAGCCCAGCAATGAAGATGCCAGAGATATCCTCAAACTGAGGAAAGAGATGGAGGAACTAAAAAGGAAAATTGATAGGGATGAGTCTTTTGGGCCCACTGTGGAGGTAATTTCTCCCTTTACTGCCAGGGTGATGAAAGCTAAGCTGCCCAGGGGTATGAAGGCCCCCGAAATCCGTTACAAAGGAGTCACTGATCCCAATGATCACTTGGCCGCGTATCAAACTCACATGTTGATGCACGCGGTGGAAGACAAAATCCAATGTTGCCTTTTTGTAGGGACTTTGGAAGGACCGACTGTAAAATGTTTCCTCACTCTCCCAAATGGGACCATTGATTGCTTCAAAGATCTCACTCAACTCTTTCTTGATGTTTATGGAGGAAGGTTCCAGCCAAAGAAGCACTTCACTCATCTCTTCTCCCTGAAGCAAAAGGAGGGAGAGACCAACACGGAATTGGTGCAAAAGTAAAATGAGGCAATCAATGAGGTGGAACCCATGGACGATAAGACTTCCATCGCTCTATTCATGAGTGTACTGAGATCAGGAGAATTGTTTAGAAGGTTAGATTACGATACCCCCACTTCCTACAAAGCTATGATGGCTAGGGTCAACAAGTTTTGCGCCACGAAAGAATCAGATCGCCTAAAGGGTAATAATGAGGGAGCCTTGCACAAAGGTTTATACAAAGAGAAGAAAGGCGAGAAAGCTAAGGCAACCGCTCTCTCCATCCCTACCCTTAAGCCACTGGCCGCACCGGTGGCAGAAATTAATAGTAAGGAGGGGGGTGGACAGAAGAGGAAACGTGGAGATAAAAAAAGAAAGCAGTGGCCCTACGACATAGACAAATCTTGTAACTTCCACAGAAGGGCCGGACACGCCACGGAGGAGTGCATGTTTCTCAAAAAGATGGAAAGAAAGATGAAGGAAAGGGGACCGAATGTTAACCAAGAGCCAAACCAAGGGGGTAATGTTTGGCGTAGGGACGCCCAACCTCAACAACAAATCCAGGAGAACCCGGAAGAATTCCCCCAATTAGGAGTCATCTTTGGCGGTCCAGAAACGGGAGTCACAAACAAGGAGAGGAAGGAATGGGCCCGCAAGCTATATGTGGGGTCCATTGACGTGGGCCAAGTGGCCAAGAAAGGAAGAAGGGAGCCCATTGTCTTCTCCGACGAAGATTTTCCATTAATTTCTAGTCCTCACCGGACCCCCCTAGTAATTTCTATGGCTATTCACAAATTTTTTATCAAAAGAATATTGGTGGACACAAGGAGCAGTGTCAATGTGTTGTATTGGGAGGCGGCCCAGCAACTGGGAATCAGAAAGGAAGATCTCACAAGGGTTAATATGCCCTTTCCCGGTTTCACTAGAGACATAATCGAACCGGAAGGGTCCATTAAGCTAGATGTTATCATAGGCGAGCATCCAAAGGTGAGGCATATGAAGATGGATTTTGTGGTAATTGATATCAAGTGTGCCCATAACGCCATCTTAGGGAGGCCTAGACTAGAGGACTTAGGAGGGGCGCTGTCCCTTGAACACTTATGCCTCAAGTTCGGGACTCCCGAAGGTATTGAAAGAGCACTTGGTGACCAACCCGCAGCCAGGAAAGCTTATCTAAACGCTTGCAAGAGGATAGACAAGGAGAACCTTAACATCCAGACCATTGGACAAGCCTTGGAAGATAAAGAAAAGAAAGAGGAGGTCCGGGAGATGCCTAAGCGAGCTGTGGAGATGGAAGAAGTGATGTTATTCCCTAATAGAGATCCGTAGAAGGTCGTAAGGATCGGCCTAGGGTTAGAGGAGGATACCCGTGAGGAGATTATTCGAGTACTAAGAGAAAACTTTGTCCTCTTCGCATGGGAATCCAAAGATATGCCCAGATTCGATCCTTCAATCATTTGCCACAAGTTGAATATCAAGATGGATTCCCTCCCGGTCAAGCAGAAGAAAAGGTATCTGTCCACGGACAAAAAAGAATTTGTGAGGAAGTAGGTAAAAACCCTTTTGGAGGCTGGCCACATTAAAGAGGTCCATTATCCTAAGTGCCTCGCTAATGTGGTGCTAGCACCAAAGGGGGACACATTTCGCATGTGTGTGGACTTCACGGACCTCAACAGGCGTGTCTTATGGACCCCTTTCCCCTTCCAAGAGTGGATCAATTAGTGGATGAAACGGCGGGTCATGAACTGTTGAGTTTCATGGATGCCTTCAGAGGATACCATCAAAATTTCATGCATAGAGAGGATGCGGAATCCACGGCCTTTATCACCCCTGAAAGAGTATATTGTTACGTGGTCATGCCCTTTAGACTGCGTAACGCAGGGTCCACATTTACAAGAATGATCTCCTTATTATTCAAGAAGGTCTTGGGACAAATCATGGAGGCTTATGTGGATGACTTATTGGTAAAAAGTAAGAAGGTAGCTGACCATCCTCAACACTTGGAAAGATGTTTCAGCATCATGAGGAAGCACAATTTGAGGTTAAACCCTAAAAAATGTGTGTTTGGGTCCAAGGAGGAAAATTCCTTGGGTATATGGTGAGCAAGAAAGGAATTGAAGTCAATCCGGACAAGTTGAAGGCCATCCAATACATGGAACCCCCCTTGGAAAAATGTGTCCTGGCAGTGGTAGTGACTGTGAAAAGGTTAACTCCCTATTTCCAACCCCATCCAGTGAGAATCATGACGGACCAAACTTTGGGAGGAGTTTTGAGGGACCCATCCTCCTCTGGAAGGGTCATCAAGTGGGCCATGTTCCTCTCTCAATATGATATTTCTTACCAGCCCCGTTCCATCAAGAAGGGCCAGGTCATTGCAGATTTCATGGTGGAGTGTACAGCCAGAGGGTAGACCAAAGAGGACGGGACGAACCAGGAAAAAAAGGGAAATGTGGGAAATACACTCTCATGGATCCTGCACCAAAGACGGATCAGGAGGAGGAGCGGTCCTCACCTCTCCTGAAGGCTTCAAGGCCTATCATTCCTTCAAGTTCATGTTTCGGGCCACCAACAACGAAGCAGAATATGAGGCCCTCATCGGGGGAATCCAGGTTGCCATATTCATGAAGATAAAGAATATTCGCCTCAAATCCGACTCAAAACTAGCCATTCGGCAGCTAAAAGGAGAAATGGAGGCAAAGGAAGGAAGGCTGAAGAAATACAGAGACTGCGCCAGGAGCCTACTTGGAAAATTTGAGTATTATGAACTCATATATGTTCCAAGAGAGGAAAATGAAGAGGCGGACATGCTTGCCAAATTGTGTAGGACCGTCCCTGTCCACATTGAAAGCATGGTGAGGCAGCATTGGAAGACTTGTCCTGTTTGGGAAGAGGCGGTCCCTGTCCTTGAGATATCCGGTCCAGGTACAACATGGATGAGCCCCCTATCCACATACCTTGAAAAGGGAGAGCTCCCTGTTGATCCCAAGGAGGCCCGTAGAGTCCAATTGCTGGCTCTTAAGTATTAGTTGGATGGAGGGAGATTATATAAAAGGACCGTGGGTGGACCGATGCTCAAGTGTTTGAGTGAAAGAGAAGCGGGAAGAATACTGGAAGAGGTGCACCAAGGAGTCTGTTCTACCTATCAAGGTTCCCTCACTTTGGCAAGAAAGGTGATACTCCAGGGGTTTTATTAGCCCACTTTGAAGAAAGATGCACTGGAATTAGTGAGGAAATGTCCAACTTATCAAGCATTTGCACCAATCCCTGGACGCCCATCCACCTTTTACACCCCTGTCACTACAGTTATCCCTTTTGCTAGATGGGGGTTGGATTTGGTGGGTCCTTTCGTCCAGGGGGTTGGGAGGAAGAAATTTCCCATCGTGGCAATAGATTACTTCACCAAGTGGATCGAAGCGGAGGCCCTTGTGAAGATTACGAAGGAAAATTGTTAGAAGTTTGTGTGGAAAAATTTGCTATGTCGGTTTGGTGTTCCTGAGCAAATCATAACGGACAATGGCACTCAATTTGCTAGCACAAGTTTCAAGGAATTCTGTGATGCATGGAAGATTAAACTCATTGAGCGGCCGTAGCCTACCCACAATGCAACGGGCAAGTAGAGAATGCCAATAGGACAATTGTGGACGGTATTAAGAAAAGACTGCACGAGTTAGGCACCTCTTGGGTGGAAGAGCTGTCCTATGTGCTGTGGGCCCATAGAACTACTCCAAGGAGGGCCACATGAGAAACTCCCTTTGCCTTAACTTATGGTTTCGAGGCAAAGGTACCCACCGAGGTCTTAGTCCCTAGCACGAGGGTGGAGGCATACACCCCAAGCCTCAATGAGCAATTGATGGAAGTGGATTCCCATTTCACTCAAGAAAGGAGGGACGAAGCGGCAATAAAGGCGGAAGAATACCAACGCCAATCCAAAAGATATCATGACAAAAAAACCATACTTCGGACATTCGAAGTCGGGGATTGGGTCCTACGAAAAGGGGAGAAAAGTCAACCCACTAAAGGAGGGAAGTGGGCTCGGAACTGGGAAGGACCCTATCGTGTAGAGAGGGTTGTACGTGCAGGTACCTATCAATTGGCTACAGGTGACGGAAAAACATTGGACAACTATTGGAACGTGGAACACTTGAAAAAATTCTATCTGTAAAAGCTAATCCCTTCAAGGTTTCATCCTCCCATGAGTTTTTAAGCCTTTATTTTTATAAATGTTTTCTAATTCCTTTTGTTGCAAGAAAATGGAATGTACTTTGCTAAAAGAAAAGGAAATTCTCTTTATTCATACTCCTCCATTTCAATCCATGAGTCCCGAAAAAAAAAAGAGGGGACCGATCCTTTACAGTAAGGAATAAAATCAGAACAGAGGCGCATGAGGACCGATCCAAAGCAATTTCAATGATGGCCTAAGGATTCAGCTTGACGGAGGAGAGCAGAATTGAGAAGGCTCTGGTCCCATAGGCTCTGGGATGCCGGGGAATTTTAGCCAAGGATCTAAGCCATCAGAATAAGGCTCCAATCCACGGTAAAAGTTCTCATGGACTTCGAGCCCACCACGATAAAAAGCCCGGTCGTAGTCTGAAATACGATCGGCCTCCATCCGAGCCATATGCCCCTCATAAGTTAGATGCTCGCTCTCAAGTGAGCGTCGGGCCTCGTCGAGGGAGCTCCGAGCCGAACGCCTTTCCTCCAGAAGAGTCAGGTTGAGTTCTTCTACCCGTTGGGAAAGTCGACGTTCTGTTTCCTTGTGTTGAAGGCGCCACTTCTGCTCAACCTCTTCCGCCGCCTTCTTCGCTGCCTCCTCGGATTTACGGCTCCACTTCTGCTCCAGCTCCTCCTCCGCCCTCCGTCGATGGATTTCGTCCTCTTCTCGGATCTATCGTTCATGCTCTCTGACCTGTCGTTCCATATCGGCCCTCACAAACTGCATCTCCTTCACGTCATGGGCCCGATTTAGGTCCCTCTGTCTAACCTTGGCCGTGAGCCGCTCGTTCTCAGAGGAGATCCGATCATTCTCTAATAAAACCCGATCATACTCCGGGCGCTTGTTGGGGACTTGTCGTGCGGTCCAAAACAAATTAAAAATTTATAAATAACCTTAGCTAACCCCCAAGATATAATCAAATAAAAACTATAGCTAGGGCAAGTAAGGGTCGATCCCACGGAGAAAGTTTGTACTTTTTAAAACCAATTTGGCATGCAACCACATTGTCACGAAATAAAAATAAAACTAACTACTACACATATGATAAGACGTATAAAACTTATAATAAAACATATTCAAATAAACATAAGAACTTATAAATATGACTTATATAAACAACGAACTTATAATATAAACTATAAAAACAAAACAAATACATAAGTATATAAAAGTAAATAAAGTATAAAAACGTATATTTATAACTTATAAACAATAACTTATTGAATAAACTTGGTAAATAAAAACTTATATTATAATTTAAAACACAAAGGGGGGTTGTTGGAATAAAAGTAAATATCTTTTGATTTTTAATATTTTTCTCTTTTTTTGGTTTTTTGATAAAATGGGGGAAAACAAGCTCTAAAGATAATCAACTCCTCCAACAAAGGTAACCCAAGGAACACCGCCAAAAACCCGAAACAAAATTAAAAAGAGAACGAACATAAAACGAACATTACACGTATAATAGGCACTTAGACAATATATTACGTAACTTACGTACTTAAAAATAGAAAAGAATTCAAAGGCTTGAGTTGAATCATATCCTTGACCACATATAGAGTATTGTCAACTCTCTATAAGGCCCGAGGTCAAAGATTCAAAGGCCTTTTGGTCACTTTGAACCCCCACTCACCTCAAGTGCTCAAACAATGATTCCAAAAGATGAAAAAGTTTATAAAAGAGCGAATCTTTCTTTCATTCTAACTCCCATGCACAAAGTATTCATGAAGAACATTTGATACACTTTAATAAACTTTATCGTCTAATGATGAAAATATTTTGCAGGTCTCCTTGAACAACTCAAGCATAAGAATTGTAATCTATTCACATAAAAGAACATTACATATTTTCAAAAACTTAAAAATTGTTTTTGTTCTTAAACAGCCTTAAATTTTATGAAAACCAACACAAAACAAACGAACAACATAACAATCACTTCATAACGAATCTTAAGGAAAATGTCCAACTTATGGGGCTAAGAAGTCCATAATCCTTAAAATTTTACAAAACACATAGCACAACGAAGAATCACGTATGAATTCGGAAATCATTTAACTATAATATGGAGCTAAAATAGCTTCAACAAAAACCGAATTCCACATACCAACCTACTTATGAAATCAAACCGTGCGATTCAACCAATTCAACAACAACTTGCACAACAATTGAAGAAAACTAGTACGAATCAATTTTCATTCATAAGGGATTTAATATAAACATTAAAAAAACCCATAAAAGAACACCAACCATTTTGGAATTTTCGAAATTAACACAAACAAGGGAAACAAAGTGTAAATTTGAATTGAAGCAACACTTTTATAAAGAAATTGGAGAAAGAAAAATAAATTGACAAATAAGGGTTACCAATTGTTGAAGAAGATGAAGAAATTGGAGCCATGACCGGAGTTGGAGATCGTCGCCCACCGCCGACCGGAGCTGCAGCCGCTACCCTCGTTGCCGCTGGTTGTCGCCTCCTCCACCGCCCACCGCCGCGGCTTGATCCGCGGCTCTTAATCGTCGATGTTCCCCACTTTGAATTGTGCAATTTACCTTCAATTTATAGCATGAAGAGAGTTTTCCCGTTGAGAATTCGAGTGATATTGGAGCCGTTGGAGAGTTATTTAACGCAGCATTGATAGAGAGACGTTGGAGGAATTGGTCTTCAACCTTGGAGTTATCTTCGCCGCTCGTTTCTCTTTTGACGAAGAACAAACATCGTTTCTTTCTTTTCTCTTTTTTTATTTCATTGATGGATCATAAATGGATGGGCTAAACACTTTTTTTTGATAATGGGTTTGGGCTCTGACCCAAATTCAATCTTTTTTTTCCAGACTTGATCTTCAATTTGGCTTCTTGCTACATTTTTCTCCAAAAAATAAGATATCTGATAACTTGGGTTAGGAAAAATAAACCAAACATAATATGATGTAAAAAAATGATTAAAAACAACAATTTTGGAAAGAAAATAAAAAGATTGTAAAAATAAGAATTAAAATAAAATTAAGCTAAAAGACTAAAAATTAAACTCTAAAATATTAAAAATGCCTAAAATTGAATAAAAAGAACTAACCCAAAAACGACTTATCAGCGCTCAACACAAATAGAGTGTTGGGATCGGAAATTGCCCAATTCCTGAGACAAAGCAGCGTTACGATCCAGGAGGCGGAGGGAATGGCGTTGGGTGGCAGAAGTGGCCACATACTCGGTCTGTCAAAAAAAGGAGAAAGTTACAATTAGCAATCATAAAATGCATAAAGAAGTGAATGAAGGACTGAGGATGAAGGATATGAAGGGCACTTACCATCCGAGTATATTCCTCCAACATGAACGGCCAGGTCGGACTATCAACCACATCTGGGTGGTCCCTCCAGAACTATTGGATCTCTTGAAGACGATGGTTGAAGTTGGACCCCCTCAAGATCCCTGGAGGGAAATCGTAGAGACCGCCATCATCGGAGACGTCCTCGACTACCACCTCCTCCTGGACGAAAGGGTGGTTGGAAAGAGGCAGAGGTTGATCCCCGACTGCGGACCCCACATCTTCGTCCTTAGAGTCCTCTTCTGGAGAAAGATCCCTTCGAGAGGATCGTCGCGACCCCTTGCGAAATCGTGTGGTCCTGAGGGGAGGAGCCCAAGAAGAAGTAGTGTTCCCCGATAGTGCTTGAAGAGAAACATCGGGAGACACCCAAAATCCGAGACCCCGGAAATACGAATCCTTAGAGAGAAGAGCGCGGGGAACCGGGTGACCGTTCTTAAGGAGGAGGCGGAAAACCTCCTCGAGGTCCGGGGTGCGAGAAGGAAAGGTGTGCGAAGGAAACTTATCCTCCTTCTTTCTCCATATGTTGGGAAAGGGGAGGTCCTCCGGGGCTATCACCACAAAGAAGCGGCGGAACCAATCATCGAGCTTATCGACTGGGCTCTTCAGGACTGCATGTCGGTCCAGGCCGTGAAACTCACAAACCCCCTGCCCGACTCACTATCATACTTGTGGTGGCGAAAGTAGGAGAGGAAGAGCCCCAAAGTAGGCTGGATGCCCTTCTTGTGGCATCGAGCGAGGAAGCAGAAAAGGGACTCGTGAGAATTGGAGGAAATTTGGTCGGGAGGGATGGCATACCGGTTACAAATTTCCACCAAGAGAGGATGGAGGGGGAAATGCCACCCCATCTTGACCGAGTCATAGTGGACGATCAAACGGCGGGGAGTGTTCTGGTTGTGTTCCAAAGTAGCTCCATTGGCTTCCTGGACTTGGTAGTCGTGAGGAATCATTCCCCTCATCTCCCTCAGTTGTGCCGGGGTGATGGAGGAAACATTTTCGTCCTCCTTGGCCTTCTTGTTGCCGTTGAAGAGCTTGGCAGCTTTAGAGAGAGTTTTCTTCATTTTGGCAGCTTTAGAGAGAGTTGTGCCGGGGTGATGGAGGATACATGGCTGTCTGGCATGTAAACGGTCATTGGACCGTTTTGAACCGTGCGTCATTCAAAGCTCTTGTCCCACCATGATAATGGTGGGACCGTTCGTAGAGGAAAAATGTCAGGCGTGGACCGCAGCTTGGGAAGAGACACCTGGAAGTGGACCGCAAGCCTGGAAAGCTAACACTTGGGAGTGGACCGTTTGGAGTCCGTGCCCACTTAAATGTCTCTGGCCCAATTTCCAAGGGTTGTAACGTTCCACGAAGGGATTCCTTGGAGTCCTTTCCCTTCCTTTATTGTAGGTGGACCGTTTCCTTCCCCTTCTATAAAATCAGTCCATTCCCTTCTCCTTATTCTCACGCCCTCATTACTATACATAGCTTTTTGCCTTCATATCTGTTTTCGGCCTTCTTTTTAAATTAACTTACCAATATATATTCCACCTCTTTAAAAAATGTTTTATTACTATTAGAAAGCTAAAACAACTAAAATTATATTTTTAGAATCTCAAAAATTTAGAATATATACAAGCAAAACACGGAGTTAACATTAGTTTAATACTTCCTCCGTCCCACTGTCTTTGTCTACTTACCTTTTGGCACACCATCCAATTCACTTCTTTAATCCATTTTATCTTGTAATTTGTATATTAAAAAATTATATATTAATAATCTATATGTTAAGATGAATCAAACAAGATCACACATGACTATTTTTAGGCTTATACATTGAGAGAATTTGATAAGTTAAAGTGTTTAATGAACAGTTCTATAAATTTCAAGAATCATCACATAAACAAAGACTAGTCAAGATAGATTTTTTTTAAAAAGTATGAATATGAAAAGTTATGAATCGGCTCCAACTTGACCCATTGATAAGCCTAGGGAGGACTTCTCAATCATGACCCGTACCACCTAAAATGAATCAAATTTTGTGTCGCAGCTGAGTGCCGGCCCATAGCTTGCTTAGGCTGTTCAATTGCACAGGCCCCCGATTGAAAAAGACGAAGATTGAAGAGCTCCGACCTTGAGATCAAGACACAGAGCAATCGGTAAAGCCAAGCGTTTGTGGCCATCGAGATTTATATCGCAGGTAAACCGTACGCCTTTTAGCCTTTAGTCATTTCATTTTCATCTTCTTTAGTCCAATGTCATTATGATCCAACATTTTAACCTGTATTTTGGGAGATTTCTAGAGATTTGTTTTTTTTCTATTTTTGGAATGAATAAATTAGGGTCATTTGGTTATTGTAGTGTCTTAATATTAATTGTGATGGCAGAGGAAAAAAACCAGCATGAGTGGTTGAGTACCTCACTTACCTTTTTATGAGAAAATAATCTGAAAATAATTTGAAGAATGAAGATGACCTGACTACCTGCCAATTTTTGGAGATGTGATCAAAATATTATTTTTTAGAATAATCCACTTGACTCTTATAAATTTAATATTTTACATCTAGAGTGTGGATTTAGCGAATTTGGGTGGAAAGCGTTGATTTAGTCATTTAAGGAGTGGATTTAGTCATACCCTTATTTCAAGGAAACTGTATGTTTTTTTTTGTTTTAAAAAATAATGATCTTAAAAATATGAATATGCACATGGTGTTGAGATGTAAATATGATGCAAAGAAAATATCTTTGTTATAATTATTGTTTTTCTACTTATTATCAACTTATATTTTAGTTGCAATCGCATTAAAACAACTATATACGCCGTAAGTTATAAAAGGCCCTAAAATTTTCTATCGCACAGGGCCCAATATATAATTGGGCCAGCCCTAATGGAGGGAGTAGAGGAGGAGCATCAGCTGCAGCAGATCTCAACAAAAGGTATTGCAGACGTTGTTTTATACAGTTCACTGTGTTTTATGTTATATAGGACCGAATTTCAGATTTTTGCATACACTATGAATGTTCCATACATGAAATGTCAGTAATTGAAGATGAATAGTTATTACTCAACATTGTGGATATGTCATCTACAATATCTTAAGCTTCACAGTGAAACAAACTCAAACTTTTGCAGTGGAGTAGTTAATAAGAGGGCTTGTAAACTTGTTATGAGTGTGTGATGGATTATTCTAAACTTTTTAGAGTATTTAAATAGGCCTCCTCCTGGAGGATCAAGAGAGACAGTTGTATTGCACCCGAGTACATAACAATATGCAATTGTTTACATTGGCAGTAAGACATTACTTCCCGGTTTAGTGTGACGTTTTTCTGCTCATCAACTTTATCAATCAGATTAGTTTGCTCAACACTAACTCTTTTAACTGTGCCGGCTAAATCTGTTTATAATGAAAAAGACTAGTGCAGAAGTTAATTTTGGTTGAAGTTGTTGAAATGAATAAATATGACAACTCTACCTTTAGCTTTAGATGTTTTGAATCTATAAAGAAGATATATTTTAAATAATATATCCGATAATTTATCATGCATTTCAGAGACTTCAGTTGCTTTATCCATTTCAGCCAAATTAACCCTTACCAAATGGGCGACGTGTTAATATTTTGCCTACTACAACAACAACCTAGTTGAATCCCACAAAAGTAGGGTCTGGGGAGGGTGTGTGTACGCAGACCTTACCCCTACTCGAGAGTAGAGAGGCTGTTTCCAATGAGATCCTAGCTCAAGCACCATATGTAATCACGTAAGCAGCCTCACCCCTATGTTTAAAACATAGAGCGGCTGTTTTTGGATAACCCATGATGAGCGTCGATAGTTGCATTGACTGACTCCTACTTTACTACTAAAAGAAGCACAGACAGTTTAAAGAGTTGCTTTATTGCATCATACCTCAAAGACAAAAAATAATGAATCTTTGGTTCCATAGGAGATGATGAAAACCATATTTTGCCCACTTTGATGGTATATTTGTGCTTATACATTTGAATCTCAACGGTGTGTTGTATGAAGTGCACAAAGCATGTGATGCTGGTTAAATATATGTTTCTCTACCATACAAAGGGCAATAAGTATGCACCTTTTTGTTTCATGCTGTAATTGTTGTTGAAAGCTCACAAGTATATTCTTTTTCTTGTTTTTAAGCAACCTCCTGGAAGGTTGAAACAATATGTTCAATGTGTTGCAGATAATGATGGTGTCAATGAGATTATCACCGAAGGAACATCAACTGTTCATGGAGAGCTTCCCCAAGGTGAGGGTCCTCCAATTGTTGATTCAGAAGTGGAAGTCCTTCATGAGAAAGTAACAAAGCAAATCATCAAGGAAGGCCATGGCCAGAAGCCATCCAAATATGCAACATGCTTTTGTAAGTTCAAGACTAGTCATTATTTCGTTGGGATATACTGCACACAATAGTGTGCGATAGTTATGGTTTAATTGAATCCAATGGTAGTAAACAAAACACACTATACAACAACAATAACCCAATTGGATCGAATGAGAGAAACGAAACACACTATATTTAGAGTTATTAGACAATTCCGTCAGTGAGCTTAAGAAAAGTTATGGACAAGATTAAAATTAAAACAAATACATTGTTTTACTGTTGATTTTTCTTAATATACACAGTTTATCTAAACATTATCATAACATTATGAAGAAAATGTAAGTTTGCATTTTTTCAATTGATGTTCTCTACCATATGGGAAACCATTTCGTGGCAGTGTGCATAGTTATCAAGGTGTCGCCTAGGCGACGCTTAGGCGTCTGGGCGAGGGTTTGGTAACGCCATATTGGTCGCCTAGCTTTTTTTCCCTAGGCGACTGTGTTGTACAGTGACAAGACTTATCTCTCCGTTTATTTGTCGCGGTGCGGCTTCCAGATCTGCGACCTCCACTGCCTCTTTCTATCTCTCTATCATTTAGACTAGTGGACTAGGTCAAATAACTGGGCTGGATTCATTAAAAGACTATTGGACCTTTACACACGAGTATAAGGCCCAAAATTTAATAGGCCTTTTAAAAGCACACTTTATTGGAGTAGGCTTATATATATATGTGTGTGTGTGTGTGTATATATATATACACACACTCTATTTCATAAAGTTGGTATCAGTGTTCATTTTAATTAATTATTTCATACTATATGCTTTAACATTAGTACCTATAAAATTATTATGGTCGCCATAGCCCACTCGCCCAGCGGACGCCTAAGCGGGCGCCTAATCGCCTAGGCGATTGGAAGGTGCTCTAGCGCCCAGCCTCGCCTAGCTGCCGTAACAACTATGGCAGTGTGGCACTAGTCAACCCCATCATACGTCAAATTTAAGATGGAAGTCTTAGTGGGTATTTCTCTATGCCTATAAGCTGGTACTGCTTATAAGCATTTTTTAACTAATAAGTCAGCTGATGACATGTTTCTGTATGCTTATAAGCCTGAAAAAATAAGGTCTTAGCTACCTCTTTTTAAGTCTGTTTTTTCGTTTCTCCATTTTTACCAGATTATTTACAAAGCTGTCTCTCACCATTTATGAATATTTACAAATGATTTGTCTATAATTTAAGTCATTTTACTTCCACGAAAGAATATTTGAATTGTAAGCAACTTATAAGTTAAAAACTGCTTATCAGCAATAAGCCAATAAGCACCAACACAAAGAAACACCCCCTTATTGTTTCATCAGTGGCACATTTTTTATTTTTATCATACCACTGTTATTCTCCTTATGTTAATATTTTCACAACAACAACAACAAAGCATTATCCCAAGTAACTTGGGCATGTTTAAGATTTTCCAAATTGAACACAACTTGACTTTGTATACATTTCCCTTCCTTTGCCATTGCAAATGCATCAGACTGACATTGATTGTGTTGGTAGTGCATTATAGGGCATGGACAAAAAGCACCAAGCACAAGTTCGAAGATACATGGCTTGAACAACAGCCCCTTGAGCTGGTAATAGGAAAAGGTGGTGCCCACTTGTAAATATCCTTTAAGCCTGAATTAGTTTTCTCACTCTCTCTTTGCTTTCATGTTTCATAAATTATGAAGTATGCCATCTATTCACAACCTATATTTTATTAGTCACCACATAGTTATTGTGAATAATTCCATAATTTTTTAAATTTGTGAACCAGGAGTACCGTAAGTAAAAAGCACACGTAAGGAAATTCAAAGCTAGAACATGATAAAATGCTCAAAATTTTGGAAACAATTATTCACTCAAGGCCAATGGAATAGACGTCCCATCATTTAGTAAAAAAAGATAATTGACTGTGTCTCTTCCAATTCCTGAGAATTCAAGTGACAAAAAGCCAAAAGACATCCTAAATCTGTATCTCTTGAATCAGCCATATGAACCACCGAGAAGAACTGTTATGGATCTGAAGATAGATGAAGAACCCCTCTCTTGCCCTCGACTAATTAGGAAAAATTGTTTAATTGGTTCAATGAAGATTTTATTATTGAGCAAACCCCCTCTACTTATACTACTCTCAAAGAGTCTTGGTGAGCAAGTTAATAGAATTCTAACGTAATACAATGATGCAATCGAGAATATTAACTAAAATAGAATACTACAGCTACTACTTAAATATAATAATAATAATAATAATGATAATAATGATAATAATAATAATTTTTAAGAAGGGGGATTTTATTGATAAGAAGATAAGAAGATATACATGGCAAGAGCAGATAAAGAGCAAAACCTAGCTAAGAACAACAAGTAAAACAACTACATCAGATTAGGCTAACTAGGTTTTTATTAAGAGGCCATATAAAGAGGGATCTATTGATCCAGCACCAGGAATGGATCAGGTTGTATCTGGCAAAGCAACTTGTTTCTACTGAGCTTGAGATTATCATATAGAAGGCTGTTGTAGGCTTTCCAACAGCACCAAATGATTAGCCCATGAAGGATCAATCTAAGATAACTTCTCATAATGTTCTTAGAAGAGCTAATCCATCATTGCATAAAATGTTGGAGCGTAAGTCCTGTCTTGTAGAGAGGACCTCCCATTATGGAAGCATAATGGTCCCAAGTCCTGCTAATTTCCTGGTAGTGAAGCAAGGTATGTTCATCGTCAGCTGAATTTCCTCCACAGAAGCCACACATGCTGTGTGCACATGGAGATTGAATTTGAAAAGAAGATTTGGGAAGGGCATACTTTTATTTAAGGCTCTCCATCTGTTAAGCTGAATCTTCCTGAATTGTTTGCTGTTCCAAATAAACTTTGAAGACCATGTATCTGCCAACTTTGAAGACCATTGTAAGCTTCTTTGAAGGAGAAATGATGCATTGGCCACTTCTCGATATCTTCATCTTGTTGGGCCAGTTGGTGTGTTTTGCATATCCTTTTCCAGGAACAAGAGTCATACCCCTTAGGTTTGACATCTCCCTTTCTATAGTATTTACTTCTCATGAAGGAAGCCTGGAGCGCACCACCTGTTTGGATCCTCCACCAAAGCTCGAGAGATGCTGCCTTTTGTATATCTTCAATCATTCTTAGCCGACCTCCTTTAGATATAGGGGTAGAGAGATATGACCATTTCTTCCAGTGGTACTTGTGTTTCCTCTCATATGTTACTTAAAAGTGGAATTTCTTGGACTGAGAGGATATATGTATGGGAATAGCTGATAACACATGTTTGATTAGTATACGTGATACGTCTACCCATTTGATTAAGCTTTTTACTATACCGCCTTTGCATGTATTGTTCAAAATGTTGGATAAGTGGTTGATAGTGGGATTTTTTGAGCGTACCTTTCGCAATGGTACTGCCAAGGTATTTAAATTGCTCTTTGCTGCATTTAATCTCTAGGATCCTTTCTCAGGCCTGAATGGTTTTCCTAGCAATCTGTTTTCCGACAATGGCTTTACTCTTTGAGAAATTTATAGCTTGCCCAGATGCTCTCATGTAGGTGTTGAGTGTTGTCTTCAACCTTAATAAGTTCCATTCATCCCTAATCCCTATTAGTAAAAAGAATGAGGTCATCAGCATAATTAAGATTGGAAACAGTCTTCACCTCCAGCATAGAATCCTTTAAGATATTTAGTTCTGATATGATGGTTAATGCTCTTTGTGAGGACTTCAGTGCTGATGATTAATAGCAATGGTGATAGAGGATCCCCTTGCTTAACTCCCCTTTTCATCTAGAAGTAGCCCGCAAGCTGGTCATTAATGAGGACAGAGATGTATATGGATTCCATGTTGCCAAGCAGCAGGTTTCTGTCTATCATCAAAGCCAAATTTGTGGAGCACAGCCCTTAGGTAGGGCCAAAATACCCTGTCAAAAGCTTTTGCCAAGGTCCAATTTCACATTCAGATTATGTCCTCTCACCTTACAACAACAACAACAACAACCCAGTTAAATCCCACAAGAGTAGGGTCTGGGGAGGGTGTGTGTACGCAGACCTTGCCCCTACTTGAAAGTAGAGAGGCTGTTTCCAAAGAGACCCCCGGCTCAACGTCGAAAGTTGTATTGCTTGACTAACTGCTACTTCATTAATTAAAGAAGCGCAGACAGTTTAGAGATCCATTTTGATTTATTCCATCACACCCCAAAGCCAAAAAATGGTGAAATTTTGGCTCCATCGGAGATGATGGAAATTTATGTCCTCTCACCTTGAATAAAGAATATGCTCCTCAATGCCCTTCCCAGCTTGAAAGGCAGCCTGCTCCAGTGAAATAATTCTTGGCAATAGTGGCTTCAGTCTGTCTGCTAGGATTCTTGATAGCACTTTGCTCAAAAGCTTTGATAGTGAGATAGGCCTGAAATGATCAAAAGAAGACTAGTTATCAATCTTAGGGATCAAAGTCAAGAGAGTTCTTCCAAATGATTTAGGGACTTTAATCCCTAAGATAAATTCTTATACAGCTTTCCAAACATCAATCTGCATAGTCTCCCAAGTTTTTTTTTAAAAAAACCCATTGTAACCATCCACCCCAGCTGCACTATTTGTGTCCAAGCTCCAAATGGCAGCTTTCACCTCCTCTAAAGATGGCAGAGTGCAAATGGCTAAGTTGTCTGCCTGGGTGATCACAGCGGGGATGTGATCAATGATCTCCTGGAAATTTTCTTCATGGGTGGGAGTGAAATGGTTTTGGTAGTAAGAGCCAGCTGCAACCTTTATCTCTGGGATGGTGTTACAAATCCTCCCCAGCTCATCTTGTATATAGTCTTTGTTTTCTTCCCTTTACAAAGGAAAGGAAAAAGGAAGTAGAGCCGTCCCCACTGTCCAGCCCTTTGATGTGAGCTTTTCATGCCCATAATTCTGTTTCCCTTCTACAAGCTTGTAAGAGAACAGCACTGTCTTGGCAGCTTGACTTGAGCGTGTTCAGCCATTTCCTCAGTATCTTTTACTTTTTGAAAAATGTTTCCAAAAGTATCCCTATTCCAAGCACTAAGAGCCCCTTTCAGATTTTTTTGAGTTTTAAACCAAGCCCCAACATACCACCTCCTTAGTAAGGCACACTCAAATTCTTTTTAACCAGGTCCTGAAAGCCATCATGAGCAGCCCACACATTTAGAAATCTGAAGATCTTTGGACCAGTAAACTCATTATTTTTACAGATGACCAACAGACTTGTGGTCAGATCCAGCCCTACTCAAGTGTTGAATACAAGTGTTATTATAGAACTAATAGAAGTCCAAGAAATGTGGGTTTGCCCAAACTCGTTCCAATCGTCTATACTGTGCCCTTTGATCTAGTTCCCATCCAAGTGAAAAGGCCACCTTGGCAAGGAGGAGATGCCAGCCCACATGAAGTAAGACAATCATTAAAGTCATTCGTGCTAGCTAAACAAGGATGAGACTTGCCCTCGTGTTCATCTAAGGAGGCTATGGTGTAAAAGTCACCTCCAACCAGCCAATGATCAGGATCTGGCATATGATCAATAAGGGAATCCCAAAGTTCCATCCTTTCAGCTTTGGTATGCTTGCCATAAACACTGGTGATCCAAATAGCCTTACCAGTACTAACATTATGAAAGCAGCAAGAAATGGCTTGAAAATCAATCTTCCTAATAATAATAATAATAGTAATAATAATAGGAAACTAATACTTATATAGTTATATTACTAAAGAATGACAAATTGTAATAATAGTAATAGTAATAGTAATAATAATAATATTCTGTAACTAATTAAATATTAAATCTTAGATCCGTAAGACAAACAATATCATTTCCATTGCCATTTTCAATGTATACATGTATATATATTGCCGGGCTCTTGATTCAAAATACATTGCATCAAAGATCGCATGATATTGAAACTATACACTTAATTAAAGTGGTACATTAAACTTCATTTGCTTTACACTTCTTATGATTTTTTGGGTTTTAATGTAACAATGTATTGGAGGGTCTATAAAAGAGTGTACATAAAGAGTTTAAGAAAAGTGAAAAGTGTGGATAAATTATGTTTAAAAGATAGAAATGTTGTTAGCTGCATATTACTTCCCTTGAAAGAAAATAGGAACAATGGGAAGTTGATTTTGGGATAGACGGAAAAGAAAAGTTGTAATTTCTTTTTTGCAATGGATGGAGCAATAAATAATTATCTTGATGTTGATTTTCGGTTATGGTGATAACTTGAAATGCCTTTTAAAATTTCTTAGAGAAAAAAGAAATGACTGGGCTGGCTATTGGTATTTCGGGCATGAGATCTGGTGAACGCGCACTGCTACATGTTGGATGGGAACTAGCATATGGAAAAGATGGAAGCTTCTCTTTTCCAAATGTTCCACCTGAGGCCAGTGTTATGTATGAAGTTGAATTAATTGGTTTTGATGAAACTAAAGAAGTGAGTAATTGCAAAGTTTGATGTATAAGTCTATAAGAGGGTACATTCTATGGCACCAAACAGTACCTCAGTTTATTTGAAGTTGTGTAGGGCAAAGCACGTAGTGACATGACAGTAGAGGAGCGGATTGGTGCTGCTGATAGGAGAAAGATGGATGGAAATGTTTTTTTTAAAGAAGAAAAACTCGAGGAGGCAATGCAACAGTATGAAATGGTAAATGAACTGCAAAATTCTTTAGTGATGCTTTTTAGCTATATATAATTGAGGTTGTAACTGTGGAATTATTATCCATTGGTTGAGCTAGGCCATAGCATATTTGGGAGATGATTTTATGTTTCAATTGTTTGGCAAATACCGGGATATGGCTTTAGCGGTAAAGAATCCTTGCCACCTTAACATGGCACAGTGCATGTTAAAGCTCAACCGCTATGATGAAGCGATAAACCAATGCAGCATTGTAAGTATACAAATTTTCAAAAAAAAGTTTTGAACTCCATTGCCCTCTTTCTCTCTTGGGCTATTAATGCGTATATATTATTTTGTTTCAATGTAGTTTCAAGGATAGATTTCAAAGTTAAAAGTGAGGAAGTTTAATGTATTGACTATGTCTTGTTGGCTAATTACTGAGTAAGATTAGGAATACCCGAAATATTTTAGTTTGAGTAGGAATAGAATGATGGCTACTAGGATTAACTAGCTTACTTGTTGACCAAGTTGGGTTAACACTATAAATAACACAACCAAGTTATGGGTTTTCAAATGAAATTGTATGAGAGTTATTGTAATAGGTTTTGAGTTATATTTTTCTAATATAATAAAAGCGTGTTCTCATCAAATTGTGTGTTTTACTTTGTCTTTGATTGTTACTTTAAAATCAATGTCTTAATATGAGTAAACACCCAAGAAACAGTATCCTTTTCACCTTCTACGCAATGACAAATGAGACCTAGATTGATTGACTTTTTCTGTAAATTGTTAGGTGTTGGTGGAAGATGAAAACAATGTTAAAGCATTGTTCAGACGAGGGAAGGCTAGAGCAGCACTTGGACAGACAGATGCAGCCCGAGAAGACTTCCTTAAAGCACGCAAGTTTGACCTGCAAGACAAGGCTATTGTACGCCAGTTGGACCTGCTCGACAAACATGACAAGGCGGTCTACCAAAAACAAAAGGAACTCTACAAAGGGTTATTTGGAAAAAGACCCGAACCCAAACCCGAGAAGAAGAATTTCCTTGTTGCAATTTGGCATTGGTTGCTGTCTCTGTTTTATCACCTCTTCAGGCACAAAACTGATAAAACCAACTGAGCTGTGAATCTTTCCTTTCACCAAGATCTACATTACATCTGTCAATGAAGACAAATATAGTTTGGACTGTGGAAAGATATCCTCCTTGCTTCTTCTCCCTTACAATAGTCACCCTTATATTGGTTGTGTACTTTTTGATTGTTAATCTTCACAAGTGTCAAACAATGTAATCCGAAATCAGCCATTTTGGTGTCGAAATGGCAAGTGAACTTAATCAAGCATTCCTTTGATACAATTTGATAATAATTGATTTTATTAAATAATAAATCCTCAAAGGATATGTAGGGATTCCTAACTATAGTAGCAATAGTAAATAAAGTAGGAAAAATAAATATGCTAACAACATAGTATAGAAACTCATAATAATACTCCGTATACGTTTCTTCCTCTTGGAAGCCAACTCGGATTATTTCACCTTCACGCCCCCCTTCAGCTCTTGCTTGTAGAGCTAGACCACTTTGAGAACATAAAAACTTGGTTATTTTTCTTATTTATTTTTCACTTGCGAAATTGATGATGTTTGGGAGGATCTGGCCTATATTGTGTCAATGATACGATGGCGAGATGGCTTGTCTCCCTTCTTCTAGACCCTCTTTCCTTCTTTCCCTCTTTCTTGGCAGAATGCCAAGGAAGACGTCTTTGTAATTTACAAGGTTAATTGAATAATCTTAAATGTTCATTGTCCAACCCTGTATTGATGTAAATAAAAGCTTGGATTATGATTATAAGTTAACAATGGACAATTGACAATCTCTTAAACTGTGGAAGAAAGTTAACATAATTTATTAGGGTTAATCGACTGAAGAATGTTGGTTAACTAACCTGCTTAGAAAATCAGTCCAAAGTTTGGTGAGGATAATTTCGAAGATTATAGGTTGTGTGTTGGGAATCAAGAGACCTAATCTCTAATTTATCGAGAAATATGTGCAAAATTATAAGTGGGTTATTATTATTTTTTTGAGCAAATCAATAATCTTTATGTTTGTAATAAGATTTCAACATAGCATAAGTTTTTACTAATATCTAACACCTTAATTAAAATTCTTCATTTAATAAACATTTTGAAGATCTATAGAATTTTAAATATCAATATATTTAGAAGGATATTTTAAAATCCTAATTGAAAATATTGAAAAAGTAATATAATGTTTTACATCCTAGTTGAATAAACATATATTCCGTATTTTTGACAGTTAGATATGTTTTTAGTCACTGAAAGAATGATTATTTTGTTTGTTGCCCTTGTAATTATTTTTGTTTAAGTCATCCTTAAAAAATATTATTTATAAAAAATGGTCTTTAAACATAATTAACACTTCTAGTTTGTTGAGATAACATAAAATTATGTATTTAACGCCATAGTCTTTCATTTTTAAAATTACATGCTGCACACTAATGTTTTAAATTATGTCTTTATTCATATATTACATATCTAATTCTCATTTTTTTGGGAATATAATTCAACAAAATTTGAAAATTGAGGATGTAATTATATGAGGGACACAATTTGAGACATATGAGTTGTGTATGAGTAATCCAACTAATATAATACGGAGTAATATATTATCTCAACAGATTAGAAGTCTTAGTTAGGTTAAAGGACTATTTTAAAATTATAATTTTTTTAAAGATGACTTAAACAAAAAAGTAGATATATATATATATATATATATATATATATATATATATATATATATAGAAATCATCCTAAATAAGACTAAAATATAGAGAAAAGTACCAAAATAGGACTTTCATGTTTTTTTCCCGGAATAGGACTTTGCACTGTGGTAATGTGACTTTGCATTGTGGTAATGTGTCAGTATACATGTGCAAATTACTATATACTTTTTTGGTAATGTATATGACCATGTTTGATAATGTAAATCTTATTTTGGGAATAAAAACATGGAATTCCTATTTTGGTATATTTTCAATGTTTTAGTCCTAATTTAGTCTTTCTTCCATATATATAATTATATTTAAAAAACATGGTGTAATTATGCATTGGACTATGACTTACTCCGCATTTTTTTCAATTTATTATTTTTATTGAAATCAGATCAGATAAAAAATAATTTTAAATACAATTTCAATCACATCAAAATTTAATAGAATGAGATTAGATTGAATCATAAATTGGAGAGAATAAGTTTTTTTTGTTTTTCTTTTTCTAATACGTCTTATGAGTCATATCTAAGACACTAGCCAAACGACCCTTCTCCAGTGCTCCACGCCTCCGCCGGAAGGTAATCTAACATTCGTCCATTCTTTTATCTCAATGTTTCCCATACCATGGATTTTCATTAGCAGTAAGCTAAATACTCGGTATTTGTTTGATTATTCTAGACAATTATCATTTGTGATTTGGGATTTGTGGGTTTCGGTGCTGTGAATCTGTGATTAGGTTAAATTCCATATGAATGTTTGCTTATTTTATATTAATCTAAATAGTGAAGTGTTGAATTATTGGCGAATGAGAACAAAGCTTAGGTTATTGCTCGATCTGGTTAATGGTCCATGTTTAAGGGTGGTTTTTTGGCTAATGCTTCTGCTATCATGTTATATTTTTGGGTATTTTTTTTTAAAATCATATTATCAAATTTGTCTATCCATTTTTTTTCGTTTAATTCACTATTTTAAATACTTCGTTTAATGTTAAACTAATCATTTTTTATTCCAAAGATGCCAGAGCAACAATACTCAAATTGAGATCTATTCAGTGGACAGCTCACCAAGTAAAGAGCATTGAGAAGGTAATTATATACTCATATACAACATATTGTGTAAATAAGCAATCACATGCTTTTATTTTAACATTATTTGTAGGATTGTAAGCTTTATTTTTATGCTGTAGATCACTTCTTTACTTATAGTTGGACACTTGTACTCTTGATAAATATTTTCGGTTTGACCTAGCGACTTGGGCACCACTTTTTCTGGTTGCAGGATAGCAGAAGAGCTGTTTGCCACAGTGTTGAAAAACGCAACACTCCCTTTGTGTTCTGTGCCAATTAGCAGGGGGGAGAGAGCATGAGCGCTGCAGAGCTGCCAAATAGGGAAGTTAATGTGTTGAGAGGACACGAAGGAGCGGTTCTTGCTGCTAGGTTCAATAGCAATGGCGATTATTGCTTGAGCTGCGGGAGGGATCGAACCATCCGACTATGGAATCCTCACCGCGGAATTCACATCAAAACGTACAAATCTCATGGCCGTGAAGTCCGAGACGTCCATGTCACTCAGTACGTTACTCTCTCATTTTATTCATTGTTCTTGTATCGAATCATCGAATCTCTCCTTTCACCAGAGGGAACTTTTCTTTATTTGATCAGTGAATATATTGTCAGCGAAATGTTTGTTGGGCGCACACATATTCTTACATATTTATTTATCTCCTATCTTAATTACTAAAGCTATGAAACAAGGAAAAAGGAAAGTCGGCAGCAAGAAAAAAAGGGAAACAGATTTGGACTTCTATGCATGAGTTGGCCGGGGATAACCCCAAGTTCCCAACTTGATAATGGTGGCTAATTGATAGTGATGGAGGTGGCTTATGGTGGTGGAGTTTTGCAATAAAAGGAGAGCTCACCTTATCATGCTCTAATGTGGAGAGATGCTTTGAAAATTGGTTCCTCAAGCCTAGGAGAGACTTGACATCGCATGCTAGAGAGGGTATGTTGTATCCCCTAGTATTACACCTGATCCTCAAATCCTTAAACAAATCAGTGGAATCATGTCTAAGTGTTACGATCCTTTCTGGAATGAATTCTCCAACCCCAAACCATATTACTTAACCCTGACAACCTTGAGCCTATCTCCATCCTAAAAGAGCCGTATACCCTGCCCAGACTACCCCACTCCCTACTTGAGTCACTCCATCAAAATAACACATTTTGTGCCAAAAAAAAAACCATATCACACAATAAGTCAATTTCCTTTTTCATTTCCCTAAGCTAGGGCCGAAACACACCAAGCCAAACAACCATATTTCATCACCCAACATCCCACAAACATTGTCCCCACCTTGTCCCCTAGTACAACCGAAATAACAAGCACAACAAGCCAAGGGATATTTGTGATTACTTTGACCTTTAAACCACCATAAAAGCCACCCTATAAAATCCATATTTCTCACACCCCACTGTTCCCCACTAAGGTCGAATGAATCACTCCCCAACCACCAAATATTCACCTCACTAGCCAAGCCAAAATACCCAACACATCACCCATCCATTTTGCCCTCTAATATGGCCGAAAATCCCCTTCCATTCATGAATATTCATTCACAAATCCTTGTCCCCATTTTCCCTGATTTTATTCCATGAAAGGACTCAAGCACATGACTGCATTTTCTAGGATTTGTGGAAGAAATAGCTTAGTATTTTCCCTTGTATGAGTGCCTTTAAATTTTGACCATAGGCCTATTGTAATGCTCAGATTGTATTCTTCATTTCAAGATAGAAATACACTGATTGTATTCTGTTTTCAAATCCTAATTTCTATATCTTAAGGTTGGTTTCCTTAAGTGTGAGTGTTAGGTTCTAGTATTTCATTAAGTGTGTTATCTTAATTGAGATCTAGATTTCAACCCCAAGAAGGGATAAGAGTGTGTTATATCTCTTAGACCTCCTTGGTTTATCCCCGTTACTAAAACACTTCCTTTTTTTTGTTCCTTGAAATTGCCCAATAATCGATTACCTGCATGGAATAATCGATTATCCACTCACAAGAAACATCTGCAGTCACCAATAATCGATTTTCATATTTGTGTAAATCGACTATCAACCCCTTCAGAAACTCTCCACCAAATCCTTTGAGAAACTGAACCCTTCCATAATCGATTATCTCTTTAGGTAATCGACTATCACTCCTCCATCTAAAACCACTGTTTTTCTTCAAACAACCTACGCCCAGATCCAACATTTGGTATCAAAGCCTGTTGTTGAACATCTCTTGAGGCCATACAACACACTTCCAACTCTTTTCATTTCTTCTTTCATTTCTCGGCCTAAACTGCTGCCATAACTCTCTCCTTTCACTCTCTTCAATATGTCAAACACTTCACCAAGCATCACCAATGAAGAGCTCTGGGTTTCTAATACCGAGCTCAAAGCCCAAGTAGAGTACTTGGCAAAACAGGTTGCTCAACTCACTAAGTTAAAAAGTAACTTGGTGAACGCTCCGGAAGAAAGTGATGAAGAAAAGGAAGAAGTTCGACTAGAAGCTGATTTTAGTCACACTACTGGAGGAACTGCACAACAAAAGGGAGCTACTGATTTCAAGGTTGACATACCAACCTTTGAAGGAAAGAATGATCCGGACGACTTTCTAGAGTGGCTGGAAACAGTTGAGCGTGTCTTTGATTTCAAAGATGTGCCTGAAGATAAGAAAGTCAAGATTGTGGCGTTGAAGTTCCGAAAGTATGCGTCCACTTGGTGGTCCAATCTTTCCACCAAAAGAAGGCGTGAAAACAAGGCTCCGGTTAAAACTTGGTTCAAAATGCGGAGCTTGTTGAAGAAGAAGTTCTTGCCCGAACAATACGTACGAGACAACTTTGCTAAGCTTCAACACTTAAGGCAAGGTACCCGGTTTGTTGAGGACTATACTCGGGAGTTTGAAGAACTTTTGATGAGGTGTGACCTCCAAGAAGATGACTCACAAACGTTGGTCCGTTATTTGTTTGGGCTTAACACACAAATCGCCAACGTGGTGGAGTTACAAGCCTACGACACCTTTGAAGAACTTTCCAAACTAGCTCTTAAGGTTGAGTCTCAACTTAAGAGAAGCAAAACCCCTTTTGGCCGTCCCCCTCCCTTCTCAAAAAACACACAAACTACACCCCGTACCACCCCCTATGCCACTGCCCAAAACCCCTCCTCTAAACCCAACTCCATCCCTTCCACTTCCAATAATCCGCCACCCCCAAAAACCACCCTACCCAACACCCGAGCTCCTAAATGCTTTCGTTGTCAAGGCATAGGTCATTATGCCAACGAATGTCAAACAAGAAGATTATGGCCATTGTGGAGTATGAAGAGGAAGAAGACAGCCCCTCTTGGGTCGAAGAAGTAGCAGAAGAAGAAGAATGTCTTGGAGCAGATGAAGGCGAGCTCTTAGTCATTCGGAGAGCGTTGAGCAACTTGGCTGCCCCGGACGATCAATTGCAACGAGAGAATATTTTCCATACCCGTTGTACCATACAAAAGAAGGTGTGTTCATTAATTGTGGACAGCGGGAGTTGCACCAACGTTGCATCAAAGACGTTGGTGGAAAAGCTGAAGTTAAAGGCCTCACCACACCCTCGGCCTTATACCATCCAGTGGCTAAATCATGGTAAAGGATTACGCGTGGATTCCCGATCTCTAGTTTCCTTGAGCATAGGGAAAAGCTATGTGGATGACATATGGTGCGACATCATCCCGATGGATGCGTGTCATATCTTGTTGGGACGACCTTGGTTATTTGATCGAAGAGTTACTCACGACGGGTACGCCAACACGTACTCCTTCCTGGTCAACAAAAAGAAGGTCACCCTCACCCCCCTTCCCCCAACAACAACCACGGCCTCACCTCCTCAAAAAGAAGAACCCCCTATCCTACTCTCCACCATATTACAAGCTGAACACCATGAACTCCAAAGCCAAAAAGACCTCATCCTCTTTGAAGAAGATGAAACCAAACCCCTGCCCCCATCCGAACCCCTTCACCACCTTGCCCAACCCATACTCAACTGTTTCTCACATGTTTTCCCTGAAGACATTCCCCACGGACTTCCCCCGAAACGAGACATCCAACACAAAATCGACCTTATCCCAGGAACTGCCCTACCCAATAAACCAGCTTACCGAATGAATCCTGAAGAAACCAAGGAGATTCAGAGGCAAGTTGATGAGTTGATAACCAAGGGATTCGTAAGGGAGAGTTTGAGTCCTTGTGCTGTCCCAGCGCTTTTGGTGCCAAAGAAAAATGGTACATGGCGTATGTGTTGTGATAGCCGATCCATAAACAAGATTACCATCAAGTATCGGTACCCCATACCGAGACTTGAGGACATGCTGGATGAGCTTCACGGTTCCAAGGTGTTCTCGAAAATCGATCTACGAAGTGGCTACCATCAAATTCGAATTTATGAAGGAGATGAGTGGAAAACAACCTTCAAAACCAAGTTTGGGTTATATGAATGGTTAGTCATGCCATTCGGCCTCACCAATGCACCCAGCACCTTTATGAGGTTGATGAACCAAGTTTTGAAGCCCTTCCTCGGTCACTTTGTCGTTGTTTACTTCGACGACATCTTGATCTACAGTCGCAGCGAAGAGGAGCATATTAATCACCTCACTTTGGTGATTAAGAAGTTAGACGAGGAGAAGCTGTACGGGAATCTTGAGAAGAGCCAATTCTTTTCTCAGGAAACGGAGTTCTTGGGATACTTTATCTCGAGTGAAGGAATCAAAGTTGATAAAAAAAAGACTCAGGCCATAAGGGACTGGCCCGTTCCCACGTCAATGCAGCAAGTTAGAAGTTTTCATGGACTTGCATCTTTCTACCAGCGATTTGTGAAGGATTTCAGTACCATAACTGCCCACCTCACGGATTTGACGAAAAATCAGAAGTTCGAATGGAATCCTAAAGCCCAACTAGCCTTCGAAGCAATCAAGGAACGCTTAACGCATGCTCCCGTGTTAGCCCTTCCTAGTTTTGAGAAACTATTCGAGGTTGAATGTGATGCCTCAGGAGTTGGCATTGGGGCTGTCCTATCTCAAGAAGGACATCCAGTTTCATACTTCAGTGAAAAGTTAAATGAGACCAGGAGGCGTTACTCCACATATGACAAGGAGTTTTACGCGCTAGTTCGCTCCCTCGAACATTGGAGACACTACCTTGTGGGAAAGGAGTTTATTCTGCATTCTGATCATGAGGCATTGAAGTACATTCAAGGACAACATAAACTTCGACCCCGCCATGCTAAATGGGTCGAGTACATTCAGACCTTCACATTCACAATCAAACACAAGAATGGAGTCATGAACAAAGGAGCCGACGCCTTGTCAAGAAGGCATTTTTTACTAACGGTACTTAGTACCAAAATTCTTGGTTTTGAAATTTTGCAGGAACTATACAAAGAAGATGAAGATTTCAAGGATGTGTATGCCCAATGCCTCTCTCGGCCCTATGAAGACTACCTCATCAAGGACGGTTATCTTTTCCATGGAAATCAACTGTGCATTCCGAAGAGCAGCGTACGTGAGACCCTCATAGAAGAAATCCATGGAGGCGGCCTAGCTGGTCATTTTGGAATCAACAAAACCTACTTGATGATGAAGGAACATTATTTTTGGCCAAAAATGGAAAGAGACATTGAACACTTTATCAAGAGATGCCACACCTGCCACCTTGCGAAAGCTCATGCTTTGCCACAAGGAGCACACTTACCACTGCCCGTCCCTTATGCTCCATGGGAAGACATTAGCTTGGACTTCATTACCGGGCTGCCCCGAACTCAAAAAGGAAAAGACTCAATCATGGTGGTAGTGGACAGATTCTCAAAGATGGCTCACTTCATTCCGTGTGTCACCACCTACGACGCGTCACAAGTGGCTGATCTCTATTTCAGAGAGATAGTTAAACTACATGGCGTTCCCCGAAGCATGGTCTCTGATCGGGATCCGAAGTTCTTAAGTCATTTTTGGATGACCCTTTGGCGGAAGCTAGGCACGAAACTCAAGTTCAGCACATCAAGCCACCCGCAAACAGATGGTCAAACGGAAGTTACAAACCGGACGCTTGGAACCCTTCTTCGGGTACTAATCAAGAAAAACATCAAGCAATGGGAAGAGCTTTTACCGCATGCTGAGTTCGCTTACAACAGGACCCCAAACAAAACAACTGGAGTATCCCCGTTTATGGTTGTGTATGGCTCGAACCCCCTCACCCCACTTGAGCTTGACCCTATCATGGGAAAAGGACAATATAGTTGGGAAGCTGACAAACGATCCAAGGAGATTCAAGAACTACACGGGAAGGTTCGAGAGAAGATTGAGGCGATGAATGAAAAGGTGAGTGCACGCATCAACAAAGGAAGAAGGCTCACGAGTTTCCAGCCTGGAGATTTAGTATGGATTCATCTCAGAAAAGAACGTTTTCCAACAAAACGCAAGTCCAAGTTAATGCCAAGAGCTGATGGTCCGTTCGAAGTAGTAGAGAAAATCAATGAGAATGCTTACAAGATCAACCTTCCGGGAGATTATGGAGTCTCGGCTACATTTAACGTGAAAGATCTCAGTCCATATTTTGATCCTGAAGAAATTCCGAGTTTGAGGTCAAACTCTTCTGAAGAAGGGGAGGATGTTGTATCCCCTAGTACTACACCTGATCCTCAAATCCTTAAACAAATCAGTGGAATCATGTCTAAGTGTTACGATCCTTTCTGGAATGAATTCTCCAACCCCAAACCATATTACTTAACCCTGACAACCTTGAGCCTATCTCCATCCTAAAAGAGCCGTATACCCTGCCCAGACTACCCCACTCCCTACTTGAGTCACTCCATCAAAATAACACATTTTGTGCCAAAAAAAAACCATATCACACAATAAGTCAATTTCCTTTTTCATTTCCCTAAGCTAGGGCCGAAACACACCAAGCCAAACAACCATATTTCATCACCCAACATCCCACAAACATTGTCCCCACCTTGTCCCCTAGTACAACCGAAATAACAAGCACAACAAGCCAAGGGATATTTGTGATTACTTTGACCTTTAAACCACCATAAAAGCCACCCTATAAAATCCATATTTCTCACACCCCACTGTTCCCCACTAAGGTCGAATGAATCACTCCCCAACCACCAAATATTCACCTCACTAGCCAAGCCAAAATACCCAACACATCACCCATCCATTTTGCCCTCTAATATGGCCGAAAATCCCCTTCCATTCATGAATATTCATTCACAAATCCTTGTCCCCATTTTCCCTGATTTTATTCCATGAAAAGACTCAAGCACATGACTGCATTTTCTAGGATTTGTGGAAGAAATAGCTTAGTATTTTCCCTTGTATGAGTGCCTTTAAATTTCGGCCATAGGCCTATTGTAATGCTCAGATTGTATTCTTCATTTCAAGATAGAAATACACTGATTGTATTCTGTTTTCAAATCCTAATTTCTATATCTTAAGGTTGGTTTCCTTAAGTGTGAGTGTTAGGTTCTAGTATTTCATTAAGTGTGTTATATCTTAATTGAAATCTAGATTTCAACCCCAAGAAGGGATAAGAGTGTGTTATATCTCTTAGACCTCCTTGGTTTATCCCCGTTACTAAAACACTTCCTTTTTTTTGTTCCTTGAAACTGCCCAATAATCGATTACCTGCTTGGAATAATCGATTATCCACTCACAAGAAACATCTGCAGTCACCAATAATCGATTTTCATATTTGTGTAAATCGACTATCAACCCCTTCAGAAACTCTCCACCAAATCCTTTGAGAAACTGAACCCTTCCATAATCGATTATCTCTTTAGGTAATCGACTATCACTCCTTCTCCATCTAAAACCACTGTTTTTCCTCAAACAACCTACGCCCAGATTCAACAGGGTAAAATTGTGTGTCGAGGGAGAAGAATCCATAGTAATTTTAGAGAGTAATGTTGTTGATAGTAATGCTAAATTATGTGCGTCTTTTAGAATTTGTTGAAAGTTCTAAACAATTTGTGAGAGGCTTTACAATTTTTCCTTCAAAGTTGTACTCCGTACTATGATCCAAATTTAAATAGAAAGTTGTGGATGTAGTTTTATTGAGAAAACTTAACCATGTTAAAATATTGTGCATTCTTGTATTGTTAGTTTTCTCTATTCTTGCATATATTATCCTGAATAGTGGAATCATTTTTCCCAGCAATGTTTTTTCTAAAAAAGTATATTCATGTGTATACTTTATAAGAAGTACAAACAACAACAGAAGTATTTTGTGCTGAAGCAAAATTCAACTATTGAGTATTGTTGAAGGGTAGAATGCAAACCTAATGTATCATTTGAGCCGTAGCAGCAACGTTTAAGCATCTATCGCTAATTTTCTGTGATTATACCTGCACCTTTTGATGACGTGTGATACTCAAGTGCTTTCAAAATGCAGGGATAACTCCAAGCTATGTTCATGTGGAGGAGACCGACAAATCTTTTACTGGGATGTCTCATCTGGTCGTGTAATTAGAAAATTCAGGGGCCATGATAGTGAGGTAAAAGACGTTTCTGAGGAAAATCAGTCATGATAATATCTGATGATTCATAAATTCAAAATCTTCTTTATCAATCTTTTGGTTAGCTTGCATGTAATTGTTGGTATTGGAAGATGATTTTAAAACAGTATGATGGGTTTTATCCTGATTTCAGTGTGTGATCTTAATTTCAAAGTCCATCTGTTATGTTTGAATATCATAATATCTGATGTAATAAAATTCCCTTTATCATGCTTCTGGTATGGCAAATTTTGACTTAGAAATATGCGGGGTATGAATGAATGACATCTTTTTGTGTCTAATTTATACAAAAAAAATAATTAAAGTTCCCTTTTATAAAATTGTCTACTTTAATGAACTTGGTTCTGCTCCAGCAACATCATTATGATATTTTGTTTGCATGAAAATGTTTGTTAATTCTGTCCGTTGTTAATGGAGGACGAAACCAAATGGCGCATAAAAAATCCTTTTGCTTCTTACTTTCTATGATGTTTTGGCAATGAACAGTCTCTATATATTTACAGGGTAAGACTGCCTACATCTTGACCCGCAAGACTCCAACAGAATTTGGAATATACTGGGTTCTTGTGGGTGCTGTTAGAAATGTTTGTTTGTTATGATTTGTTGTACAAGTTTTTTTAGTAGTTATTTCATTGGTTTCCTCACATGCTTGAAATACCTCGCACTTCCCTTCTCGTGCATCTTTGCCAGGTGAATGCAGTGAAGTTCAATGATTATGCTACTGTGGTCGTGTCTGCGGGATATGATAAATCTGTGCGTGTCTGGGACTGCAAATCCCACAGCACAGAACCAATTCAGGTAAACAACTTTCCCCTACATTCTAGATACTTGCATTCAAATTTATTTGTTAATGCTTTTGCTTGTAAGTACCCATAACGTAGTTTCCAATGATCAATCAGTTAGGAATAATATGGTTAGTATTGTGTTATTATAAATTTGGCCTAAATTTTATGTCTTCCACAAATATAAACTTTTCCATCATTAATATGCAGATTATTGAGACATTTCTAGATAGTGTCATGTCAGTTTGTGTGACAAAAACTGAAATAATTGCTGGAAGCGTTGATGGTACTGTGCGAACATTTGACATTCGAACTGGTAGGTAAGTACTAATTTTGAAAATTTTTGGAATTATATTTTATAGCTTTGATAAATGCTGAAATACCTGCAAGATATTTGCAAAAATAAGGTCCCATATGGTATTGTTTTGCCAGGGAAATATCTGATAGCTTGGGGCAACCGGTGAACTGCATCTCGCTGTCTAACGATGGGAATTGTATACTTGCTAGCTGCCTCGACTCAACCCTTCGACTCATGGATAGGTCAATTTTTTGCAGTCTTGGCTCTTGAATGCTTTGCATATATTCATTTGGAGCACATAATTTACTACACCACACTTTCTTTGCCTCACTGTTTGTTTAACCCCAATAGGTCTACTGGTGAACTTTTGCAAGAATACAAGGGACACACTTGCAAGGTCTTGAGTCAAGCATTGCCCATATCCAACCTTTGTTACTCATGTATTGCCTTATGCAATCCAAATTAATGCACCCTCTGTCCTATATTTAAACCCTTACTTTTTTTTTGCGGATGTCCCGAACTAAAACTCTCATTCCTTTTAAGGGATGATTTGAGTAGTTCATATTGTTTCTCTCTCTCCTCTGCACATATTTCAACCACATAAGTTCAATATTTCTTAAACTCAAAGTACACGAGGGAACTAAAATATGGGACGGAGGGAATAACATTTCTTTTAATGAAATGGAATGGTCGATTATTCATCAAGTATTGAGTCAACATACATTGTTTCATAACTAATTAATAACATCTGAACATTTTTTGTCTCATAGTCTTCGAAAACTGATTGCTGTCTCACAAACACCGATGCACATGTGATTGGTGGTTCTGAAGATGGGTTCGTTTACTCCTGGGATCTGGTCGATGCATCTGTGACATCCAGTTTCAAAGCTCATTCTTCTGTGGTAAAACATTCTATCAAGTATTTAAACATGTATCAATCACTATCCCACAGTCCATGAGATTACTCTGCTTATGCTGTTCCCTGTTATGCACTATGTGTATATAAATGTTATGCATGAACATTATTTTAGACTAATTCTTGCTGGTATCTCTACACTTTATTTTCTGCAATTGCAACATAACACCAAATGTGGAGAACTGTTTGCCCTTACCTCGTTTTATTCATATGCCCAACAAATCTGTCTTGTTTAGTTATACACCGTGCTTTCATTATATCTGTTTAGGACCCGAATTTCGGGAAGGTTCAAGTGACATTCGTAAAATTGACGGTTTCTACCCCCCTAACCCCCCGGTAAACCCCCCACCCGGCCCTGACCCGAACACACCCCCCCCTTCAATTCGGGTCGGGGCCGGGTGGGGGGTTTACCGGGGGGTTAGGGGGGGGGGGTGGAGAAACCGTCAATTTTACGAACGGAGCACCCCCAGGTCATCCCATGACATTGAGGTCCAAAGTCACTTGAACCTTGGTGCCCGAATTTTACCTCGTTTTTTATTTTTTAGATTGCGATCCCCGATTCCTGTTTTTTTTCTCCAGGTAACCAGTGTAAGTTATCATCCAAAAGATAGCTGCATGATAACTTCATCTGTGGACGGGACAATCCGAGTTTGGAAAACTTGAAAGGGCAAATCCAAAACAAAAAAAAAACAAAAGAAATGCCGATTCTTGGGCGTTAATGTGGTTCAAATGAAGGGAATCCCTTCCAAAGCACGGGAATTGAATGGTCGAAGCGTTACAGCCAACAATACCTGCAACTGGAGGCAGGTAAGAAGAGAAGAGGTTAATTGAAGAATGATAAAGAGCTCCACTGCATCTCTTATTTGAATTACTATAATAATTTATGCAATATTGTTCTTAGATACAGCTTTGGTGGTCAATTTGGTCAAGGGGAGTGGAGGCTTATTATTCACCCTTCCCAGAAAAAAAGTAATACTCCATACATTTATTTTTTGGGGCAATCAATGGATAAAGCTTTCTTCTTAACCTAAAGAGAACCAATGTTTGCAATATTTCTTCTATATTTTAGGGCAATTAATGGTTAAAGTTTGTGACAATTCTTCTATATTTCCAAGGGTAATTAATCTGCACACTCAAAAAGAGAGAAAAATTAACTTTGCACAATCGAGAGAAAAAATAATGTACCTTTAAAAACACTATTGTTTGTTGCAAAATTAACTTTTACTTTGCTATTTACATATTGAAATTGAATTTTTGTTTTCTTTACTTATTTTACTAATCACTTAATTAAATAAAATAGTCAAGCCATCTTTTCCATAGATTACTTCTTCTGCTCTAGTATATTTGTTCAGTTTGATTTTTTTGAATCAAACTGGACAAACTTTGAACTTCAATTAAATACAAACCGTAATGTATTTTAACATAAAAATGACTTTTTTGGATTTATCGTATTGAGAACTTTCAAAATTATATTTCATTATGCTAACATGCAATATAAATTGAGAGTAATTGGAGTTCAAGATTTGTCCAGTTTGATTTTAAAAAGTCAAACAAGACAAATACATTGGGACGGAGGTAGTATTTTATAACTTTTGATCCGTTAAATACTTCCTCTCATAAAAAGGTTTATATTGCCTTTTATCGCCATTTTAAAAAAAGTTGTACTCAATTTTGGAAAAAAACTTTGATGTTTTTTGATGGGACGGAGGGAATATGTAATTTTTATAATTCTATACCAATTTCCAACTAAAGTAGATTGAATTTTTTTTAGTTAAGAGGAATTTTATTTTGAGATAGGAGGATTAAAACATTTAAAAGTGCACACTACCACATTTTTTGATAAAAAATTAACCACAGTGATTGCCTCATTAGGATTAGATTTGATTTATTCATCAAGGCAAAAATAATAAGGCATAGTCTTGTTATCAAGGCATTAATAATGCCAAAATTAATGCAAAAATAACAAATTTTGATCAAAGGCATAGTCTTGTTATCCACTGTGACTGTCTCATTAGGATTAGGTTTATTTTACATTACAGAATGTCCAAATAAACTGAAAGTGGCATCAACCCTTATCCAAAAGTGTTGTATTAGGAGATTAATTAGATTCAATATTTTAATATAGTTCTATTATAGTGTCTTATGCTCTAATTTAGTGATCTCTTTTTTGAGTGATATTGACTCTATTACAAAGTAGTATCTATTTATACTACTCTGATACACCTCAACCCGACGATGTTCTCGACGAGACGGAAACCCCTTCGGCGCCCCTAGCCATGAGCCGCCCGAAGAGAAATATCCAACCGCCCCGGCGTTATCAAGATTATGTTTAATTATTTGTTTTTACCATGTTTATTTAATTCTTGTAATTTAGATTTTTCTAGGTGAGCGAATTATAAGCTCCTTCGAGGGTTTCTTTTCGGTTCTTTACCTCGTCGCTTTTTTTGAACCGACAGGATAGAAAACTAGTTCTAGTAGGAATGGGGAACCCAACTCTATTTAAAGGGTGTTGTACGTAACCAAGAAGGGAGCAAAAAATACAAACCCTATTTTCCCCTACTTCTTCCTCTCCAAACCCTCTTCCCTCCTTCCCCACGGCACTACTGTCGTTTCTTCTCCATTGTTGCGCAGCCAAAGGTACCTTAGGGTATCAAGTGGTGCTTTCATTCTCGACCTCATGTCTACCCCCCACCACCATCCCGGAAAACAGCCCCCCCTCCATTGAAGCTTGAGGATCTCATGCATGCCATAATGGACGTCTGTAAGGACCTCCATGCAACGAAGCAGCGGCTGGCAGAACTCACCACGGTGCCGCAAAACGACGCCAGGATTCCTCCCCGAACCCCTCATATGGGATGGCGACCACCGCCATCGCGCACCACCTCCTCGTCTTCTGAACCCGTGCCGCGCATGCGTGTGGACGCTCCTCGGTTCACGGGTGACGACCCCACTGGGTGGATCTTTCGCATACAGAAATACTTTGATTACTTTTTGATGCCCGAACCGGAATGCTTGCAGCTTGTGGCCATGTTGATTGATCACCCCGCCTCGGAGTGGTTTCACTATTACCAGGCCAACAATTGCGGCGCGACTTGGGATGCCTTTCTAGTGGCAGTCCAGCAACGGTTTGATCCTCATTATTACGAGAATTATGTGGGCTTACTCTCCAAGTTAACCCAAACCACCAACGTGCTTGATTACCAAACGGCGTTCGAATCTCTCCTCAACAAGGTCTCAGATGTGCCGGAAGCAACCCTTATCTCCATGTATGTGGCGGGCCTCAAGCAACCAATTCAACGCGAGGTTAACCTGTGGAATCCAACGACGCTTCCCTCGGCCTTTGCCCTGGCACGAGAGTTATCCGCTTGCCACCAGGATGCAGCGGCTGCCTACACACAGCCTGGCCGCCGACCTTGGGTGTCTCGGCCTCCCCTCACTACGGGGCCTGGTCTCTTACCTACCCCGGCTCCTGCCGCCAAACCTAATGTTGCTACAACAGCCCCCACCGCGGGATGCACTGCTCCAGGACCTGCCCTACCCATCATTCGTCTATCGGAGGCTGAAAAGACGGAACGTACTAAAAAAGAAACTGTGACGAGAAATACGTTCCCGGGAACAATTGTAGACGCTGTTTCTTGGTGTTAATGGGGCCCGATGATGATGAACTACCCACGCCAGACGATGCCCCTCTCCCCTTGGAGGTCGATGCCATGATCACGGGGGACGTCTCTAGTGTTCTCTCTCTTGCCGGCAGCCCGAGTCCCCGTTCGTTGAAGCTTGCAGGATCGGTCAATGGGTCCGCGATACAGGTTCTTTTGGATAGCGGCAGTACACACAACTTTATCCACCCCCGCGTCGCCGAGCGGCTCGCACTGATTTTACACCCGGTAGCCCCCTTTCGGGTCTATGTGGGCAATGGTGACTCCTTGCGTTGCTCTTACTCTTGCCCGCACACGCAGCTTTCCTTGCAAGGCCATGTCTTTGACGTTGATCTCTTCTTGCTCGAGATACATGGGCCGGATATCGTATTGGGGGTGCAATGGTTGCAGACTCTGGGTAAGGTTTCTCATGACTACGCACAGATGACGATGGAGTTCGTTTGGAATGGCACCACGGTCACACTTCGGGGTGACGCACCTGGTCCTCGCCCCATAGGCTATGATCAATTATGTACTATGTTGACGGCAGACCCGACGATGGATATCTACGAGTTGCTGCCCACTGAACCAGCCACCCTCCTTAATCTGACCGACGGGGAGCCTCTGCCGACGGATATTCCGGAGTCAATCCGGGCAGTATTACATGCTCACCAGGACGTCTTTGGCCTGCCGCAGGGATTACCGCCACAACGGTGTTGGGATCATCGGATTCATCTGGCAGATCGCACGAAGCCCATCAATGTCCGTCTGTACAGGTACCCGTACTTCCAAAAAACAGAAATTGAGCGCCAGGTTAACGACATGCTGCAACAAGGTATCATACGGCCGAGCCAGAGCCCATTCTCCTCCCCGGTTCTGTTGGTACGCAAAAAGGATGGGACGTTCCGCTTTTGTGTGGATTACAGAGCTCTAAACGCTGCTACTACGCCGGATCATTTTCCAATTCCTACCGCAGACGAACTCTTTGACGAACTTGGCCGAGCTCGGATCTTCACAAAGCTTGACCTCCGTTCGGGCTATCATCAGATCCGGATGCACGAACCGGATATCTTCAAGACGGCGTTCCGCACCCATGACGGGCACTTTGAGTTCTTGGTCATGCCTTTCGGCTTAACAAACGCCCCGTCCACCTTTCAGGCCGCCATGAACAGCATCTTTCTGGCACATTTGCGTCAGTTTGTGATTATCTTTTTTGATGACATATTGATTTACAGCCCTACGGTCGAAGCCCACGTGGATCATCTTGCTACGGTGCTCGGTACACTGAGCTCCCACTCCTTCTTTGTTAAACAGAGTAAATGTTCATTTTGCCGAACCACTATTGAATACTTGGGCCACCTCATCTCCGCTGGCAGTCTCCAACCCGATCCAGACAAGATATCCGCGATGGTCGCTTGGCCAACTCCAAAGACGGTGACACACTTGAGGGGCTTCCTCGGGCTATTATCGGCGTTTTATAGCTGGCTATGCAATGATCGCAGGCCCCCTCACTGATCTCCTCAAAAAGGACAGTTTTCTATGGGATGATCGCGCTGAGGACAGTTTCACACGGCTCAAGAAGGCCATGACGACGGCACCAGTCCTCCGCTTGCCGGACTTTACCCTTACCTTCTACGTCGAAACTGATGCATCTGATACGGGTATTGGGGCCGTGTTAATGCAACAGGACCATCCTTTAGCCTTCTTCAGTAAAAAGTTGGGCCCTCGACGCCGCGTAGCCTCCACGTATCACAAGAAGCTTTACGCCATCGTCGAGGCCGTACAAAAGTGGCGCCAGTACCTCCTTGGCCGCGAGTTTGTCATTTGCAGCGACCAACCCAGTCTCCGAGAGCTTCTACAGCAGGTGATCCAAACCCCCGATCAACAATTTTACATAAGGAAGTTAATGGGGTTTAAGTTTCGGATTGAATATAAACCCGGGCCGTCCAACCGCGCCGCGGACGCCCTATCCCGCCGCGATGATGAGGATGCTACCACTGCCATGTTTTTATCCTTCACACGGCCAGTACCTCAGCTCCTGCTTGATATCCAGAAGGATAATGCCACTGGTACGGAACTCCAGCCCTTGCACACGGCCGTACGGGCCGGCATCGCCCCGGAGCATCTATCGGTAGTTGCAGGTCTCTTATACTATAAGCGGCGTCTCTATGTCAGTTCCACACCACCGTTTCGAGAGCAATTATTAATGGAGTTCCACAGTACCCCGTTAGCAGGACATCAAGGCGTCGACCGAACCTTCCGCCGCCTCGCTGATGGGTTCTTTTTGCCGGCTATGAGACGCGATGTCCGTCAATTTGTGGCAGCATGTGTGGTATGCCAGGCCACCAAGTACTCCACGCAGAAACCCGCGGGACTCCTCCAACCCCTTCCGATCCCTGGTCAAGTATGGGAGTCGGCCTCGATGGATTTCGTTTCAGGTCTACCTTCGTCTCGCGGCCTCTCTGTTATAATGGTTGTGGTGGATCGTTTGTCCAAATACTCTCACTTTGGAGCATTGCCGGTTGGCTACGATGCCCCACGTGTGGCACAACTCTTCCTCGAGGTAGTCGTCAAGCACCATGGGTTTCCATTGGATATCGTTTCCGACCGGGACTCTGTGTTTATGAGCTCTTTTTGGAAGGAGTTAATGCGCTTAAGTGGTACCTCATTGAAGTATAGCACCGCGTACCACCCACAAACGGACGGCCAAACCGAAGTCGTCAACCGGAGTCTCGAACAGTATCTCATAGTGTCCGCTTAGAAGTTCATTTTTAATTGTCCGTGAGTCTTTAACCTAGTTGTTTGTAGCGAATCCAAATCCAACCATTTGTGGCCCATTTATTCTAATTTTTCATATCATATAATCCCTCCATCTTAGAATTATTGTCCATTTTGAATTTTTGGACAAATTATAACATTTATTTAACATAAGTTATGAGAAAATATATTCAATTACGTTATAATGTAAATTTAATATAAATTATTCATTTTAAAATGCAATTTTGACATTTTAGATTTTATTACATTTATGTATTTAAAATTATGCATAATTTGTGATTAAAGAGTGTCAAATTTGAACAAAAAAAAGTCAAAATGCAATAATAATTTTGGGAGGGAGGTAGTATATTTTTATATAACAGAGGGAGGATATAATATGGAGTTCGGAGTACAATATATGATTTGAAGTGCTTAAATAGTTTGCTCAAACATGAGCACAAATATCACCCAAACTGGACTTCATTTCATATGATAACTGTGGAACACAGGCAAAACCAAAAATACCATAAGATTATTTATTGTTCAAAACTAATTGGAAGGGATTAATTAATTAATTAATAATTAATAATTAAAATTAATTTATTAATTAATGGAGCAAGCCTCCATGCTATCAAACGGTTGAAAATCAATCTCTTGCCAAGCATATTTGAAGCTAATAGGGGAGTTAGGTTGAAGAGGGGCACCCCCAATAAGTGTGCATATATCATTCCCAGATTGAGCTATGATACTAGAGTCCAATGAGAGTGTGGAATTCCCAATAGCAGGACAAGTTATTTGAACATTTTGTTGGACGCAAACGCATACATTTGTTATGGTCACGTTCCATTCAGTTTGACCGTGAATTTGGAATCCCGTCATCTCTTGTGAAATTGAGAGAAAAGGGTTGCACTCGCGACCACTCGCACCTAGACGAATCCAAAGAGAAACGAAATTAGATGCATATTTGTTACTAAAATAGGAAATAAAATAAAAATAAAGTAATTTCATTAAAGACGTCTAAAAATGAAAGTGTAAAATATTTTATGTGTCAAAGAGAGTAATGATTTCTTCCTTTGTCATAATTTGAATGGCTGTTTTGGTTTACGATGTTTGACTGAATTTATTTTTTAATACAATTTATTTTAGAATTGAATCAGAACTTAATAATAAAATTTACATATTGAAAGACTAATTTAAAAACTATACGAAATAAGAAGAGACATAACTACATATTATTCTATCAAATGATTGATGAAAATAGAGAAAAATGAATAAAGTTAGACACTATAAATAGTAAGCAAACAACTCAATTTGAGATAGAGAGAGTAATTAATTGCTTTATAAAGAGGAGGAATAATTTTACACATTTTAGTGGTGTAAATTTGTCACACTAATTCATTTGATTTAATCAACACCAAATTAATATTCTATTTTAATTTAATAAATTTGTCACACTAATTCAATTGAAGCACCTATGATGCTTCGATCGTAAAATTAATTATTTCTACCCTCAACAAATCCACTAGCCTGTCCTATCCCCAATACATCCTCGCTAATTTCATTACACTAAATTTTGTTGACTTTTAGGTCAAATTTCATTACCAAACTTTAGTGCAATGGAATTGGCAGGAATACGTTGGGGATGGGGTGAAATAAGAGGATTTACCAGGGGTTAGGTGGGAAGAATAATCAATTTTGCGATTTAAACACCATAGGTGCTCAATTGAATTGCTACAACAATCTCACACTATGAAATTGGTGTAAGATTACTCCCATTTTCAATACCATTTATTTTAGAATAGAAGAAAAAATTTAATAATATAATTTACATATTAAAAGTTAAAAAACTAATTCAATATATAACTGTAAAAAATAAGAAATAATATGACTGTTCTTATCATTTTATCAAATAAATAATAAAAAATAAGGAAAAATTGATAACATTTGACTCTACAAAAAAACAAATAACTTAATTTGTGATAGAAAGAGTAATTAATTTGACTCTATAAATTAGAAGCCATACACATACCATGAGAGGGGACTACAAGAAAAAGAAGCAATGAAAGGATACAGACGAAGGCGTTTTCCATTTGGTGTTGATATGCAATTGAGACACTTTTATGAGTTACAAGTAAATTGAGAGGGATTTACATATACTTGTCAAACTCTCAATATATGGGCTTTTTTGTACTCAACCTTAATTAATTATCGAAACTTTTAAGGTAACAATATAAAACTAGAGATTAACTCAAAAGATATTATACTTAATAGAGTTAGTCAATTTATGGATATGGTTATAAATGAAGAATTATTTTTTTGGCCAAGTAGCGTCAGTACTCACGTGGTTTGCAAAATGTGCACCAATACCCATCGGTTTTCAAAACTTATTTCTAAATTTCTTGTGGTTTCAAAATTTTGCACCCGTGCTTCCTGTGATCATTTTTCGGCCATTTTTCCGGCAAAGGAGGGCACTAGTGCATATTTTCTAAACCATAGGGAGTATCAGTGCTAATTTTATTTCTCGCTTATCTTTTTTTCTCCATTTTTTCCATTAATTGTTTCATTTATTAATAAAGTTTTTTTGAAAGCTATTTTTATAATGTTCTTAAAATTTAAAGTTATTTTGTTTGAAAAAATTAACATATAATGCATATGTACGTCTCAAATTACTAATATTTGTTTTTTATGAAAAAAAGTAAATTTTTTTGAAAACTTCGAAAAAATGAGGAATAAAATAAGAAACAAAATAATACAAAAATAAAAATGAATTTTCTTTTTGGACATCTCAATTCTAAGGACTTTTTTATGCGTGTCCAAAAAATTATTCTAAGTAACAAAAAGTGAAAATGTTTAATTTGAGATAGATGTAATGCATGTTAATTATTTTTATTTTTATATTTATTTCAAACACAAAGAATTTTAAATTTATTAAAACATTATAAAAAATTGAAAATAGATTTTAAAAAAAATTTAGGAAAAGGAAAAAGAGATATAATATTTTAAAAAGGGAAAACACAAATAATAAACGAAAAATAAGAAATGAGCACGAATGCCCCCTATGGTTTGGAAATTATACGTCAATGTCCTCTCTTTGTCGGAAAATGGCCGGAAAATGATAAGAGGAGGTGTGGGTGCAATACTTTGAAACCACAGGGACTTTAGAAATAAGTTTTAAAAACAGAGAGGATATTAGTGCCATTTTTTCCAAACCACAGGGGCACTGGAGCTATTTGGCCTTATTCTTTCGTGGTCTTAAAGTTCACATGTAATATATGAATTGTCTCACATATTTTATGGGCTAGCAAGTGATTTTTTTTGCAAAATGCCCAACCTTTTATGATATCGATCAATGGATATGAACATGATTGTAATTATATAAGTTCGTTCATTTTTAATATTCTATTAAAAAACTGGATCAAGAGTTTTTGAGAGTATTTTAGTTTAATTGTTGAGATTATATCGACACACACACATATACATACATACATACATACATACATATGTGTGTGTGTGTATATATATATATATATATATATATATATATATATATATATATGTATGTATGTATGTATGTATGTATGTATGTGTGTGTGTGTGTGTGTGTGTGTGTGTGTGTAGGGGCTGGTTTAAGTGAGACTGCACATTGGTGAAAGAAATAAGAATAAAATCTAGCCTTTGGATCGGATGCATCGTGCGGCTCAGATTGCATCCTGCACCCAGATTTTGAGATAGTGCATTTTCAAAGCTTTATGGTGCATTTCGACATGATGCATTTTCAAACTATTTTGGTGCACCTAATTTTGATGCAATCCTGACCCTTAGATCTCACAATCTAAAAGACCAGATTCATTCTTATTTCTTTCATAAGATCGCATTCTCACCTGAACACATATATATATATATATATATATATATATATATATATATATATATATATATATATATATATATATATATATATATATATATATATATATATATATATATATATATATATATATATATATTATATATATATATATATATATATATATATATATATATATATATATATAGTTGAACTCTCAGAAATGCGACATTTGATATGCTGACTCGAACTTTTTTTGAGACTTCATCAGCCATGTTATCAAAATGGACTTTCTCAATATTTCAAACGGGTTGGATAACGATTCATTTATTTGGGCAACTCTATTTGTGACATTCATTTGCAAGTCTCAACGGCTCAACCACGAGATATCAGCGAAGATGTAGTTGGAACTTTCCTTCTATACGAGATGTCGGCGAAGATGAAAAAATAAAACTCACTAACAATTTGACTACACTAAAAAATACGGAGTACAAAAATACTGATTAAATTGATGTAAGAAATTGATGTCGATTAAATTGATGGTCTTTAAGCTATTTATGAATAAAAGTTTTAAAAATGGTTAATATATGTGCTTATACCACGAAGGTTAAAAGGCAAAAAAATTATATATGATCCCCATTGTAATGTGTATTGCATAGCACATGGCTTAGCTTATTTATATTAAAAGGAAAATAAATGATAAAAAGCATTCATGGACACCTCAAATCTTAATATCTTTGAGGTTAACATTGTTTTTAAATACTTCTACACTATTGAAAAAATCCACTAGCCACTTGTCTTCACCAAAATATAAACGATTGTAAAACGATGTAAAAAAACAACTCATATTTATTTGAAACAGAAAAATAAATCCTATCCAAACTTTGGTGGAAAATATGGTTACATATTAAATTTTAAATAAAAGAGGAAAACTTTGGTGGAAAATAAAAATGTTGTATGATTTACTAATACATAGAATAATGTACTGTAGATATAGAACCATATGTAATTAAATGTTATAGAATCATATGGTGATGGATACCCTGGACAGGGGGTATCCGGTCTTTGTATAATATTAGTCGGGGCGGTCCAGTTTGTTGGATCGGCCCGTTAGTCGTTCATTAATTACTTATTTAGGGCGGCCCAGCCTGTTAGGCCGGCCCATTGGGCTTTGTATGTAAACCCTAGCCCTAACTCTCCCCTTATATATACCCCTCTTCTTGGAAGAGGAAAGGGGGGAGGGAGCTCATTCATCACACGTTCCAAATTACGTTCTAACTAGCAGAATAATACTCTCAGTTTACTTGACCCCATATTTGTGCACTCTCGACTCAGTTCGATACTCTTCCGCCTAGCTTCCTAGGCCCCCGGGTTCCCTGAACCCAACATTGGTGCTCTCGTTGAGAGTGTCTAACACATCAAGCGTGCTCCAAAAACAAAAAAAACGGAGTGATTCTTCCAAATCTTCGTTGTGGGATTCGGTCACTGGTCTTGGATTCCCCACCCATCGCCGACTAGATCTGTCGTTGGCACACGGAAGACCCCCGCCGGCTTGGACGGGTGCGCCTCGCCGTAGATCTGCTGAGGAGGTACCGGATTGAGTTCACCGGCCATCGCCACCGCTAGGAAGGTCCAGATCTTCGAGCCACCACCCATCGCCAACCAGATCTTGATTCCGTGCACAGATCTTCGAACCACCACCAAGCGCCGGCTTCGAAGCACGACGGGAGAGCCTCGCTGTAGATCTGCTACAGATTCGCCTCTTGCTCTGGCCGGCAACGATCCACCGGCGTAGACCGTACGGACGCGACGACCAATGGGGTTCAACAACAGCAACTTCAGATTTGGTAACAGCTCCAGATTTGATGGCGGTCAAGGGCGTCGCTGTCCCTGCGGTCGGCGATACCAGCTTCGCCGACCAACAGTGCTCCGCCGACCAGCAGTGCTCCAATTGCGACTAGACCAGATAGAGATCTTTCCACCGGCGACGAATCCGCCGACCAGCAGTACTCCGATCGGTGCCAACGACCTAGTAGCCTGACTCCGACACCAGTTCAGACTGGCAGTGACCCGCCTCCATCCTTCCGGTACTGCTTCTCGGTGTGCAGGCCTTTCGGTTGTCAATCCGACAAGCGCGCAGGCCCCTTCAATGCGCGTGACTTTTTGATGGGCAAGATTATTGCTTTTGTCAACCTCAAGTGTCTACCTTTACATCTACATGGTAGATCTCAATTATGGACGACACAGCAAAAAAAAAGAGATAAGTCTCTTTACCCGTGACACCATCATTTCAACTATTTCATATTTATTATTTTTACCATATTATCAATATGATAATTGCTATAATTATTTGTGTTATTATTACCATTACCTTGTCCATCACACGTGATCGGACCTCACTTGGACGATGGTATTACACTTTGTGTTCAACACTTTAAGCCCTGATGTGGGATGGGTGTGAAGTTTAATCTAACACCCCACACAGGCCACCAACCTGCCTCATGGCATGGCTCAGATCCAACTCATTTGTTCATTCTTTAGCGAGACCGGGTAAAATCTCTCTACGAGGTGTTGAAGATTGTCCGCGACGATATTATCGCGAGGCCGAGGTAAGCCGTCCACCGCGACGCACTCCCATCCGTCTTCCATGATGCGATCTCATTTCCTCTTCCACGAGGCCGAGTTAAGCCGTCCACCGCGACGCACTCCCATCTGTCTCCCACGACGCAATTTTGTTTCCTCTTCTACGAGGCTGAGGTAAGCCCTCGCCGCGAGGCACTCCAAATCGTCCGCGACGATACTATTCGCGAGGCCGAGGTAAGCCGTCCATCTCGACGCACTCCTATATATCCGTCTTCCACGACGTGAACTATTTGCTCTCGGATCTAAGGCGAGGGGTGCATCCTTTGTGCCTATCTCACTTTTTCGAGCAGCTCTCATTTGAAGACCCCGGTCTCACTAAGGATGACATCAAGGTTTGTTTTAGACCAGACTACAACACGATCGGCGCACTTTGCTGATTAGGCCTATCATTTGTCCAAAACTTTGGACTCAACTCATACGTTGACTTACTTTTCTCAACCGCGTGGTGACTGGTCTGCCCGAGCCCGCGAGCGCCTTGTATTCTTTTTTGAACTTATTTTGCAGGTTAGAAGGATGAGAAGGCCATGCTCGGCCTTAGCCACCGCGTGAGCCGCTCAAGCTCGGCCCCAGGCACTCAAGCTCAAGCATCAGCCGCTCAAGCTCGACCCTTGCCATTCAAGCTCGACCTCAACCACTTGAGCTCGGCCTTAGCCACTCAAGCTCGGCCCCGGACACTCAAGCTCAACCTCATCCACTCAAGCTCAGCCTCAGCCACTCAAGCTCGGCCCAGACACTCAAGCTCGGCCTCATCCACTCAAGCTCGGCCTCGACCTTGCCCATCTCGTGGAGGGGCCAGAGACTCCCACCAGAGCCGAGCATGGACACTACTCCCCTTCACCTCGGAATTCTTCTTCGGCTTAGGGAGTGGGGGACTCCGGGTGCTCGGCTCGTGATTGTTACATCTCACATCAGGAGAGGTTGGCGATTGACATCTCGACCTTATATCAGACCGCAGCAGTCCGTGTCGGCACGCACTCGCCGGCAATCCATTATGTTGAACCGCCTCGACTCCGGACAACGAGTCTGAGCCCTGGGGGACTTGAAGATCACCTCTTTTGATATTCACACAGAAGACCTCACACCCTAGCAATGTTTTCTTGATCCACTCTGTGGGACGAGATGTACTCTTTTCTTGACCGAGGATTTTTTCCCATCCTCATGGGTTTTTCTTCGACAAGTTTTTAATGATCCCCTGTGGATAGAGCTGTAAACGGATAGCCGAAAATTCGATTACCGTCCGCATCCGTATCCGTTTAAAGAGGAAATATCCGCATCCGTTTTAAACGGATATTATCGGTATCCGATTAAGGATATCCGATTACTAAACGGATACGGATCTAGTAATTATATATCCGATCCGTTTAAAATCCGATCCGAATATGCATCCATTTAAATAATCATTTATCCGAATATCCGATCCGTTATATATAGTTTTTCCTAATTTTTTATGTTTATAATTTGTTTCTCTACTGATATTTCAAAATATAAGACATTTTTATATACAAAATAAATGTGTAGACACATAAAAATAAATACAGACATATAAAAATATGTGTATATGTGTGCTGTGTATATTGTTTTATCATATGAAGTTATCGTAAAATATTATAAATCATGAAAACAAAGAAAATAATAATCTCATACCAACTTATAGTTGATTTAATAATAGTTTGACTTTAATCTAATTTAAAATTAAAGTATTGTTTAATTTGATTTTAAAAATTAGAAACGGATACGGATTTATCCGATATCCGACGGATGCGGATACGGTTTTGATTTTCAGTATCCGTCAAGATCCGTATCCGAATTCGATATCCGACAAAAATAAACGGATACGATTTTGGTAATGGCACATCCGATCCGATTAATATCCGTTTACACCCCTACCTGTGGAGTACTGGGTGACACAATGACGGGATTGTGGAAGGATGTTTGAAGATGACAAACGGACTGTAGATGATGACTTATTCATCCACTCTTTTGGTGATTGTTGCACTCTAAATAGCGAACCGACAATGTACTTTGTACGAGAGCAAACCATTTCAAGACAATAAGCAGATTATGTGTTTCTTCTTGTCTTTCCGTTTCGGACAGCGAGTTGGCATTACGTTTCTGACATCTGGCGTTGTTTGCCTTACTTCACCGTGCTCGGGACAGTGAGTTGGCGGTGCACTCCAGACAGCAAGGAAGACTGTAACACCCCAATCCGTATAACCCGGAATTACACGAATTAAGGTGAAACGAGAGTTAAATAAAAATTTCGCTTGACATTTGAAAATGACAATTACTTATAAATATTAAATTTACAGACTCTGGATCGCGACCCGTTTAAAAATATTTTTAGAGTAATGCGGAAGTACAATAATAATTAAATCATGACACATTTAAAATCTTTGATGATCAAACATTTGCCTGCCATTCTTGCATCTCCTCTGACTCAATGCCCTCCGGGAGTGGTTCCGTCATTGTCCTCTTGTTACTTACGTGTAGTCAACGAAAAATACAAACTACACGCTCAGCGAAACCGCTGAGTGGTACCACACTAGAATTGTAGAATAATTAACAGACATATACATATACATATATATACGTCCACAAGGTGTATAGTAACATTCATGATATGGCACATTATATCATATGATCAATTTGATGATTCATGATGATAAATATTTAATGATAATTAAATGATGGCACATTTAATCAATTTGCTTGTTCTTGAAGATAATTACATGACACCTATGTAATTCATATAATTGTTCTTGATGATGATCACATGAAACCTATGTAATCAATATATTTGTTCTTGATGATGATTACATGACACCTATGTAATCAATGTACTTGATGATGATAACATGATGCATGATTCTAAGTCAACAAGGACGACCCTTGCATTGTGAAATTCGCCCATTTGGTACGACGAACTCAGCGGCCTTAGTCTCACAAGGGAGACTAGAAAAATAGGGGTGGTACTCGAAAGCCTGAATACCATGTACGTACACTAAGCCCGGTCAGTGATGTCGGACTGCTAAGTCCCGCACATCACGCTATAAGAGACGCAATTACGCATGATCTCTTACGCATGCATATGATATGATATGCTACAATATGTGTGATGATATGAGTCATATGATATGAACAATTTGTAAACAATATGAATGGATAAATATACTTTATTTTATTTGGGTGCAATCTGCTAAAAATATTATTTAATTAAGCTACGGGGCTCGAAACGGTTGACTGTTTGGCGCGACGATCGACCTTGGTCTTCATCAGGTCGGATTGGCAGATCACCGTGACGGTCGACCGCGGGTGACCAGCGGTCGACCGTTGTTGACTAGCTACGGATGACGGACTTCGGCTGGCTGGCGGCGGTCGACTGTTCTGCTGACAGTCGTGGTCTGTTTCGAAGTTTAATACGACGGTCGACCGTTTGCGTCGACCGTTTGGGTCTGCGACTCTTTCTCTTGATATTTTGAGTGTCCAAAATACTTCTTTAAGTCTTTTAAACACCTTTGATTAACATATACATATTGTCGGGTTGATTTCCAAAGTTTATATTTACTTATGTGTATATTAACTTTATGGATTTGGTGTATTTTGATCTCAACATATAGATGACTTATATATGCATCACATATATATTTTGGGATGATTTCAACATATGGATTAATATATATGTTCATGTATGTATGTGATGAATGATTCGACAAGTCTAACGCAAGGGTACAGACCTGGAAATCATAGGCCGAAACCTTACGGATGAGCGGGAGTGGAAACAACATCGTAATTTGCCAACTTTGTCATTTCCGTCACAACTGGACAACCTGCTGTAATTTGGGCATATCTCCATCGTTTCTTCACCAAATTGCAAACCGTTTGATTCTGTAGATTCCTAAGATGTAAGGCTACAACTTTCGTATATAAAGTATTTCGTTTTAACATATGTAAGATAGCGTAAATCGGACCTAAAGTCAATAGAAAGTTGTTGTCCAGAATTTCGGGTATGTCGATAAACATGATTCCGACGATTAACTCACTAACTTCAACATTCCAACGCCGAACTTTGTTTGCAATACCTTCCGGATGTTCATAATAATTGTTAGAGAGTTTATGGTAAGTATTTGGGATGAAATAATATGAATTTTGGTGAAGAAAAACATGCCAACCTGAGGAGCTCGCCACCACTGGCGCAGTCCCGGTATTTTGGTCATATCTTCTTCGTTACTTAACGAAATCGCGAGCCGTTTGTTGGGTTGGATTCGTAACGTCCGGGGCTACAACTTTGGTATAATAAACATTTTGAGAAAATGAACGGAAAATTTCAGAATTGACTCACAAGTGGACTGATTGTCTTATGCTCAGGATTTTGGACACTAGAATGGTTTTCTTGCTCCTTCTTCTTCTTCCTTAACATACTACCATGGAGTTGGAGTTTTCTTTTCTTCTTCTTGTTGCTGCGGACAGAGAGAGGGAGAGATGGAGAGGAGAAGATGAATGTTGATGATGGTGGTGGAACATGATGATAATAATGATAATAGTGGTGGTGAAGTATTATAAAGAAAAATTTGGATTATTGTGGTGTAGTGGGTGGCTTGTAGACTTTAAGGGATTTCAGAAGGTGGCTTACGTGATTGAGAGGAGGTTTTGGAGATTTTAATATATTCTCCTACTCCGTAATTGATAAACTGGCTAAAACGGTACGCGCTTTTTCGCCCAAACTGCTCCGAATTGAAAACAGATTGTGTTTTTGGAATAAGACTATCAAAATTAGAATTTCGACGTAATCAAAATATTTTTCTGAGAACTTTTATTTTTTTCTCAGTGTTCGGGTCTGTCTCAATCATAAATTAATATAATAATATAAATGATATAAAAATATATGAATTAAATCCAAATGATTAATATGATTTTGTCAAGTGTCAAAAATTAAGATTTCTAATCTTATAAAATCACTTTTGAATTGAGTTTATTTTATGGGTCAAAGTTACAAATTTTAATATTTAAAATTGACATAACTTGAAATCTATAAATCAGATTGGTTTATAAAATGTACCGTTGGATTCGTCTCTTCGAGACATATCCATAAATATAACTTTTTAACAAAAAGTCATTATTTTGAAAATCCATTTATTTTTTGGTCAAACGTATAAATATTTCTTATTGGACAAAAATTACTTTTGTTTTATAATAAATTTTAGGCCATATTTTGTGGCGTTACATTTCTTTCCCCCTTAAAGAAATTTCGTCCCCGAAATTTCCCTAGGTGAGATGTCATTTAAATGATGATGTACAGAATCATGAATTTCCATTGTTTTTGTAAAACACTAATTTTGAGAATTTGTTTTCTCTTTCTTTTGTTGAGTGTCATGAGTATGACATTTTCTCTTTTGAGAAAGGATATACACGGATGATAGATATAACGTGTTTGGATTTCTTTCATGAAGACTTGCGTCGAATATACTCTTAGATTTGCTCTTGTCGTGGTGTAGGAGTTTTCAGAAGTTCTTATATGGGTTGCGTTTCGTGAATGTGGGGTAATTTACAAAATTTCCCTTTTGCAGTTCTTCTAGAGCGATTCTCAGACGACTTTTCCTGGAATGTTGGTTTCACAATGTATGTTTTGTGGTTTACAAGCTGGAATGGATTGTTTTTAGGCTTGACGTTTTTACATAACAGTATTTTGGGGAATGACTATTACCATAGTCATCATTCTAGGTTTCTTAGATGAATACGAAATTATAGTTTCAAAACTTGAACTCTCATTAGCGATCCTTAGTGGAGTTATTCTGACTAACGTAATGTTAACAATCTGATTTCACATGGCTTATGCATGCCTATAACCGTAAACATGCATATCACACTTATGTATAACAATAATATATGTTTTTTATCACATTGTAATGATTGGATGAACTTTTTGATAACATTTGTCATTTTGTCACTGTTTGTATTATCAAGATGATATGTAGTCATTCTTGAATACTGATTTTTCTGATTGATGATTCCAGAATTGCCTTGGAATTTCCAACTTTCTCAATAATTATGATAGAGCTTCGTGCTCGAAAATTATAATATTAGTGTATTCGTCATATCACTAATATTCATCACACAATAGTTATATTACTTATTACTAAAAACATGACAAATTATACACATAGTCATATTTTAATATGTTTGGGATTCTATAGACACATGTGTGGTTTCTCTTGGTAGTCTGCCCAATTGACTTAAGTGGAGATCACATTTAACTTCAGTGAGGTCATATCCACCACACAAATAACAACTTTTCCTTTCTAGTTGTTGCACAAATGTTCCTTTGTTAGGGTCAAAACAGAGTTTCTTGATCATCATTAATAATAATTTTTATAGATAACGTAGTCACATCAATCGTTACAGAGTATGGTTTTTGAAGATCGGTATCATAAAACATCTTCTTGGGTTTGAGGGAGAGCCATGAGTTACAACAAGTTCTTTAATGATTTGATACAGAAAATGGAATTCAATCTTTTCAAGATTGATCAAGTGAGATGCTTCAAGTGTGTAATTAACACAGCAAGTTTTAGTATTTCAAGGATGCGAGTCACAAGATACAAAGATAACATTTGCGAATTACCACTCAATGTTTCGCCCTTTGGAAATTACTCAAAAGTCATTCTCTAGGGAAGTAGTCATTTTGACTTTTCGTCTCGGATTTGAATGTATTTCAGGACAACGAGCCTAACTATTAATGAGTCTCAATATGTCATGTCGTCAGCAGACTGTAGTATTGGCGAGTACATTCTTGTCCGGAGCGAATCCATAAATATAACTTTTTAACAAAAAGTCATTATTTTGAAAATCCATTTATTTTTTGGTCAAACGTATAAATATTTCTTATTGGACAAAAATTACTTTTGTTTTATAATAAATTTTAGGCCATATTTTGTGGCGTTACAAAGACGGTGTCCTTCCGTGTTGGATTTTTGTTCTACTTCTACTTCACCTCGAGTTGCTCTCGGCTCGGGAAGTGGGGGACTCATGATGGATACCCTGGACAGGGGGTATCCGGTCTTTGTATAATATTAGTCGGGGCGGTCCAGTTTGTTGGATCGGCCCATTAGTCATTCATTAATTACTTATTTAGGGCGGCCCAGCCTGTTGGGCTGGCCCATTGGTCTTTGTATGTAACCCTAGCCCTAACTCTCCCCTTATATATACCCCTCTTCTTAGAAGAGGAAAGGGGGAGAGGGAGCTCATTCATCACACGTTCCGAATTACGTTCCAACTAGCACAATAATACTCTCAGTTTACTTGACCCCATATTTGTGCACTCTCGACTCAGTTCGATACTCTTCCGCCTAGCTTCCTAGGCCTCTGGGTTCCCTGAACCCAACATATGGAATTAAATGTTATAGAGTCGTATACATTAAATGTTATATTTTTTTCTATGTATTTTTTTGATTAATCATATACTCCCTCCGTCCTACAAAAAAGTTCCCATTTTGACCATAAATTGGTCAAACGGTTGCACACTTTGACCCTAAATTAAATATAATCTAAATAAAGAAATGCTAAAAAAATTTGAGATATCAAAACTAGATTCTAAGATGAATCCAATTATATAAAATTTATTTCATAATTCAATATACCTTTCTCACAATTTTTAGTCAAAGCGTGTAAATATTTGACTAAATACTTTTCAAAATGGGAACTTTTTTGTGGGACGGAGGGGGTATTATTTATGAGTACAACATGTAATTTTTAACCAAGAATATAATAATTAGTATATAAGCCAATTAATTGATTCAGCCTCCAGGATGCATTAATAACAACTAATATTATATCATAAATAAATAAATTAGGAACCAAAATTAAAACTAATTTATTACACATAAATGTTATTGTAGCAACTTTTACCATTTTAGATAGTTATTATTGAAAGATAATGATTTTTGTGACACAAATGTGACAATTTTTTTGAAAGCTATTAATGGAAAGTAATAATTTTAAAATGGAAAATATTAATTTTAGAATGAAACAAATTTTTTATTAGAATTAGAATGTTTTTGACTATATACAAAAAATAATTAACGTTCTATTAAATAAGTATGGCATTAAAAGTTCCTTTCTTTTTATATATTGTTTTTATTTTTACGAAATTGGTAACAAATGATTTAAATATTATTTTGTATAAAGATTAATAACAATAATCTTATAATTAGTATTACTATTATTATTCATATTATTGTTATTATTTTTATTTTAATTGTTATTATTATTATAATTATTATAAACATCGTTTAGGGACGAACTTTTAATCGTCATATTGGAAATAAAAACATGGAGCTTCTATGTTAGTACTTTCTCTAAAGTAGGAGTCAAACAATGAAAATATAACAAAATAGAAGTTTCATGATTTTATTACCGAAATATGAGTTAAAATATATTTATATTGCCAATCATGAACATGTACATTACAACGGATGTCTATGTAGAGTGTCATATTATCACAGTACGGGCTCATATTTAGGGAATAAAAATATGGATCCAAACTCATATCATATTTTGATACTTTTTCTATGTTTTATTTTTTTAAACATTAAAGTGAATCCACACAAAACGATAAATGGGCTGCACAAGGAAAAATGGAATACAGAGGAAGTTAATTCCATGTACAATGAAAAAGAGACGAAAAAAAGGAGGGACTTATGAAGAAATTAAAAAATATTTAATAAAATGCTTTATACGAAGTAAAAGAAAAAAGAATAGAAAAAGGTAATAAAAAAGAAAAAGATTAAAAACTATTTTTGTTTCAAGTGAAATAAAATATACACAATAAAAAAATATGCATTCACAAAAGAGTTTGTACTCCCTCCGTCCCTAAATAAACTTCCCCTTTCGCTTTTTCTTTGTCCCCAAATAAACTTCTCTTTTCCCTTAAAAAACCTCTTTTACCCTTTACTTTTTCATACCTTATCTATCATATCATACTTTTTTTACTAATAATCTACATATCATATCATACTTTTACACATCACATCAAGGGTATTTTTTTGGAAAGTCAACACAAAAATATCTCTCCCTTAAATTCTCAAAAAGTCAAAAAGGGAAGTTTATTTAGAGACGGAGGGAGTAAATGTCAAGCCCATTTTTATTTTAACTTTTCAGACAAGTTTAAATACCAAATAATCTAATTTTATTATAAAGTTAAAGATCAAATATTGGAGGTTAGAATTTAGTAAGAAAAATAACAGCACCTCTAGTTTCGACAGTTAGGGCGCTAGTGTTGTTCCAAACATGACGCTTCTTATTCTTCTTCTCATTTGTGGGGCAGGACACTCTACTTCAGCAAAAATGATGGGAAGGATGGTGAAGTGACGCGGAAAGGAAAAGGAGGGTAAAATCGGGAGAGAAAGAAACAATGTGACAGGAGAGGTTCTAGTTGGGGATAAAAAACTTGAACTCCTATTTTAGGAATTAGCACAATGTTTTAGTCCTATTAGGGGTGATTTCTTTTAAATCACGGCCAAACTGAATGGAACGTAACTGTAACAAATCTATGTGTTTGTGTCCAACAAAATGTTCAAATAGCTTGTTTTGCTATTGGGAATTCTACTTTCTCATTTGACTCTAATTTCATATCTCAATCTGAGGATGATATATTGTAGAAAGAATATTTTCATTGAATAATTATGTAGAGAATACAACAATATATACTAGAGGCTTCAATCCTAATCATAGTAGGAGAGCCACATTAGGAAACCTATACAAGTATGGTAATACTATAATTAAATATAATTAATATATTTAGCATGCTCCCGGCTACGTCGGATGTGGAGGAGGTCGGACGCCTAGGCTGGATTTGAACTCGAGGAAGAGCAGGGACGGTAGGCCTTTGGTGAAGATGTCAGCATACTGGGAAGAAGAGGGCACATGAAGAACACGAACCTGCCCAAGTGCTACTTTGTCCCGAACAAAGTGTATGTCGACCTGATTTGATGACAGGTAGACGGCACTGATATTGTCACAGAAAATAAGGGTGGCACGTCTGAGTGGCTGTCGTAGCTCAAGGAGAAGGTTGCGGATCCACGAAGTCTCAGCTACGGCATTCGCCACAGCCCGGTACTCGGCCTCGGCACTGGATCGGGAGGTAGTGGCCTGGCGCTTGGATGACCAGGAGACCAAGTTATCGCCTAGGAAGACACAATAACCAGAGGTGGAGCGTCTAGTGTCAGGACATCCAGCCCAGTCTGCATCAGAGTAGGCCTGCAAAGAGTCTGTAGTGGATGACGTCAGATGAATGCCATGGGTGGCCGTGCCCTGTAGGTAGCGGAGGATCCGCTTCATGGACGTGAGATGCGCGTCCCTAGGTGCATGGAGGTGAAGGCAAAGCTGCTGGACGGCATAAGTGATGTCAGGTCGAGTAAAAGTGAGATACTGCAGAGCTCCAACAATAGACCTATACAACGTCGGATCAGGAAGGGCCGTCCCAGCTGAGGATGATAGTTTTGCCTTTGTGTCCACTGGTGTAGAGATGGGACGACATGAGACCATCCCAGCCCGCTCGAGGATGTCATGGGTAAACTGAGTCTGATAGAGGAACATCCCAGTGGAGGTGCGATGGACATTGATGCCGAGGAAGAAATGTAAGTCGCCCATGTCTGTCATGGCAAACTCAGCCTTGAGTTTCCGAATGATGCTCTGAAGGAGTGCAGGTGAAGAGGCAGTGAGAACGATGTCGTCGACATAAAGTAAGAGATAGGCCGTGCCCGCGGCATGAGAGAAAGTGAAGAGGGACGTGTCAAACTTGCACCCTTGGAACCCAATAGTGTGAATGAAACCTGCAAACCCGTGATACCATGAGCGAGGTGCCTGCTTGAGGCCGTACAAGGCCTTTTTGAGCTTACAGACATGATGAGGGCGTTTGGCATCCTGGAACCCAGACGGCTGACTGGCATACACGGTTTCTTGAAGCTGGCCATGGAGGAATGCATTTTTGACATCTAGCTGATGAATGGGCCAACCGCAAGACAGAGCAAGACTAAGGACGACGCGGACAGTGGCAGGCTTGATAACGAGGCTGAACGTTTCACCGTAGTCGACGCCAAAACGCTGATTAAAGCCACGAACAACCCATCGGGCCTTATACCTGGTTAACTCACCTGAAGGGCCAAGTTTGTGTCTGGAGAGCCATTTACCGGTGATGATTTTTTGTGTGGGGGAGGGGGGTACTAATTCCCACGTGTCATTCTTGATCAAAGCATTATATTCATCACACATAGCAGCATGCCAGTTTGGATCCTTGAGAGCACTACGGTAAGTTGGGGGGTAAGGGGGAAATGGGTGCAGAGGTGTTGAGATTTAGGATTTGTTTGGGGCAAAAGGTACCAGCTTTGGATCGGGTTCGCATTGGGTGGATGTTGGGCAGGGAGGGGGGTGATCTGCCGTGGGCTGGGTGTGGGTTTCGGGTGTGGGGTGTGGGCGGGAATGGGATGGGGGGCTGGGTGGGGAAGTGGGCTGGGCAGAGGGGGTGGGCTGGGGAGAGCCGAACAGTGGGCTGGGCGGGGTAGGGGATATGCGGGTGGGGGAGGCGGGTTGGACACGGGGGTTGGGCTGGGGTTTGACGCTGCCAGTGGGTCTGGCAGTGGGATTTTGAGAAGAGACAGGTGGGGTGTGGGTGGGTGAGGCTGGCCGAGGGTAGGGATAGGGTGCGGGGGGGGGGGGGTCGTTGTCCGTGGCGTCGAGGAAATTAAAATCTTGGGGGGAGGTGGGGTGACCATATGGAAAACAAGACTCATCAAACACGACATGACAGGAGACGATTACCTTATGGGTGGTGAGATCAAGACAACGGAAACCGCGTTGGTTAGAGGGATAGCCTAGGAAAATGCAACGAGCCGAGCGTGGGGCAAGTTTATGCGGGGCGGTGGCGGAGATGTTGGGGTAGCAGAGACAACCGAAAACACGCAAGTGAGAGTAAGAGGGGGGAGAGTTATAGAGTGTGGCGTGAGGGGTGCGATTGTTCAGTGTGGTGGTGGGGAGAATATTAAAAATGTGAGCTGTCATGTAAAGGGCCTCAACCCAGAAGTTAGGTGGTAGTTGGGCTTGGAAAAGAAGGGAACATACGGTGTTGTTTATGGTTCGTATAGTTCGCTCAGCCCGTCCATTTTGTTGACTCGTGTGAGGACAAGAGAAACGAAAGAGGATGCCTAGAGAGTCAAAAATATTTTTCAAAGGAGAATTTCGGTATTCTGTTCTATTGTCACATTGCACAGCTTTGATTGTTGTGTTAAAATGATTTTTTACATAAGCGAAAAAAGAAGTTAAATGATTAAATGCATCACTTTTGTATTTTAAAGGAAAAACCCATAAATAATGAGAGAAATCATCCAACAATAGCATGTAAAATTTAAAACCAGTAATACTTGGAACAGGAGATTGCCATAAATCAGTATGTAAAAGTTGAAACGGATACATTGAAATACGACTGGAAGAATAAAAAGGGAGGCACACATGCTTTCCCAATTGACACGCATGACATAAAGTATGTTGATAGCTTTTAAAAAACGGAAGGGAGGAGACGCCACGGAGAACGGCCTGGCTGGGGTGGCCTAGACGCCGATGCCAAGTCTGAAGATCGACAGCGGCGACATGGGCTTGGGCAGGTGTAGTTCGGCCAAGGGGGTAGAGGGGTCTCATATCATTGGATCGATGCATCACGATTCCCGTCTGACGATCCTTCACAGAAAAACCATGAGCATCAAATTCAACAGTACAGTTATTGTCACGGGTAAGTTGGCGAACAGAAATAAGGTTGTGAGTGATGTGAGGGGAAACGAGAATGTTGTTAAGGGATAGGGCAGGGGTAGTAGGGAGAGTGTGATTACCAACAGCCGTAGTGCTAACTTTAGATCCATTACCAACAGTGATATATAATGGTGAATATAAAGATTGAGAAGAGACATGAGAAAGAGTACCTGGGTCGGAGGCAATGTGATGAGAAGAACCGGTGTCCAAGTACCAAGTGGGCTCACGAAGGGATAGGGTGTCAAAGTGGTGGGCTAGGGCAGTAGGGGTGAGGGTTTGGGCTTGCGGGTAGGGTGGGGTTGGGGGGTACTACCCTGCGGCACTGAGGTGGGAATACGGCAGTGGGGGGGGGGTGGGTAGGGTTGCGGGTTTGGGGAGGGTGAGGGGTAGGGGTGGTGAGTGGTAGTGGTGTAATAGGCGTGGGGAGGGGGGTACGGGTAGGGTGTAGGGCGAGGGCCTAAGAGGCCGGGGTTAGGGTTTGGGTGAGGTGAGTTCTAGGTGGTATTGTCGTCATGGGTTTGTCGTTGCCTGGAGCCGTTTTGACGTCCACGTCCACGACCCCGATTTCCGCCGCCACGTCGTACGAGAAGGAGAAATAGACGACTCCATTTTTTGTAGTTCGGTTGGGAGAGGCTTAGTTGAACGGGAACATGCAACTTCACATTATAGATAGTTGTGAGAGCAAGATGTGGGGGTTTGGAGGATGTATCTTGAGAGATAACCTCACTATTTTCAGCCATGGTGAGAGAGAAGGAGGGAGAGCCAACGGGAGAGAGGAGTCGTCGCCGGGAAAGAGGCTGCCGCTGGGGAGGCAGGGCTGGCCGAATCGAGAGAGATATGGGGAGATTAGGGTTTAGGGTTTTGTGGCTTTGATACCATGTAGAAAGAATATTTTCATTGAATAATTGTGTAGAGAATACAACAATATATACTAGAGGCTTCAATCCTAATCATAGTAGGAGAGCCACATTAGGAAACCTATACAAGTATGGTAATACTATAATTAAATATAATTAATATATTTCGCATATATGCACACTCATTAGGGTGCCTCTCTTCAACCTCACTCATCTATTAGGTAGAGATCAATTTTAAGCCATTTGATAGCACGGAGGCTTGCTCAAATAAATCATTAATTAATTAATTAGATATGAAAGAAGACACTTCCATTCCATAGTTTTGAATCATAAATTATCTTCATGTATTTTTGAATCATAAATTAAATAATTTACTTATAAAAGAACATCAAGTATCAATTTTAAAATAGTCGCAAACACTTAAAATGGTACACATTTATTCATAATTTTGTATTCTCACTTAGATACACTATACTATATTATGTTTCGGACAATCAGAAAAACCGTAACATTTAGTGTTAAACATATAATCACAATACAATACACAATATCCTTCGATATTTTGAGTTAAATTATAGAATCGCCCGATGTTTTTTGCATAGCACTTTGGATAACACTCACAGAATGATGGAGTGCATTGATTGGGAGGTGATGATCCACGCAACAACTCAAATTGCATGGTGAGAAAAATCAACATTATTACAACCACAATACTTTGTAAATGAGTAAACATGCATCTTGGCCTGTGTTCACAATGAAAAAAACATTATAGGATTGTTGTAGAATTATTTTTACTTTCTCAATACATTGGTACTCCAATTGAATCAAGACGTTACAATCTTACACCAATAAATTTGTATAAGATTACCATTCCTCGAACATAAACTTATACACTATGCCAATGTTGCTATTTAGTGCAAATATTTCATGTTTTAATCTTATATTTAGAAACATCATTTGACATAAAATGTTGCAGTTCTATAACTTATGGAGTTTTAAATTAAATTATTATTTATTTCATAAACTAATTACATACATAGTGCATTTCACAACATTAAACAGAAACTAATTGCTTCATAAATAGTTCCTAACCTCAACTTGGAGCTTGATGACATGGTATAAGATATAGGATTATAAAGTGCACAAAAATGATTTCTTATTTTCAGTATATAATTCTTATTATGTATAAAAGAACTTTTATAGGTATAGAATGCATAACGCATGATCAATGTTCAATAACTAGAATTTAATAATCTTGAATAACATAAGGATTAAATATTGCATACATGCATTTTTCTTACATTTCTTTTTTATAAAAGTAAAAATTTCTCAATATAAGATTAAAACATGAAATATTTGCACTAAATAGCACTAAAACTTAAGTCATTTTTCCTAAATAGCACTTAAATTATTTTATTCCGTAAATAGCACTTAATAATGTCCATAATGTCCTGTGATGGCAAATATTTGTTTGAATAATGACTAATGCATAATGACTAAAAGTGCTACATTGAGAAGAAAAACACATGGGATGCTATTTAGAGAAATTATTATACATAATGACATATCACTTCTCTCTACATAGCAATTACTATTTTTTCTGTATGTAGGAGTAATTTTAATAAAGGCTCCCGAATTTACCCCTTCGCTAATTTTTCTACGTCTTCAATGCATATTAAATGTTATTTAGTATTCTTAGCTTTACATATTTAGAAGATTATTATACATGAGGAATGCTAGTCCCATAAAAAAGTTACAAATATCACAAACTTACTTTTTTGTATTAGACTAGTATTTTGACCCGTGCGATGCATGAAGTCTAATGAATTTTTTGACAATTTTAAATTTTTTTCAATGCAACACACACACAAATATATATATATATGTATGTATGTATGTATATATCTGTATATATGTCTATATATATATATATATATATATATATATATATATATATATATATATATATATATACTTTGATCCGAAATGAAATATAAAATATTATTTTTTTAATTAATATGTCATGTAAATTTTATTTAATTAGATATATTTAATGTGCTCATAGTTGGATTTAGTTTTTTACAAGGTGCAATACAAAACAGTTATATTACCAAGGTTCATAAAGAAGTATGCACCTAAGGATCACACAAAAATTTGTAAACATTTAACTACGTAATTTCACTTTTAAAAATATTTGAGTGAATTCTTAAAAATGAAATATCTTTAGATAGGAGAAAAAAATTATGAAAATGCCAAAATAATACGGAGTAAGTTTTTTAAGACCAAAATACAAGTATAATAGCAGTGTGGTGCAAGAGGTTACTTTGGCAGTGTGATGGAGAAGTGATGGCGGTGTAATACACAAGAAACAATACAATCAATTCACTTTGGAGGCCAAAAGCGAGGAAGATGCTCTAGTAACTTTAGAAGTAACTAATAATATTGAAGGTGAATGTTTGACTTAATCTATTTGTGGAATCTCTCCCATTGTAAGAGTTGGCCTTTTAGACTTTCATTTTTTTCGTTTTCTTGGTCCTCTTGTTGGGGTTTGGACCTCCCCACAAAGCCCACACTCTTTGTACTTCTGTGTTAAATAAGAAAATTTTCTTAAAAAAATATGTGTTGGTTTTATTTTTTGTGATGTGATGAATGACTTTAAATCCATGATTTTGTTTAGGACGTATATTTGTCATATGTTGAAACCAATTGGGAAGACAAATATTTTACAAGTAGAAAATTGTCTATTAAATATTTTTTTATTTAAAAAATAATAATTGTACGTATGGGCTTAGCCCTCGCAAGTTTCCTTTTTTAAAAGTAGTAGTGATGGTTAATCCCTCAAACTTTTGCGAGAGTCTGGCCGACATGAATTATTGACTGTATGACAAATGAAAATTATTGAGGGCTTCGCCGACGCAAACTATCGAGGAATTGGCCAACACAAAGATTTGCATCGAGCAGATTAGCCGCGCCAATCGCGCCGACGCAAGTCTGACGCAAAACTTGAGTTTGCATCGGCTTTTACGCTTTTGGGAGGGCTTTTGACCCACACAAAATCAACATATTCTAGTAGTGATATATATATCAGTGCAATCTATCAATCGATGGTGATCCAGGTGATACTCTGGTGGTTGGTGTCAACTGATAAAAGTGTGGCGGTAATAGTGTGACAGTTACAATATGACAATGTAGTGATGAGTATATGACAATGTAACAATGAAATGTGAACTCCTATTTTGGTCTAAAACTTATTATGACTTCCATTTTATTATTTTATAGTTTTTTACTTCTATCTAGAGATTTCTCACTTCTTAAAATAGTCCTTAATAAAGGTGTTTTTCCAAATTAGTTTTTAATAAGCAACAATTACTTTGATATTTTCTATCATCTAGACTTATTATTATCAAAATACTCTTATTAAAATAGTTTTTCTTAAAATTGATAAATTCTATGTAGATATTTTTCCGAAATAGAGTCCATGAATACGAAAATTGACCAATTAAAAACTCGGGAGTAACTCTCAAGAACATTGGTCATGTGATGATGTTAAGCATATACGTTACAGAGCAACCCAAATTCATATGGAGTAATAATTTGTCAACCCAAGTCATAATAAATTGGTCCATGACAAAATACACTTACAAAACAGACTGTAAAACAGCAAATCTGCTGTAGTGCTGTTTCCAAGAGAAGAAAGAATTCCTTTCGTAATGTTGTGTCCTTCTTCATGAGTTCTCCCATCAATATATAGGAAGAGAACAATACAAGACCAACTAGGAAAAGGAATGTACTACAACTAGTATTCTAAATAATTAAAGGAAAGAAATCCCTTTGGGAGTAGGACTCCCCTTCCAGCCGTGCGCCAGACCCTTGCAACCCACGTAACACCCCCCCTCAAGCTGGAGCATGGGGATTCCGCGTGCCCAGCTTGGACAAAAGATGATTGAACGGTGCGGACCCGAGAGGTTTTGTAAAGAGGTCAGCTGGTTGTTCAGTCGAGGAAATGTGTGCCGTACGTAGAACTCCTCGCTGAATCTCATCTCGAATAAAATGACAATCAATTTCGATGTGTTTAGTGCATTCATGAAACACGGGATTAGCCGCAATATGTAAGGCCGCCTGGTTGTCGCAATGGAGCATCATTGGCTGTGGATGCCGAACACCAAGGGAAAGCAGTAAAGTCCGTAGCCATTTCAACTCGCAGACCGCTGTTGCCATAGCCCGATATTCTGCCTCTGCGGAAGAGTGAGACACAGTTTTCTGTTTCTTCGTCCGCCAAGAAATGGGAGAACCACCCAAACAAATAAAGTAACCTGAGACAGAACGGCGAGTAAGAGGGCAACTCGCCCAATCAGAGTCACAAAAGCCCGTGAGCTGAAGAGGCCCCGAGGCCGAGAGAAAAAGACCTTGCCCTGGCCGAGCCTTAATGTATCGGAGAGTGTGGACGATAGCCTCCCAATGATCACGGCGTGGGTGAGCCATGAATTGGGATAAGATATGAACCGCATAAGCCAAATCCGGCCGCGTGATAGTGAGGTAAATGAGACGGCCAACCAAGCGGCGATATTGGGAAGGATCTGAGAGAAGAGGACCGGCTGCCAGTGCAAGACGATGGTTCGCCAGTAGGGGGGTGGCAGCGGGTCGGCAGCCCAAGTAACCTGTTTCAGAGAGTATGTCAAGTGCATAGTTTCGTTGAGATATGAACAACCCAGAGGAGTTGCGTGCAACTTCTACGCCTAGAAAGTACTTTAGCAGACCAAGATCTTTCATATGAAAACATTCGGACAAGTAGTGCTTAAAGCGGGAAATAAAAGCCTCGTCGTTATCCGCGAGCACCAAATCATCGACATATATAAGAACCCGTAATTCAACAGGTCCACGCACAAGTGTAAACAAAGAGTAATCTGCCTTGGATTGTGTGAAGCCGTATGCACGAAGAGCATTTGTAAGTTTAGAAAACCAACATCGTGGTGCTTGGCGAAGACCATAAAGCGATTTGTGCAAACGGCAGACCAACCCCTTTGTGCGAGTGGCAAAGCCGGGAGGGAGTTGCATATACACCTCATCCTTGAGATCCCCATGCAGAAAAGCGTTGTGAACATCCATCTGGTGAAGGCTCCAGTTCCGTACCGCCGCCACCGCCATCAAAGTGCGAACGGAGACAAGTTTAGCAGTGGGAGCAAAAGTCTCTTTATAGTCAATGCCCTCCTTTTGACGATTTCCAAGAATCACAAGACGAGCTTTGTATCGCTCAATGCTTCCATCAGACTTGTGTTTTATTTTATACACCCACTTCGAGCCAATTGCCTTTTTATGTGGAGGGAGTGGAACCAATGACCAGGTGCCGTTTGCATCAAGGGCATCCAATTCCTTTTGCATTGCCTCACGCCAGTGGGGATGTTTAACTGCCTCTTTGAAACTGGTGGGCTCCTCATCTGCAGTAATGGCTGCCAAAAAACTTCTATGTCGAGAAGAAAAGTTAGCACACTTAACAAATTTAGTAATGCAGTGAGCAGTACCTGAAGCGGGGAGTGGAGCGGATGCGCAGGCCGGCGTACTACGAACAGTGTGCATGACAAAGTCGCGAAGATGAGACGGGGGACGATGCTCGCGGTGACTCCGTCGCTCGGGTTCCCTCACCGGAGGAATGTTAGAGATCGGTGAGGATGTGTTTTCAGGAGATGATTTGGATGAGGAAGAGGACGGGTTGGCAGGGGCTTCGGTTGGGGATGACGAACGTGTAGTGTCCTCAGTTTCGGGTAGTTCGGCTGGGAGGATATCAGGGGGTTGAAGAAAGGGTGGTGTGGCTGGGATGGGGTGGACGTCCGAGTCGTCATCAACGTACTCGTCCATCAAAGGGTAGGTTTTTCGTGGCTGCGATGGAGGGGGATTATCCAACGGTGGAGAGACAAAGGGGAATGAGTTCTCAACAAATTTAACATCCCGACTCACAAATACTTTGTTTGTTTCCAGGTCCTGTAAACGCCATCCTTTTTGACCAAATGGATATCCCAGGAAAAGACAGCGACGCGAGCGGCTTGCAAATTTATCCCCATGGGTTATTTGACTATGTGCATAAGCAAGACAACCAAAAGTGCGCAAGTGAGTGTAGATTGGTTCTTGACCAAAGAGAAGAGTGTAGGGAGTTTTTCCATTTAACAACGGAGTGGGAGTTCGATTAATGAGATAGGCGGCAGTAAGAATACAATCACCCCAATAACAAAGGGGAAGGTTAGCTTGGAAACGGAGGGCACGTGCAATATTGAGAATATGTCTGTGCTTGCGTTCGACCCTCCCATTCTGTTGTGGAGTGCCAATGCATGAAGATTCAAATATTATCCCCTAAGAGGCAAAATAAGGTTTCATGCACGTGAACTCCGTCCCGTTATCACTGCGGATTACTTTTACTTGAGTGTCAAACTGACGCTGAACAAAGGAGAAAAAATTGCATAGAACACTAGGGGTTTCATCTTTGTGAGTCAGGAGATACACCCAGGTTGCCCGAGAAAAATCATCGACTATGGTCAGAAAATATTTAGCTCCAGTACGCGAAAGAGTACGGTACCCACCCCACAAATCACAATGTATTCTACCAAAAGGAATATTTGATTTATTTAAACTGACAGGGAAAGGGTCACGACATTGTTTGGCCCGAAAGCATACATCACAGGGTAAAGAAACATCTTGTGGAGAAGAACAAAAAGGAAGAAAACGACAAATCTCAGGTGAGGGATGACCAAGATGCTGGTGCCACACTGCATAATCCTTCGTTGCTCGTACAACACAGGCTTTGTCATGCACTTCCTGATCAAGGTAGTAGAGTCCGTCAGCTTGCTTACCCGTTCCAATCACCTTCTTCAAGGTAGAGTCCTGTATTACACAAAATTTGTTAGTAAACTGGATTAACATTCCTTCTTTTCCAAGAAGTTGAGAAACAGAAATTAAACTGCAATTGAGTTCAGGAACTAGCAAAACATTGCTCAGTTTCAATGAATTGCCAAGGACAACTTCGCCCACGAGTGCGGCTCCCGCACTTTTCCCGTTGGGAAGCCCCACTCTGCACTCCTTTATAGGCCGAATGTTCTCCAGTTTGCGTTTGTCTCCGGTCATATGCTGGCTTGCACCACTGTCAATAATCCAAGACCGATTCATCGTACCTGAAAACTGGTTCTCACATTGGACGTTGGCCTGCCCCGCAAACTGGTCCTTCGGCTGTTCTGTCCTGTTCTGCCCGCGGTTCTCAGCACCCCGACCGGCGACAGTACCCCCCTGCCACCGCGCCTGCCAGTTGCTGCACCACCACGTCCGCCTCCTCCTCGTCCGCCACTCATACGGGGTCTGTCCGCCCACCATTCCGGATATCCGATAATTTGGAAACATCCGCTTATCTCGTGTCCCGATTGCCCACAATGTTTGCACTTCAAATTATTGTCTCGACTTGATTTTCCCATAGCCACAGCGAAACCCATTGGGTTTCGTTCCTCCTCCGTGGTCATCTTCAACACGCCTTCTTGTTGAGTTATCACCGAGTAAACCCGGTTGATAGAAGGAAGCGGTTCGGTGCTGAGTATGTTCGAACGAAGACTTCCATAACCTTCGTTATCCAGGCCCATCAAAAACTGATGAACCTTCTCCTCGTCACGTTGTTTTTCTAAAAGTGCAGTCAATCCACACTTGCAACCTCCACACTTGCACGTTGGTACCTTCAGCATGTCGTAGAGTTCATCCCAGATTGTCTTTAACTTGCCGTAGTGTTTGACAATCTCTTGTCCATTCTGTTTTGTGTTCGCCAATTCCTTTTTAAGTTGGTGAATCCCTGGGCCGTTTGCCACGGAAAACCTTACCTTTATATCGTTCCACAAGTCAGCCGCAACCTCAACCTGGGTGATGGAATTCCGTAAGTCTGCTTCTATTGTATTGTAAATCCATGAGACGAGCATAGCGTTAACGATCCACCACTCTTCAACCTCATCGGAATCATCGTCGGGACATGATATAGTTCCGTCAATAAACCCGAATTTCCTCTTGGCGCGGAGGGCTATTCTCATGGCCCTCGCCCATTCTTCGTAGTTTCTTCCGGTTAATTTTACCTGAGTAATCAATAAACCTGGTGTATCCACAGATTTCAAATCATACGGACTAGGTTTCTTCATCTCGTCGCCGTTGTCCGTAATTTTGGACGGAGTCTCATCTTTCGGTTTTGGTGCTTCCGTCATGATGTTGATCGGTGCTCTGATACCATGTAAAACAGCAAATCTGCTGTAGTGCTGTTTCCAAGAGAAGAAAGAACTCCTTTCGTAATGTTGTGTCCTTCTTCATGAGTTCTCCCATCAATATATAGGAAGAGAACAATACAAGACCAACTAGGAAAAGGAATGTACTACAACTATTATTCTAAATAATTAAAGGAAAGAAATCCCTTTGGGAGTAGGACTCCCCTTCCAGCCGTGCGCCAGACCCTTGCAACCCACGTAACACAGACAAAGCAAAACAGACACCACAAAGATTACAGAAAGTTTCATACTTCATCCGTCCCAGTGTTTTATCGTATTGAGAACTTTTAAAATTGTATTTCATTATGCTAATATGCATTATAAATTGAGAGTAATTGGAGTTCAAAGTTTATCCAGTTTGATTCGAAAAAGTCAAACTGGAAAAATACATTGGGACGGAGGTAGTAATTCATACCAAATTCAGTTTAATATAGTTCTATTCAAGTGTCTTATGATTTAATATAGTGACTCTACTATATTCTAAATTCTATCGTAGTATCAAAATAATTTTTGATCAAGTGACTCTATTAACAAGTGCTTAAATAGTTTGCTCAAACATGAACACAATATCATCCAAACTGGACTTCATTTCATATGATAACTGTGGAACACAGGCAAAACCAAAAATACCATAAGATTATTTAGTGTTCAAAACTAACTGGAAGGGATTAATTAATAAATTAATAAATAATAAATAATAATTAATTAATGGAGCAAGCCTCCATGCTATCAAACGTTTGAAAATCAATCTCTTGCCAAGCATATTTGAAGCTAATAGGGGAGTTAGGTTGAAGAGGGGCACCCCCAATAAGTGTGCATATATCATTCCCAGATTGAGCTATGATACTAGAGTCCAATGAGAGTGTGGAATTCCCAATAGCAGGACAAGTTATTTGAACATTTTGTTGGACGCAAACGCAAACATTTGTTATGGTCACGTTCCATTCTGTTTGACCGTGAATTTGGAATCCTGTCATCTCTTGAGAAATTGAGAGAAAAGGGTTGCACTCTCGACCACTCGCACCTAGATGAATCAAAAGGGTAATGTAATTAGATGCATATTTGTTACTAAAATAGGAAATAAAATAAAAATAAAGTAATTTCCTTAAAGACATCTAAAAATGAAATTGTAAAATATTTTTTGTGACAATGAGTTATAATTTCTTCTTTAATCCCAATAAAAATAATCTATTTCGGTTTATAATATTTGACTAAAATGATTTACAATTCCATTTATTTGAGAATTGAAGCAGAATTTAATAATAACATTTCGATATTAAAAGACTAATTTAAAAACTATATGAAACAAGAAATGACATGACTATATATTAATCTATCAAATGATTAATGAAAATAGAGAAAAATGAATAAAGTTAGTCACAGTAATGTATTTGAGATAGAGAGCAATTAATTAATTTATTAAGAGGATGGATAATTTTACACATTTTATTGGTGTAAATTTGTTACACTAATTCATGAATCTCACTAGCCTGCCCTGTCCCCAACACACCCTCGTTAATTCATTACACCAAATTTTGTTGACTTTTAGGTTAAATTTTTTTACCAAACTTTAGTGTAATGGAATTGGCAGGTATACGCTAGGCACGGGGCTGACTAGGGGGGTTTACTGGGGGTTAGGTGGGAAGAATAATCAATTTTGTGATTGAAACACCATAGGTGCTCAATTGACTCTAGCACCTCTCATTGCTATAACAATCTCACACTATGAAATTGGTGTAAGATTACCCCCATTTTCAATACCATTTATTTTAGAATCAAAGAAAAATTTAATAATAATATTTACATATTAAAAATTAAAAAACCAACTTAATAATTGTAAAAAAACAAGAAATAACATGACTATTTTTATTATTTTATCAAATTAATAATAAAAAAAGGAAAAATTGATAAAATTTGACTCAACAAAAATAAACAAATAACTTAATTTGGGGAAGAAAGAGTAATTAATTTGACTCCATAAATTAGAAGCCATACACATACCATGAGAGGGGACTACAAGAAAAAGAAGCAATGAAAGGATACAGACGAAGGCGTTTTCCATTTGGTGTTGATATGCAATTGAGACACTTTTATGAGTTACAAGTAAATTGAGACTTGAGAGGGATTTACATATACTTGTCAAACTCTCAATGTATAGGCTTTTTTGTCCTCAACCTTAATTAATTATCGAAACTTTTAAGGTAACAACATAAAACTAGACATTAACTCAAAAGATATTATACTTAATACGGAGTAAGTTAATAGAGTAAGTCAATTTTATGGGTATAGTTATAAATGAAGATTATTCTTTCGGCTAAATAGCACTAGTACCCCTCATGGTTTGCAAAATATGCACAAATATCCTCTTTGCTTTCAAAACTTATTTCTAAAGTCCTTGTGGTTTTAAAATGTTCCACCCAAGCCCCCTCTGATAATTTTTCTACCATTTTTCCGGCAAAGAAGGGGGGCATTGGTGTATATTTTCTAAACCATAGGGGGTATCAGCATTGATTTTTATTTCTCTCTTATCTTTTTTTCCCATTTTTTTCCTTAAATTGTTTCGTATATTAATAAAGTTTTTTTAAAATTATTTTTATAATGTTCTTGAAATTTAGAGTTATTTTTATTTGAAAAAATTAAAATGTAATGCATATGTATGTCTCAAATTAACAATTTTTGTTTTTTCTGAAAAAAAAAGTAAAAGTTTTTAAGAACTTCAAAAGAATGAGGAATAAAATAAGAAACAAAATAATACAAAATTAAAAATGAATATTCTTTTTGGACATCTCAATTCTAAGGGCTTTTTACGTGTGTCCAATTTTTTTGTATAAGACTTTTTTTTGAGTATTTTATTTTTTTCATTTCGTTTTTCAATATTTTAAATTTTTTATATTGGATTTTCTTTTTGATCTTTCCAGAAAAATATTCTAAGTAACAAAAAGTGAAAATGTTTAATTTGAGATAGATGTAATGTATGTTAGTTTTTTTTAATTTCAAACACAAAAATATTTAAAGTTTTTAAAATATTATATAAAATTGAAAATAAATTTTTAAAAAATTTATAGGAAAAGGAAAAAGAGATAGAAAATATTTAAAAAGGGGAAAATACAAATAATAAATGAAAAATAAGAAATGAGCACGAATGCCCCCTATGATTTACAAATTATGTGACAATGCCCCCTCTTCGTCAGAAAAATCGCCGGAAAATGATTAGAGGGGGTGTGGGTGCATCGTTTTGAAACCACGGGGACTTTAAAATAAATTTTGGAAACAGAGGGGTATTTGTGCTATTTTTCCAAACCACATGGGGGCACTGGAGCTATTTAGCCTTATTCTTTCGTGGTCTTATAGTTCACATGTAATATATGGATTGTCTCACATATTTTATGGGCTAGCAGTTGATTTTTTTGGCAAAATGCCTAATCTTTTATGATACCAATGCATTAAGGTCTATAAAATTAGTATGGACTTTAGGATCACGTAAGAGTTTCTCAAAAAATGAATGGATATGAACGTGATTGTAATTGTATAAGTTCGTTCATTTTTAATATTCTTTTAGTTTAATTGTTGTTGATGGTGTAAATTATCGACCGGTATATCATTTTTAGCCAAGCAAAAAAAATAAACTAGTCTTAAAAATACACCAAAATATAAACACGGGAATTTTAACGTAGAAACCTAAATCGGGAGAAACCCACGGGCCTTTTTTGGCAGTATCTTGCCAACGAGAGATTTTTATTGATATCGGGGGTGTGTACACGGTACATGATTTAGGCTAGAAAGCCATTAATGGAGCTTTTGAGCTCTTGAAGAAGGAGAAAAAATATACACACTAATGCATTCTAGAGAGAGAGAGAGAGAGAGACAGAGAGAAATTTGAACAGTGAAGGAGTGAAGAATGTAAATTGGCCTCCCCTTAACCATTAGGGCAACCCTCCTTTTATAGGGAAGGAGGAAAGAATATTCAGAGAATATTCTCTTATTATTCCATTTTATTAAACAAGTTCGGTTTGACTGTTCTTCGTAAATAATTGGGAAATGTGGGCCGAGCCACGTATACAAAGATGTTATTTACCATATACAAAGAATTTGTAGAAATTTCCTCTAGGGAGGCAATATTGATCAAAGGAAAATCCCTCCTATCAACTGGGATGATGTTTGTACACCTATGAAGAACCGGATTTTTGGTGACACAGATAGTTGATTCATTGTCACAGTATAACTTCGACTTGGATGGAGGAATACCCAGTGCATCAGTGATATATCGAAGCCACATAGCTTCTGCAACCCCCGCAGCCATAGCTCGATATTCAGCTTCAGTGGATGATCTAGAAACACGAGTCTGCTTTTTCATGCACCAAGAGATGAGATTAGGACCGAGTAGGAGGATGTAGCCCGTGGTAGACTTGCAATCATCTTTATCATTTGCCCCGTCAGAGTCAGAATAGACAGATAGGTCGAATCCCCTCTTGCGAAAAAGAAGACCACGATGCAAAGTGCCTTTGAGATAGCGCAGAACACGTTGTAAGGCATGATAGTCCTACTCAGTGGGGTTGTGCATAGTCTGAGACACTCGATTAACAACATACTGAATGTCTGGACGGGTGACAGCCAGGTAATGTGAACCGCCAACAATGCTCCGAAAATGAGATATATCCTTGAAAGGCAACGAAGGCTTAGTGATAGGTCGCGTAGCCATAGGAGTAATAGCCAGATCAGACATCCCTGCTCGGCGTAGAAGATCACAGGCATATTTGGACTGATGGAGAAGCATAGAATCGTGCGTGCGCTGAACCTCAATGCCAAGGAAGTAATGAAGAGGTCCAAGTTCTTTGAGCTTGAAGTCACGGTGCATAGCCTGAGTGACTTCTGAGATGAGAATAGAAGAGCTGCCAGTGAGAACAATATCATCAACATAGTCAAGGACAATAATAGTTCCACGAGAGCAGTGTCTGGTGAACAAGCTGGTATCATGAATGCAGCACTGGAATCCAAGGCCCTGCAAAAAAGAGGAGAGGCGTGTGTACCAAGCACGGGGTGCCTGTTTGAGACCATATAGTGACTTACGGAGCTTGCAAACATGGTGGGGATGATTGGGATTTATGTACCCCGGAGGCTGCTCCATATAAATTTCCTTGTCCACCGTACCGTGAAGAAAGGCATTGCTAACATCAGTTGATGAAGAGGCCAATCACGGTTGAGTGCTAAAGAGAGGACCAGGCGCACAGTTTGTTGTTTAACCACAGGACTGAATGTCTCCTTGTAATCAATGTCATACTCCTGATGATAACCTTTGGCAACAAGACAAGCCTTATACCTTGAAACAGATCCATCAGCATTCCATTTAATGCGATACACCCATTTGCAACCAATCGGAGAGCGGTTCTTGGGTGGTGGGACCAAGTCCCATGTACGATGCTCATTCAAAGCAATAAACTCCTCATTCATAGCCTGACACCAAAAACTATTACCAGAGGCTTGGCGGTAAGTGCTAGGCTCAGTGGTAGGTGGGGTATTATCAAGGGTGGTAATGGTATAGGCCTTAGGTTTGAAAATTCCAGATTTTGCTCGGGTTTGCATGGTGTGTGTGTTTTGGGGTGGGGGTCGGTTAGCCGTCTGTAGGGAATCAGAGGGAGGAGTAGGTGACGGTCGAGTGTGGGTAGGGTACGGTTCTGGGGTTGGACCGTTTGTGGCGGGTCCAGAGGAAGGGTGTCGGGCGGTCGTCCGTGACTGGTGGGATGGGTCTGGGTTTGGACCGTCGGTGGGACAAGAGCATGTGAGCCTGGGTTTGGCGGAAAAATAGGGGTTATATGAGAGGATGACGGGAGAGATGACAATTTGGGATATGGAAACTGATCCTCAACGAACCGAACATGACGAGAGACATAAACTTTTTGAGACACGGGTTCATAGCATTTATACCCTTTAGTGGTGGGGTGATATCCTAAGAAGACGCAGGGAGTGGAGCATGGTTGAAGTTCGTGGTGAGTGTAAGGGCGGAGCCATGGATAGACCAAGCAACCATAGGGACGAAGGTGGGTATATCTAGGAGGACGGTTATAGAGGGTTTCAAATGGAGATTTGTTAGAGAGAGTTTTGGTGGGCATACGGTTGATAAGATAGTTTGCTGTGGCAAGAGCTTCGACCCAAAAGTTAGTCGGGAGAGCAGAGTCGTATAGAAGAGAAACAACTGTTTCAATGAGATGACGGTGTTTCTGTTCAGCGACCCCATTTTGCTCAGGAGTGTAGGGACAAGAGGTGTGATGAAGGACTCCTAGAGTTTGAAGGAAAAGGCCAAAATCATTATTTACAAATTCTTGGCCATTATCGCTTCGAAAAATTTTGATGTGAGAATTAAACTGAGTCTTAATCATTTTTTCAAAAGTCACAAAAACAGAGTAAGCTTCAGATTTATGTTTTAGGGGATAAATCCAGGTAAATTTGCTGAAATCATCAACGAAAGAGATATAAAATCGAAAGCCACTACAGGAAGGAACAGAAGTGAGACCCCAAACATCAGAATGTATTAATTGAAAAGGCGATGTGGCCTTATGTTCAGACAATTCAAAAGGTAAACGACAGGACTTGGAGACATAACATGATTCACAATGTAAAGGTTCTGAAAACTGAAAACCTAAGGAAGACAAAATAGATTTGGCAATCGCAGGAGCCGGATGACCAAGTCTACGATGCCAAGTGGACTCTTGGATAACTTGATACGCAATGGTTGGGAGTTTGGAAGGAAGTGTGTATAACACATGCTCACACAGGTCCTTGTACCGCACCTGGTTGGTAGTATTGTCCACTATCTGGAAATCATTGGCATTAAAAACAAGAGTGCAGTTGTTATCTTTGGTAAATCGATGGACAGAAAATAGATTGGAGGTAAGGGAATGGACATAATGAAGAGTAGAAAGGTGGTATTTACCATTAGGCATATGGACAAAACCGGAGCCAGAGTGTGTGATGGGTAGGGATTGACCATTGCCTACGGTAATAGTATCAGTACTAATGTATTGATGAGGAGATTGTAGCTGAGAATAATCAGACGTGACATGGGTGTTGGCACCAGTGTCCAGATACCAGTTTCCAAAATGATTACTCGTAGATGCATGCATTGCACGGGGAGCACTAGAGGGGGAGTTCGTAGCATAAGAATCATCAAACCGATACCAGCACATAGACGTAGAGTGGCCTCGTTTCTCGCAGATTTTGCAGATTGGCAGATCCCATGACGGTCGACCGTTGCCCTAGGACGATCGACCGTTGTTCCTTTCGCCACGTCCGCTGTTGTATCCACGTCTAGGAGACGGTCGACCGCAGTAGCCTCCTTTACCGCGACCTCAACCGTTTGTAGCGAGAAGTGCTGTGCGAGGTTTGGTGATGGTAGACTCGGTGAGGCTGAGTTTATTCTCCATCTCCAGGTTTATTTCTTCAGAGATCAGCCATCCAGAAAGCTGATTTAACGAAATATTGGTATTGTTCATGCGAATGTTTTGCTTAAAGGATGAGTATTCGGTGAGAAGACCACGAATAACAGCATTCACCACATCACGTTCGGAGACCTCTTATTTCAAGGCATCGAGATCCGAGAGAATAGTGGCCAAATCATCAAGGTATTGTGTTATAGTTTTGGTGCCTTTACAAAGAGTGTGGAGTTTGTCCCGGATTTGATAAATATGAGCGGTGGACACGGAATTGTACCATGCGGCCAAAGCATCCCAGAGGGCAGCAAATGTGGTGAAGCCGCAAGCATGTTTGTGAACGGAGGGGCTGATGACCGCTAGGAGGCAGGCGCGAATCTGTGTGTCAACGATGGTCCAGGAGGTATACTCTGGATTAGGGACAGTTTTATCGTTTTTGGAGATAGTTGGTGCTAGGGCTGCTTCATGACCATCAATCCATCCAAGGAGGAGATTAGCTGAAAGAGCTGTCTGGACATTGAGAGACCATGCCGGATAATTTGTTTTGGTGAGTTTTTCTGGGATTAAGTTGTGGAGACTCCGAAGCAAAAGTTTTACTCCAGAGGGTAAGGAAGCCAAAGGATCCGACGGGGCTGCCATGGTGGGCGGTAGTCGGAAAAAAAGAGAGAGGCTAGGTTTTTGAGAGCCTTAGCTCCGATACCAGCGGCGGACCTCAATGAGAGTATGGGCGCATGGATATTCGCCTAGAGCCGATGACAGATTTTAGTAAAAATGACGAGTAATCTCTTCCCATAATAAAGCTGATTTCAGGTGAGGGTGGATCGGATCCACTGCCGGAAATCCATCTATTGGGCCGGTACAACTCTTTTTCTGCTCTGGCATCACCTCAGCGGTATCTTGGTGTTGATTGTGGTGGTGATTGCGGCGGGTTTGAGCAGCGATGGCAAGTCTGGACGAAATCCTCTAGAGGCGGATCACATCGCTGTGGCGACGGACGGAATTGAAGATGGCGCTTATCTCGGCTAGTGCGCGACTTCTCGGACATGGGTGATCCCCGATCATTCCTTCCTTCCATTCTTTCCTCCATTTTTTTAACGGAGTATGCATATCGTCTCTGGAAATTGGGCTGCGATCAAGGGCGATGGCAGTGAGTGCTTTAGTGATGAAGACGATCTTGGCGGCCTTGCAATTTCAGCAGTAGCTTCATGCAACGTCAATGGTGACGGCAAAGCCAAAGGGTGGAGGTCGGCAATTTAACAAGATCGTGCAGCGGCGGCTTCTCTTTGTCGGCGGCGGCTTCTCCTTGTGGGGCGGCGGCTTCTCTTTGCCATTTTGGATTTTTGAAGGAAAGCCCCCAATTTTTCCCCCTTTTCTTCCCTTATCTTTTTCGTTCCTTCCCCAGCATCTCTCTTCCTCTCTTTTTTTGTACAAATGGCTCTCTCCCTCTTATTTTTTATTTTTGCTCACTTCGTGTGGTAAGAGAAAAAATTGGCCGAAAAAAAAACACAACATTTTGTTCGGGTCCCACGGTCGGCGCCAAAATGATGGTGTAAATTATTGACCGGTATACCGTTTTTAGCCCGGCTAAAACGATAAACTAGTCTAAAAATACACCAAAATATAAACACGGGGATTTTGACGTGGAAACCCAAATCGGGAGAAAACCACGGGCCTTTTTTGGCGGTACCTTGCCAACGGGGGATTTTTATTAATATCGGAGGTGTATACACGGTACATAATTTAGGCGTAGAAGCCGTTAATGGAAGCTTCAAAGCTTCTTGAAGAATGAAAATACAAGAATTCTAGAAAGAGAATGTACCTTTTATAGGAGTAGCTGGAGCATCTACGGAGGAATATTCTCTTATTCCTCCATTTTATTAAACAGGCCTGGTTTGACCATTTTTCATAAATAATTGGGAAATGTGGGCCGAGCCACGTATTATTTCCCATCATGGCCTAGGAATGATTGTTATATACTCTAACACGCCCCTCACGTGCAGGGGTAAGCTCTTTAGGCCTTGCACGTGAAACCTTAATTTTTTTAAATTGGGTGGCGGTGAGTTTCGAACTCGTGACCTCTTGGTCATCAAGGCTCTGATACCATGTCAAGGAACCAACTCAACCAAAAGCTCAAGCTTGTGGTTGTGGCCCAGAAATGATTGTTATATACTCTAACAAATATTGCAGCTCCGTTATTTTTTAGTAACTTAGGGCATTTCACATTAAATTATTAAATATTTCATAAACTAATTATATTGTTCATTTCACAACATTAAAGATAAAACTAATTACTTCATAAATAGTTGCTAGTCTTGCTACGTATATACAACCTGAACATGGAGCTTGATGACATGGTAGAAAATATAGGATAATAAAATGCACAAATAATGTTTTCTTATTTTTAATATATATTCCTTTTTATGTATAAAAGAACTTTTATAGGTAAAGAATATATAAAGCACGATCATTTTTCAATAACTAGAATTTATTAATAAGCTTGACCAACGTAAAGATTGAATATTAAATACATGCATTTTTCTTGCATCTCTTTTATAAAAGTAAAAACTAGTGTTTACCCCGTGCTTCACACGGGCTCCTATGTATTCTAAACTTTTGAGATTTTATAAATATAATTTTAGTTGTTTTCGTTTCCTAATAGTGACAAAATATGTTTTATACTGATGGAATATATATTGGTATGTTAATTTAAAAACAAAAAATTATACAAAATTAATGGTCATTGAATTAATTAGTAATAGAAATGGTTTGAATTAATAAAATATTATAATAAAAAGTGGATTAGTTACATGCTTAATGATACATCATTAGAGAATATATATGTGTCACAATGTCACTTGTCAGTTGTCATCCTTTAATTAAACCAACTTTATTCTATTCACTTTGTTGAAAAATATATGTAGCAATAAAATAAATAATGTAGTAAGATAAAGTTTTTGGAACAAAGTATTTAATTAATAAATATGCACATGTGAAAAAATTATACAATCATTTTTTGAGAAGTAATACACTAAAATAAGTTGTGGATTGTATAAAAATAATTTTATGCGTGTGTGTGTGTGTGTCTATTCAAAATACGGAATATATTTTACTATGGTGAAATATATATTTTTAGAAATAAAGAAAATGAAAAATTTTATACAAACGTATTAAAAGATATTTAAAATGGGTGCAATGCATATATCCACTTCATAAATGAGTGCACATGTGGCATGCCCCATGTCAACACTACAACAACTAAACTTTAATTTATTTTACATATATATATATATATATATATATATATATATATATATATATATATATATATATATATATATATATATATATATATATATATATATATATATATATATATATATATATATATTATATATATATATATATATATATATATATATATATATATATATATATATATATATATATATATATATTGGTTCCTGTGAGAATGAGATCTTAGGAAAGAAATGAGAATGAATACGGTGCGTCCAATCTGTACCTGCCTGAACTATCGCAAGAGGGCTTTTTAGTATTTTCCTCACAATTTATTAACTATACGCAGTTCCCATTCGATAATAGCAGGCCCGATGAATTTTCTTTCCACATTTCTCTCCCATGTTCAGAAGTAAACTCCGGATTTCTCACCCACCGAATCAACCACGTTCTCTCTTTCTTTGTTGAAATGGAGAGATCTTCGATCTTCATCCCTACGATATCTGCCAGAATCCTCACTGCACTTTTCGTTTCCATTGGTCCGATTGTTTCTCAGTTTCTATTCACCGTTTACACATCCAATTTTTCCATGGATTCAGGTATTTTTTCAATTCTTCACAGTTAAGTTGTTTTCATCATTTTCAATTTCGTTTTATCCAGTGCTAGGGATCCCATCCATTTGAAAATGCAGTTTTTCAATTCGCTGTGCTTATGTTTTTTTTCTACACCACCCACAGATGATGGTTCATCAATGCAAACAGACCAACCATTTCCGGAACAGGGATTTGCTCCACCATGTCCAGACGAGTCCAAACCTAGGGTCGGTATGCTTTTTCCAATTATAGAAGATGGAATTGCATTCTACAATAATTATGCAGCGTTGGTTGGTTTTGACACACGGAAAAGCACTTCAACGAAGTCACGGGATGGTGTTATTGTTTGGCAGTATGTTGTTTGCAACCGGGAGGGTCGAAAAAATGTTTCTTCCATGCCCAGGCCACAAGCACAAGACCGTGAAGATTCAGACCCTATTCCCAAAAAAAAGAGGAGATGCATCTCAAACCGTATTGGATGCAAGGCACGAGTGACATTGAGACTATCTGGCAATGTTGGATATTCCATTGTATTTTTCGAAGAACACCACAATCACCCTATGGTGTCCGCTCCCTGTAGGCCATTTTTGAAACTGAATAGGAATCTTGACATTGGACACAAGAAATTTATGTTGAATTGTGCAAAGGCCAATATTGGTACAATGAAGTCTTACCGCCTGTTTAAAGAATCTGTAGGTGGGTATGACAACATTGGAACTACCGCAGTGGATTTCAAGAACTTTAAGCGAGATCTTAAAGCTTACATAGCTGGTGGTGATGCACAAATGGTCATTGACAAGCTTTTCAGGAAGCACGAAACATGTTCTGCATTTTTCTTTGAGTATGATGTCGATGAAAGTGACCAACTTACAAGGCTATTCTGGTGTGACCCCGTTGCTAGGAAGAATTATTCGTTGTTCGGGGATGTTGTCTCATTCGATGCAACTTACGAGACAAACAGGTATCCTGGTCATGGCTGCACAGTAGCAAGACCTTTATGTTCTTTCAATGTTTACACCATTGCTCAATTGTCTTACACTTTCATGTTTAAATCACATGTCCTCCATTTATGCAGATACAATATGATTTTCGCTCCATTCACGGGCGTAGACAATCACTGTAAGTGCATTACTTTTGGGGCTGGTTTGCTAACTAGGGAGGATGACGAGTCATATTCATGGCTATTTCGTTGTTTCTTAAATGCTATGGGAAATTCCCCGAAGTGCATCATCACTGACCAAGATCCTTCATTGCGAGGTGCAGCCCAAAAGGTATTTCCCCAAACTTCACACCGGTATTGTATGTGGCATATAATGAAAAAAGTTGGTGGTAAAGTGGATGACGAGTTGGTTAAAGATTCAGAGTTTCTGACAAAATTGAATGCAATTGTTTGGAGTCATTATCTTGAGCCTATAGATTTTGAAAAGAAATGGCATGATCTGATGGCTGCGTATAATTTAGACAATCATAAATGGTTTCAAAAACTATTTGAAATACGTTTCTCTTGGATCCCCGCGTACTACAGAGATCTGTTCATGGGTGGCTTATTACGCACCACATCACGGTCAGAAAGTGAAAACAGCTTCTTTGACGATTTCACAGGACAGAATTTTAGCCTTATAGAACTTCTTATGCAGTTTGAAAGTGCTATGGACTCTCAACGGCATAAAAATGCTGACTTGAATGCTGATGATGAAGCTTGTTACCCTGAATTCAAGACTCCGCTGGACATTGAGCACCACGCAGCATCTGTTTACACAATAACAATTTTCTACGAGGTACAAATGGAGATATCCGAAGCTTGCTTTTCTTGCCGTGTACTTCATGTCGATGAACTAGATGGCCAACAGGTGCAATATTTAATTAAGGAAAAAAGGGGCAAGAGTTTCAAAGTTCAATTCTCCCGCATTGCTGCACCTGTAAACATTACCTCCAACGGGGTCTACTGTGCAGACATATTTTCCTAGTTTTCAAAGATGAGAACATCCGCCAGATCCCCGACATGTACATTACGAGCAGGTGGTGTAAAACCAGATTTATTAAGCCCATGTATGATGTGCCCGATGCAGATTTTGAAGCTCTATCCGCTGTTGAAGAAAAGAAAATTGCATTAAACCGCTTGTGGTCAGATCTTTTCTTCTGTGTTTTTGCCGTTGAGCAAAAGCCAGATTTGTTGGGTGGATTTTCAAAGATTATCCGTCAACAGAAGGACATCCTCGAAACCGCGCTACGGTCGGGTGTTGTAAATACTCAGAACACCATCTTTGAATGTTATTACGGAGTACCTGCCCCGGCCAATATAACAGTACTACCACCACAACCTGTACACAACAAGGGAAGTGGCAAGAGAATCAAAAGTGCAAAAGAGTTGAGCATTGAACAATCAAAGAAGAATAAACGAATGTGCAGAAAATGTCAGCAACTTGGGTATCATGACAGTAGGAATTGCCCCAAAAACATTTCAGGGTGATTGCATTAGACTTTATTTGTAATGTTCTTAATTTTATTTCCTTTATTCTAACTTTCATTACGCTCTCAATACGTCGTGTGGGTTGAATTAACAGCTTTGCAATTGCTAACCCAACGTGGTGCTTTTACTTTTGTATTTTTCTCTCCCTCAATGCTTTAAGTCATCTATTCCAATCTACAATTGACAACATCTTTTTATGATTCCCGTTTATGCAGAGCATAACCCTTATTAAAAACGTCGGCAAAACACAACGACGTGTCACGTATTAAATCTACTGTCATTTGTGGTGATGCAACAAACAAACCTTATTACGATCAACATGATGAACATTAAGAGAAAAAAAATCTCTCAAATTCATTATTTTATTGGTCCTGCTTCCAAACTATCAAGGCTTACCACACACTCAATGTCCTTGGAATAGAGGCTTACCACACCCACGCATGATGACTTTGAATATATGCATTAACTTAACGAGTCCAAACAGTGCAAACACTCCGGGAAAAGCAACCATGTACTCATATACATACTTTACAACCACATCACCATTTCACTTCTTTATAAATGAATTCTCTTATTTTTACCATTCATGTTCAAGGTAAAATAATCCACTCATGACATATCCTACCACACGTGAGCTGATGCAACAACATGACATTATCATGCACTACCTGATGATCATTAAGATAGAAAATGGTCCAGGGTTCATTTTTAAAATGTTCATGTTTCCAAATAATAAATAACGGCCATCCTGTCCTATGGGATAAAAGGGTCAAAACTGCTTTATAAATTTCTGCACATGCATGCTAACATCAAACATATGCATTACCCCAATGGAGGGATGATCAAATTACCACCCTGGTCCAATTAACAATAATACAACCATACTAGCATTTTCCAACATCACTAGAATTTATTTCTTTAAACCTGAATTCTTACATTCTTCCCATGCCTGTATAAGTTAAGTAAATGCATTTCCAAAAGTAACACACTGCACCGTTATAGAATAAAAAAAACTTTTATAATTTCCAAAATTTTTACTAGGCAGCACAAAATGACAGCATCCCAAATGTTTCAACATACAAAAACAAACTGTCAACCAAAATCAAACCGTCACATTCAAACCATATTGCCATAAAAAATTCAAACATAAAACGACCGACACAATAAACGAAATACACTGCAATAAAAGTTACATAAGGCCAACCACACATTTGTTTCTGACCATCATCATAGCAAAAAAACCAAACATAACAAACCACATAATGTTCACCCCTTCATGAAGTCCTTTGAATTCTTCAAATTCACTTCCTTCATTTCATTCACTTCGGCAACTGATATGCAAGCACAATACTTGGACCTAAGGGTGTTCACTGCCTTCCTGTCTTCCTTGGATAAACCAAAGTCCCATCCCTCTAAACCTCGGCCCATGTATGTCTCCATGTGCCGCATTGTTGCCACACCATACTCATAAACAGATGTGACATCCCTCCACGACATCTTCAAACGCGTTGGTTTCTGGGAACACACCTTCCCAACCTTCCCTTCCAATCCTTGATTGCTAAAATACTTCACAAGCATGTCAAGCTGCAGTAGGTATCACAACAGATGGCTGGTAAACATTTATTTAAAAATATAATTCGAAAGCAATCACTACAATTTATTTAAACTTACAACGTTAGTTGGCATTCCTTCATACTTATCATCTGCTTTTGCCGACGACGAGGAAAGATCCAAAAGTTCAACCTTCATAGCCTTGATGTTCACACAAACACAATAACACCACTTCAACTGCATTATTGGAAAGAAAATCTGCCAAGCACAAAAACCATATATTATGCATTTCTTGATCGTATTCTAAAACACTATGGCTATCAAATCAAGGAAGATTAACAAAACCGATAAACAATAACATTACCATATCTGCACTAAATGGGGATGTGCATGTGTTACCAGACTCCAATGCATCACAAAACAACTTAAACGCAGTATCTTCGTCTGGGATATCACCCTCAGATGTGTATAGCTGTAACACACACAATGTAAGTGTCTCACAGTAAAAAAACATTTTATTTTCAAATGAAACACAAACTCTTACACATTTCATTCCTTTGGCAAAGAATCTAGAAGGCGACCCAATGCTACGGTATACTTCCTTATGATTCAAGATTGTAGACCATGCATCGATGACTCTTGGCGAAATGTGTTCACCAGCATTTAATGTCATCAGATCCCCACGATCCAATACCACATTGCCACACTTAAAAACTATTTCATCCCTAGTCACGAATTAAGTGAAACGTTCAAGATCGAAAGAATTAAATGCATTTAAATTTAAATAGCACGCAACTCTGTAATACCATATCCACATACCTTGAGGCATCTTTAGTTTTCATCAACCACTTCTAGATACGAGATTCGACACTGCTCAGGTTATCTCTTGGGTCCACTGCACGTGCAACGTAAGGTGACTTCATAATCCCCGCTGATTTTGCTTTCCTCTTGACCCTCTCATCCTCATCGCGAAAAATCTGAGCACTCTAATCTCAAAGTAAAAAAATTAATAAAGAATAAAAAAAACTCTAGCAGAATGCACAACCATTGCGACATCTTTCACTTTTTACTAACTCACTCATACCTGCTCTTCATTCTTTCTTTTCTTTACTAAATTTCTGGCAGCCTTTCTGTTTCTCACTTCCTTTTCAATCTGCACCACATCATTTACTCAACACATTATGATCAATATTCAATATGAAACTACGCATGATGGAAAATTGCGATGAAGACCTGATCATTACGCAGATGGACATCATCATTCGTCCCTTTTGTTTTCTCAGAGTTGACATCCTCTTCAGACATTGGAGCACCTTCAGCAGTAATTTGTTTACAGATATTCTCCACATTCATATCCTGCCCAACACTCTCCATCCCCTCTAATACATGCTGCTCCCTAACTTCATTGTTGTCCTGCACCCCTATATCTAGGTTCCTCGCACCCTGCTTAAACACATGCGAATAAATTCTTAAAAAACCAAAACATCTAAAATTTTTAGTATCTACAACTACTAATTACACACATACCACCTCTTCCATTCTGCTTCTCTTCTCACTGTCCATCCCTCCATTGCCACTTTGCCCTCCTCTAGCAACCTGCATCACACCACATTTATAAACATACATGATACATAATACACAGCTTGTGGTGCAGTCTAACATTGGCCATGTATGTACATTAACCTGGTTATTCGTTTCCAAGCCGTTGTTGGTTGCATCTCCATCACCCTCACCAGTTACTTGCACAGCTGACTCTGGAGCAATATCAGTTGTTTTTTCAGCAGTAGAATTCACCATGTTTGTGTCATGGCCTACTATCTCCATGCCGTCCAGTATCTGCGTAAATCCAAGGCTAAAGGATGGCATATCGTTAAGCTGTTCTTCATATTTAGATCTCAGCACAACGGCCTTTTCCATCTCATCGGCTGCTGACAATAATTCTGGGCTGCTCCAGAAGCTGTCATCATCTAGACCCGGTATTGCATTCCATTTCGATTTTTTTTCACTAGAGCACTTGGGAGTGACACCAATCAACTTGTTTCCCAAATCTCTTAAATTACAAAAATTTTCACATCCCGATAGTTCCTTTGGTGCTTCCTGAACCATTGTTATCATGTCAATTATCGTGCTTGCTAGGATCTTGCTTTTGGCCGCAAATTCCCTCACAAGCACCTAAATGAATGAGAACAAACATCTACTCTTATCATTTACACCCACGCACCACCGCTCTTAAATTAAAAAAATGCAAAATACATATTGGACATAAGTTACCTTCAAATCTTGTTCATCGCTTGAATGCACTGCAGATGAATCACCAACACCAAGCGTTGTTGGTGCAGCATTACGCTCAGGCATCTCACTCAACTCTATCCGCTTGACTTTATCCAAAGGCCCACAGTCATGCCCTGCTCCAAACCCACCACTTCTAACTTCTTCATTCTCCCTCTCCCGTAGCTCCTTCCCAGTCCATCCCTGGAGCGCAGGAAATTTTCTCGCCACTCTTTTTGTGAATATACCAACACGATCAATATAAAAAACCTGTATACTAAAAAGTCAGAAGATGCATAATATTAACAACAAAGTGTATACAAATGTAAATAACTCATACCATCAATACAAGGAGTGGTCCACAGAAGATAGGTTTTAAATTGCACAGAAATCTTTTCTTATTTTCAGTATATAGTGTTTATTATGCATAAAAGAACTTTTATAGGTATAGAATGCATAACGCATCATCAATGTTCAATAACTAGAATTTAATAAGCTTGAATAACACAAAGATTAAATATCGCATACATGCATTTTTCTTACATTTCTCTTTTATAAAAGAAAAAATTTTTCAATATAAGATTAAAACATCTCACTTCTCCCTATATAGGAGTTACTATTTTTTTCTTCATATAGGAGTAATTTTAATTAAGGCTCCCGAATTTACCCCTTCGCTAATTTTTCTACACATTTGATGTATATTAAATCTTATTTAGTATTCCTAGCTTTACATATATATTTAGAATATTATTATACATGAGGAATGCTAGTCTCATAAACAAAATTGTCACAAATATTACAAACTTACCTTTTTGTATTAGACTAGTATTTTGACCTGTGCGATGCATGGGGTCGAATGAATTTTTTGACAATTTTAAATTTTTTTCAATGCAACACACACACACACAAATATATAAATACACACACACACACACATATATATAACTACAAAGCTCACCAAATTATAAGGCAAAGCTTACCATATTTTTTTGAAAAAAAAAATCAAAAGAAAGGGTGCTGACAGGACTTTGACTGCTGACCGCCAGCATTAACCTCCGCCTGCCGCCACCAGACTCCGGCCACCACCGCCGGCCGCCTCCGGACCACGGCCACCACCGCCGGTCGCCGCCGCCGGACTCCGGCCACCTCCACCGGCCCCGCTACTTCGGCCACCGTCGCCGGTCGCCGCCGCCTGCCACTGCCGTTGACCGGTGTTGCTATTTTATTTTTAAATAATTTTTTAATTTTTAAAATTCAAAAAAAAGGTGAATATTGGTGTTCAAAGTGGTGAGCTTTGCTTTATTTTCAGGTGGGTTTTGCATTGTCCATTGGTAAGCTTTGTAGTGTAGTGTGATGAGTTTTGTGTCATCTGACCGAAGCATGTCATCTCACAATAAGGTGTCATCTCACTGGAGTCAATCTATATATATATATATATATATATATATATATATATATATATATATATATAATATATATATATATATATATATATATATATATATATATATATATATATATATATATATATATATATATATATATATATATATATATATATATATATATAATATATATATATATATATATATATATATAATATATATATATATATATATATATATATATATATATATATATATATATATATATATATATATATATATATATATATATATATTATATATATATATATGGGCTGGTTCAAGTGAGAATGCACCTTGGTGAAAGAAATAAGAATAAAATCTGGCTTTTGGATCTGATGCATCATGCGGCTCAGATTGCATTCTGCATTCAAATTTTGAGATAGTGCATTTTCAAAGGATTATGGTACATTTCGACATGATGCATTTTCAAACCATCTTGGTGCACCTAATTTTGATGCAATCCTAACCCTTAGATCTCCCAATTTAATGCACCAGATTCATTCTTATTTCTTTCATTAGATTGCATTCTCACCTGAACCAAAATCTATACACACACACACACACACACACATATATTGTTATACCCGAGACCCGAGGTCTTATCACGTTGCTATTTTAGAGAAGGAATTATGGGGAGGCGAGGGGGAAATGGGGTGGCCGAAATATTATGGGGCAAAAGGGGAGTTCTTTTGGTGTTTTTTTATGAAGAAAAAGAAGAGGTTTTTTTATTAATAAGAGAACACTTTAACTCAATGTACATGATAAAAAAAATATGAAACATACATGAAAATAATTAGATATACTGAATATTGTCTTGTTGTCGATTCTATAATTGAACCTCATATTATGATCATTATGTACCTTGTGTACATCGTTGTATTGCGGCTGTAAAATTAAAATTTTAAATTGTAGGTTAATTTTTTTTTTGTGTATGTATGACATTTGAAAAACTAAATTACAATTATATTCTTACTGATGATGGACCATGAGTAAGCCTTAGATGATCGAGTCCATCGTAGTTGACAAATAAAATACAAAATAGAATTTTATGATTAGGACGAAACATTGGGTAGTGGTGTTTAAAATTATCTATTGATTTATAATAAAATGTAAGGAAAAAAGTGATGATGTAGTCGACTACAAGAAAATCATATTACATTTAGTTCTATCTCAGAATCAAATTTCGTGATTATTTTATACATTGCATACATTATTTTTGTGAAGCTAGTAAATCTTAAATTCGTAGGTTGAAATATTTGTACAATTGTACATACAACACATAAATGATCCAAATAAACATAATTAATTTTACTTCTTGTAATTGAGCGCACGTGAGACTAGATTGCTTAGTTAAAAAAAAGTGTTAAAAAAAGTATAATTAGCAACCATCTTGCCGCATGTTACCAGTTTTAAAAAAAATATGTTTCCTTACCATTAAACAATTGTAAATAAAATTATAACATTACGGAGTAAAACATAGTATTTCCACAAGATGCTATTAAAATAATCGACTTTTATGATGAAACAAAATTATTGATTGTAACTTTAAGACTATGTCAAAATTTAATATTAACAAAAAAGAGAGAAAGGTCAATTGAATGAAAGTTGTTGGAATCATATGCTAAATATGGGCTGCAAGTAATTTCAGATTTCTGTGGCAAACATAGTCACATTTTGATATTAAAAAGTAATAGGAAAAACAGAGAGTGAGTGGCATTGGATACAAATGAATACGTCCATTTGGGGTTCAAGAAAAATTGACAAACTTATGTAATGCTACTGAAATGGTGGATTAAAAAAAATACATATCTACAAAGAAGCGAGAATTCATTACTTTTTATAAGCGTATTGTGCGTAAGAAACTTTATTTTAAAACTTTAATCACATTACAAGGACTTTGGACCCTAACACTTTGAGGTTGTACAAATTCATTGAAGATTATTTGTGTAGCCTGAAATTTTCAAGATGTAAGTTTTCATGATTTTTCTTTTATAGAAAAAAAGGAAAAGGAAATCAATGCACTCAATTTGGTTTGATTTACAGTCAAGATCTAACTTGAACCAAAACTGTTGAAGTTATTTTATCTACTTTGCACAGAGTCTTGAGATGATTAGGTATTATTGTTACGTTCCTAACTATATCTATAAAAAAATTGAAATTGTCAATCTACTTCATTGCTAATTTGATTGTGATATTGAATATTTTGGCATGGGTTAAAAAAAATCCCTAAATTTAATATTGAGATGAGATTTTGTATTAATGATGAATAATGATAATAAGTAATAAACAAAAACATTTTTCTTAGTAGGCTAGTAGATATTGTTGAGGATAAAATGAGCAAACTTAAATCGTGATCTGTACACCTCTGAATTAAATTCATAGTTTGGCCTGATTATATTCCTCAAAAAAAACATATTTTAATGCAATAAATTGTGAGCTTGTTAAAGCAAGCGTCACTTATTATTCATGGGGAATGACACTTAAAAAAAAGTATTTGGCTAATTATGCTTTTGAGGATAAATTTCCATTAGAAAGTAAGAGTATTTATCCGGCTTTATTTGGTAAATCAAATTGGAAATTAACATAGAGTAGATAGATACACATACATTAGTTAAAACAAAGGATCTGAAAAATAATGGGGTCAAAACTAATTTAACTTTTAATTTATTTATGTAATAGAAAATCTTATAGGCTTAATTTAAAAATCATCACCATTCTATTTCTTAAAATATATCGTATATCCTTTAAAGACATTAGGTGAGATCAACCTGAGAATTGACCAAATTTTTAGCAGAAGAAATAATAATAGTAATAATAAGTTTAAAAAAAGAGAAGAAATAAAACTAATTACCTTGTTACGTTGGAGCATAAACATGGACACTATATAATGACAAAAAAATGTAATGAGTTATGGAAAAAGCAATATTTCAAGAATTTAATCAAGGCAAAATCATTATATATTTATATGTACTTTAGGTGCAGGGTGGGGCATCATATTTGCTGAATAAGCATTTCAAGTATTGAAATAAAGATTTTTAAAAAAATTAAAAAGAAAATTGGGGGAAATGGTCCATGTCGACCTTAGGTTTGCCATAGAATCACTCCTCGATGAAATGGTACATTGTGATCAAGAGTTAAGAGAAGATAATTTACGTTGAGATGTGTGAGTATTGGAAACGAGTATATGAATGCCAAAATTTACGAGCCCTCTTAACTCAAGTTGACTAAACATTTTTAATACTCTATTTGAACGAGTAAATAAATGCCAGAATTTTACATGTGATATTAATCAAAAGTAAAAAAAACTATTTGTGCATCTTATACAAATTTCGAGGACGAAATTTCACTTAAGGGGGAGAGAAATGTAACGCCCTAAAAACTGATCTAGAAATTTTAACCTTCTAGTACAAAGAAATGAGTAGCATTTTTAAAAAAAATGTTACTTTTATTTATCTAAAAAAAACAATCAATTTGGAATTTAATTTTTAAGTGATTAATTACTAGTGGAGATGAAAAAAATAGAATAAAGTGAAAGGGAATAAAATTAGTTTGTGTTCTCTACTATCTGAATAATATAGTTTGTTCAAGTGAACCTATTTTCTTGACAAACAAATTATGTTAAAATGATGTGTGAAAAATATGGAACTTAACGGTATAAATTTTATATTTTTCTAGGAATATTTAATAAATGAAACTGTGGAAATCAGACACATAATGCTAAACAAACGGATTTCCTACTCAAAATCACGTCTCTTCACCATCTTTAACAATGGGGTTACAAAACTTACTTCAACAATTACTACATTAGTAATAATATATTATTTAATGTAAAATTTACTAAATTCTTTAGTTTATTGTGCAACCCTTCACTTCCCATTCATTCTCTAGAACTTTCTTTCCTTCTTATAAATTGGGACCCTTAGGAAGAGAAACTTATAGCCGCTTGAGGGTAAAATTAAAAAAAACAAAAAAAAAGGGTTGATAGGTGTGTAAAAATGGTTTGCGGTATAGTCAAGGTGGAGATCGACGTGGGAGATGTCGTCATGAAATCATTCCGTCAACATCATCAAGCTAGTGTTTTGTCCAACCGATATCGAAGGTGTGCCGTTGATCCCAACCTTTAGACATATATTTTATGTTGATATATTTTTGTGTATTTTATTTTATTTTCTTTTTGTAATCCAAATCTATCAATTGTTATAAAGAAAAAAAAGAGTACGAAGTTAAGCATCAAAAAAACTATCCGTATTAGCCTACCTTTGGAAAAAAACAGGAGAAACGTAATCCATAAAAAGGTGAAAAAAAACTATATCACAGTTTTGTTTTAGAAGGAAATAATGATGAAGTCATGTTTTTTCCCTTCTCTCAATTCGGCTCACTGGGAAAAAAATGTAAAAGAAAGGGAAAATTGATATGTAGGTCCAAAATATCAAATTGGGTAATATAAGGGGAAAAAATTAAAGATCTATATATTTTTTGTGTTGTGATGATTATTGACCGAGCATATAATGAAAATAGGAATAATAATAATAATACTGACAATTAATAAGTAGTGTTATTTGTATTTTTGGCCGAAACTAAAATAAATAAATAAGTAATTTTATCTATTTTTTTGGTATTTATAAAAAAATATAATGTTTACAAGTAAAGGTCAAACATAGTAAATAAATAGGTTTACAATTTAGCAATATTAGTTAAAAGAGTGATTACAGTGGTAAAATAGTAAAATTTAGAACTTATCACAATTGATTTTATATGTATATAAAGGGTGAGTATACATACGTATAATTGAAAACTAATAGTTGTAGTTCATTTTCAGATTTTGACTTGAAAATGTTTATTCACTTAAAATTTGAGTGATGTTTTATTAGTTTGGCAACAACTAAATGTTTTGGACACAAGGGGACGCACACCGACTAAGGATTTTGAAAATGTTTATGGTTGAAGTTATCAAAAGTGTATTTTGTTAATGACCATACTAAGGTTAACTGAATAGTTAGGGACGAAGTAAAAATTTAAAAGTTTATTTAACGACATACCCTGACCACGTATTGTCACGTTTTACTAAGTGGATAAAACCACACGTTATAAGTCCGGATCGTATGTGTCCAAGTGAATGAGCGTATAAATAATCATACCACAACGTGCGCACGAGAACCCAACGATGACCCCGTGGGTCTAGGGTTCACTTCTAATTACTGGACCCGAGGTCACGGGGAGGTATCCGAAGTAAAACTACGTATCGACTAGTGCGGTGTTCCAGCCTAGTCACGGCTTAGTCTCTAATCTGTGGTTAACCTAGTAGGTCAAGTGTTTTCTAAATGTCCCCAAGTAACTATTCAGAGGGAAATTATTTCCTCGATGATTTTTAATTATGCAAAAGGCTCATAAAACATGAATAACCTAAAATGCTCAAAAATATGTTTACATGTTATAAGAAAAGAAATTCCGTTGAGCAATGACGTGCAAACGAGACTCGTGATTGAATGAAGTTATGTATATGTCAAGTATGCAATACTATACACTACGAAGGAACTTTTGTCATCAATACCAAAGGATCAGTGAAGACCTTGCTTAATCAAAAATTGTTAATCTCTCAAAGATTGAGCGAGTTTGGTGACATCAACGATTTGAGAATGCGTATCTATGAGACGTAACCATGTGGATATGATGCAATCATGATTAGATATGAATACAACAAGATGTTCATTGTGGACCTTAGAAGGATGATGAAATTCTTTTAAGTGGGGTAGAAATGTAACGCCACAAAACATACCTTAGAATTATTAATAGATAATTATTAAAATAAATCAAATTTGTTTTGATTAAAATAAATTGTTATGGGATTTGGGCCGATAAAAATATGTTTTGATATCCCATATCATAATCAGGATAAATATCATAGAGATAAATCCAATTTATTGACTATTTGTGTGGTCTTGATTGGGAACCTAAGTACAGACCCAAATCAAGAATAAATGAAGAAATTAATTATGATGTGAACATTAAAATGATTTATTGAAATAAATGATGAGAATAATTAATATGAATTAAATATGAGAACCTTTTTGAATAAAGGTCAACTGAATCAATTTTTACTTTATCAAAGTCAACCACCCAAAAATATGATGTCGGAAAAAGTATTACAAATAATTATGAAAAGTATATCGTTGAATAGAATTCGACTGTCTGATCGCAACTGTGCGAACGGATTTCAATTTGGAGAAAGTTGGATCAAAAAGTGTACCCCGACTGGAACCAAAATTGGTCCCAATCAGGGACACTGTGGAGACGGCGCCTCCCAGCGCACTAATTCATTTCCTACGTAGAGCTACAGCTACAGGACTTGTCTTCTTCTTCTTCATTTCCTATATAAGGAGGAAAAAAAACCAGCTTCTAAATCTGCACCATTCCTTATAAAATTAATCCCATTAGAATCCTAAGAGTGAGGAGAGCATTTTGAAATAGTTTGTTGCCGCCAAAGTCACCGGAGCAAGCCGTGGTGTTCGCCGGAAGTTTCATCGTCCAATCGCCGGAATCATCATTAAGCTTCGAAGTAAGCCCGTAGATATATCTAGTGACTAGAATGTTCATATAGATCGATTTTACGTTCATAAACGTTCATTTGGTTGAGTTTTGTGTTTGACATGTTTGAAGAACTAAGAATCGTAAACCATGATTTTGATGTTAAAACTATGAATTAATGATGCCAAAATGATCTATGAACCTTGGAGAACACTTTTATATACTTTAATTGAAGTTTGGTGAGTAAAAGTGACATTTTCGCAAGTTGGCTCGAGGTAGAAGACGATGGATAATCGATTATCAACTTGAAAATTGATTATTCATTGTTCTGCAGATTTTTGTAACAAAGCTAAGCAACAGTCGATTATCAGAATTTGATAATCGACTGTTAGCCCTCTATGAAGTTTGATAATCGATTATCAGAGTGTGATAATCGATTATCAGCCCATTCTGAATATCAGACGGTAGATTATCAGAAGTGACAGTAGACTGTCACCCTACAATATTGAAGAAAATGAAGCTAATAGCTAATAATTGAATTTCCTATCATATATTAATCAATTATTGATTAATAAAAGGATGATTTCTTGGAATAAAGATGGTATTTTAACAACTAAAAGGGATCTTATGTGATGCATGACGGTAAGCTAGTGTTAACACTCGATGCTAGGCCGCTGATTGTTATTAGTTATTATGATGATTGATTGATTGTTCATTTTTATGAATATTATGGATTAATGATGATGTATATTTTGGATGAAATGATTGTTGAACTAAGAGTATGAATTGATGAATAATGTTGTTAGGGATATCTAGAAGAACTTTAAGATATACCTATTAGCTAATTAATGTTAAGACTATCTAGAAGACCTCTAGAATAGATCTTAGAATGAACTTATGAAAACATGAATAGTTGATGAATTAGATATAAATTCATAAACGGGATTCGTAGACCAAACTAGAGGATTACTCGTTGGGAATGCCCGATCCATTGTTGACCAATCGCTATATTGTTGTTGCCTTAATTGACTACAGTTAAGTGTCTGAAATCATTTGCCTTAAACTAATGATAGTTTAAGTGTCTGATTGCCTTAACTGACTACAGTTAAGTATCCGAAATCAATTGCCTTAAACTAATGATAGTTTAAGTGTCTGATTAATAATTGCATTTTAAGAATGTGATTATGGAAATTATGATTTAGCCTTAGACTAAGAATAGCTTAGAGCATTATTATGATCTGGCCTTAGACTAAGAATAGCTAATAGCGTTGTTATGATCTGGCCTTAGATTAAGAATAATTTAAGAGCACTATTGAAATAGTATCTAAATTGAATAAAATGTGTTGATATGAAATGAACAATACCAAAACTGTGAATGTCTTAAATGAACATTGTGTGCATGATATCAAATGATTTGATTATGAATTTAGATTCAGTTTATATGGATGTTCGACGCATTAGATATGCTTACTCAGCTTTACCGCTGAGCGTGTAGTGTGTTTTATTTGCTACACGCAGGTACAACAGAAAGAACACTGTGATCCTGGCAGCAGATGGGGCGAGATTGTCGGGATGGATGTGACAACTTTGAAATGATTTATGATATGTCAAAATTAAATTCGCTTCCGCAATATTGTTGAATACTCCGTACTGTATATGTTATGAAAAATTATTGGGATTAATAAAGTTTGTTTGAAAAAGTTTTAAATTTTTACGATTACCAAGTTAATACTTTAGTCCGGAAGGGGCTGCAGACCTGGACGGATTAGGGTGTTACATACCGTGCCCTATCCGCGACTGCTGCTGAAGTTATGTGGCTCTCCTATTTGCTTGACATTTTGAAGCTTAGGCATCCTCCTCTGCACCTCTACTGTGATAATTAGTCAGCTATCTGTTTAACAAAAAATCCGGTCTTTCACAAACACACGAAGCTTGTGGGCACGGACTGCCACTTTGTACGGGAACAAGTACTTGCAGAACAGATGACAGTTTCTTACGTTCCTTCCACAGAGTAACTTGCTGACCTTCTCACTAAAGCATTGCCGAGCCTGCGGTACACCACTCTGGTATCCAAGCTTCCTCTCGTTTCACGGCGTTCAGCTCGAGGGGGATGTTAGACAACTATTGCAGTAATATAGTTATGGTAGAACTCTTATATTTAGCAGTTGTCATAATCGTGGAATCCTAGTTGTGTTAGGATCTCCACATCTATATATACCTTATGTAACCTTCTTTATTCCTGGAGTAAAATTCATATTCAACTATTCAACAAGAATCTCCATTAACGCCTCGAAAGGCAAAACAACGGTGATTTCTTCATTGGAGAGGAATACTTTTAAAGAGTAAATGCTTATTCTATATTTGCAATATTCAAATACAGAGTATTATTTTGTATAATAAGAGTTTTATTATACACATGATATAATTATTCATGATATTAAATCATTTAATTATATGGATATTTTTGGTGACTTTAAAATATTAACTGTTTTTTGTGGTACACTAGTGTACCACAAAAATGACCAAATAACCGATGTTAAATTGGAATAACCGATGCAAAAAGCCAACTTTCAGAACTGGCGGTAATTTTTGAATCGGTTTTTTAGTAATAACCGATGCAAAAAGCCAACTTTCAGAACTGGCGGTAATTTTTGTAAAGGGTTTTTGCATCGGTTTTAGCAACCGATGCAAAACGTATCGGAGTATTTGCATCGCTGGCTTTTGCATCGGTTGGAAACCGATTTAAAAGGGTCCAAATAACCGATTTAAAATGTCATTTTTGTACTAGTGACTCCCCAAGCACGTGAAGGGATGTGTTGGGGGTAGATAATATAGCTTGAGGCTTCCCTTTAATTTTGAGTTATTATTTCCCCGTGCATTGCACGGGTGGTGGAATACTAGTTTGATTTTTAAGAGACAATCATTTTTAACTTTTGATCTATAATTACATAATATACATGATATATTAATTAAATTAAAATATTTTTTTTGCAATAATATGTAAAATGAAACTAATAATAATATTATTATATCAATATCTAATACGAGTATCACTTTTATTTTATTTATGTTTAAAGTTTGTCGGTTTAAACCAAAAAAGTAAATAGCGGAGAAATATTAAGGTCATTTAACAAGAGAAGATAGGGTTCTAGATTCACGATCAAACTAATGGAACATAACAATAAGAAATCTATGTGTTTGTGTCCAACAAATTGTTCAGATAATATGTCTTGCTATTGGTAATTCAACTCTCTCATTGGACTCTACTTTAATATATCAATCTGGGAATGATATATGCACACTCATTGAGGGTGCCTTTCTTCAACCTCACTCATACTTTAGCTTCAAATCTGCTTGGGAAGAGAACAATTTTCAGCCTTTTGATAGCAAGGAGGCTTGCTCAAATAGTTTATTAAGTAATTAGATTTGAAAGATGACATTTCCATTCCAATTAGTTTTGAATCATAAATTAATTAATTGGCTCATATAAGAACATCAAGTATCAATTTTAAAATGGTACACACATATTCGTAATAATCTTGTATTTTCACTTAGATACATTACATTACACAATACTATGTTTCGGACAATCGGAAAAACTATAACACTTAGTGTTAAACATATAATCACAATACAATACACAATATCCTTCGATATTTTGAGTTAAATTATAGAATCGCCCGATGTTTTTTGCATAGCACTTTGGATAACACTCACAGAATGATGGAGTGCATTGATTGGGAGGTGATGATCCACGCAACAACTCAAATTGCATGGTGGGAAAAATCAGCATTATTACTACCACAATACTTTGTAACTGAGTAAACTTGCATCTTGGCCTGTGTTCAAAATGAAAAAAACGTTTTAGGATTTTTTTAGTATTATTTGTACTTTCTCAATATACTGCTGCTCAAATTGAATTGATGTAATAATTTCACATCAATAAATTAGTTTAAGATTACCTTTCCTCAAACTTATAAACTATGCTAATGTTAATGAACTTTAAACAAAATTTTCCTTATAAAATTTGCATTAGAAGAATCATTTGACATTTATAAAATGTTGCAGCTCTATAACTTATGGCATTTCACATTAAGTTATTATTTATTTCATAACCTAATTATATTCTGCATTTCACAACATTAAATATAAACCATTTATTTCTTAATTAAAACCATTTTAATATCTAGTGAAATGTGACATGCCTAAATTTTCTTTTTGAAATAATATCTTAGTTATTGAATTATCACTTATGAGATACTACCTGGTCTGAGTGTATTTGTCTAGTTTAATTTTATCTGTTCAATTGAATGTATTTTGATTTTTAGATACTCTCATCAATTTGTATCGAAGATTAGTACCATATAATAAAATTTTGAAAGTTTCAAATAAGATAAATCAAATAAAATTGTTTTTATCCTTTTAGTTTTTGTTTAATTGAAGCTTAAAATTAATGGAACGAAGGGAGCATAATTGAGATAATTTAAAAATATATGAGTATGATAATTCACGCATTTCGATGTTCATCATGCAATAGAAAAAATATTTGGAATAGATTTCAGAATCACTATTCTCTCATTATAATAATATTTCCCTTGCATTTGAACTTAAACTATGCTAATGCCAATAAAGAATTTTCATCAAACTATTTCTTATAAAATGTGCATTAGAAGAATCATTTGATGACATAAAATATTGCAGCTCTGTTATTTTAAGTAACTTATGGCATTTCACATTAAATTATTATTTCATAAACTAATATATATTCTGCATTTCACAACATTAAAGATAAACTAATTACTTCATAAATACTCCCTCCATCCCTAAGTTTTTATTCACTTTTGACTTTTTCGGTCAAAATTGATAAACTTTGATCTCAAATTAAATAAAAATGACATTACATATTGATACAAAAATAGTTTTATAAGGTTTATTATATCAAATATTTTCAAAATATTATTTTATCTAATTAATATATAATATATATTTTATTTAGTTATAAGTGAAAAGTTGAGAACAGTTGACCGAAAAAATCAAAACTGGACAATACTCATGTACGAAGCTAGTAGTTTCTACGTATATACAACCTGAACATGGAGCTTGATGACATGGTAGAAGATATAGGATTATAAAATGCACAATAATGTTTTCTTATTTTAATATATAATTCTTATTATGTATAAAAGAACTTTTATAGGTAAAGAATGTATAACGCACGATCAATTTTCAATAACTAGAATTTAATAAGTTTGAATAACGTAAATATTGAATATTACATACATGCATTTTTCTTGAATCTCTTTTATAAAAGTAAAAAGTAGTGTTCCCTACATAGGAGTTACTAAGTTTTTTGGTATGTAAGCAATTTTAATAAAGGCTCCCAAATTTATCCTTTTGCCAATTTGTCTACATCTTCAGTGCATATTAAATGTTAATTAGGGCATGTTTGGTTTTTGGCATTTGGGATGGCTTTTGATTGTTTTGACCCATTTTAGTGGATTTGACTGGTCAAACCGCTAAAAAAGGTCTAAAAAAGGTGTTTGATGGTTGGCTGCAAGGGTTGGCTGTTTGAGCCCAAAAAGCCAAAATTAAATTTAAAAAGCTAAGGGGAGTAGCATGTTGGTTTGGCGGTTGGAAAATAGATTTTTTTATTATTTGTCATTCTATGTAATTTTTATGAATAAATAAAAAATTATTATTTATTGTGTAATTAAATAAAAAATTGGTCTTAAAATAAATATATAAATAAAAAATTGATAAGTAAATAGCTAAATTAAAAAAATAGGGAGTAATAACTAAGAAAATAAATAAGTAAATAATATGTATATAAATAAAGAAATAAATAATAAATAGTCCTTCCCCATACGGCTAAGAATATCCACTTGACTAAAAATACAATCAAGACTATCGACCAATACATATTCTAATAGTCCCCCGCAACTAGAGCAGGAGTCGAAGAAATGCTCAAACTAGACCTAAAACTTTGAAAGAGGATTTGGAGGAGTCATTTGGTAAGAATATCAGCATATAAGGTGGTGCATGAAAAACTTGAATATCACAAACATGTACTTTCTCATGTACAAAAAGGAATATCCATCTCAACATGTTTGGTCCTTTGATGTTAAACTGGAATTTGGGAACACAATGTTATTCTATGTACCCACGCCTTATAAGTGGACAAATAAGGTGTTTAAAACTTTACTGGAGTGAATAAAATTTGTGTTGTCAAATACAGAAGCAATAAAAATATTATAGAAATTAAAGCATAAAAATAAATGACTCGCCAATTTTTTACTGGTTTGAGAACTCTTTACTCCAGTAACCTAAGACAACGTAACTCATTGAAATCCACTAAGTCCGGCATGTTGAACTCTTTCAAAATGTACACTGGACTAGATTTGGCAAACAACCCTTGCCAATAAGATTCACCCCGAGATTTCACGGCAGCTATCTCTAACCGCTACAATGAAGATGGGCTATATATCTTCTACCTTTCTCGTCCGAAGATTTGAAAGACTATCCTTGAACATTTTTCCCAACAATTTCTTAGCTATCCTTAACCTTTTAAAGAATGATTTATGTGGCTATCCTCGAACATCACAATTGGTAAGAAAAAAAGTGTCTAAAACACAGAAAAATGCTTAACAGCTTTTGGCCTATGATAAAGAAAGAGATCAACCATTGGACCTACGAGTATGATATATGATCACAAGCTCAGTGTGCAAGCATAAAAGTAAAGAAAACAACAAGGCCTAGGAAGTCAAAATATGAAGACTGAAGAACTAAAACATGAACACACTTAGAATACAAAATATGGAGTTTAGAGAGTTTGGGTTGATAATTAGAATATATAAAGAAGTATGACCCTATTTATTGTTTCATATTAAAGGTGTCCATCCATTTATGACAGTTTGGAGGATATATCGGTGATTTAGGATAATTAAATTTAATTAGAGTGAAATCAGCAAATTTGAAATTTCTTTCCATTGAGACACTAGTGTTGGTACCATGACATGGTAGTGCATTACCTTTTGGCGTTAGTGCATTCCCGACCAACTCGTTCTACAACTTTTGAAAATGCATTTTAACTTTGGTCAAATCCTTTTTTTAATTTGTTTGTGTTTAAAATCTTTTGAGGATTTGAAAATCTTTATATGATAGTACTAAAGTTGTTTGTGAGTAAAAGTTGATCTTGTGAATATAAGCATATAAAATCCTATTTTTGCATTTGATTTGTGTAAATTTTACTATGATCTAGTGGAGGGATGTTACACGAATGTGGGCCTTGCACATGTAAGAGATTCAGCTTAAAACTGAGTGAACAGATCTGTTGTGTGTCTTACTTATTCTTTAATCATATGTGTGGTTGCATGTTTGTTTCAACATCATTTCTGTCATCTTTCATTTTGACCTAGTTCGTTATTCGGTACAACCCTCTATGTGTGTGCTCACTACTCCGTGAGATAAGCAGGTTGTTATGACAGACGCGAGAAAGTATGAACACGAACAATCGACAATCTCGAAAGAAGACAAAGATTTAACGTGGTTTACTAACAATCTGTTAGTAACCTCCACGGACAGAAGAGAAACAGATTTATTGATCAATATTTTCTCACCAGATTACATATTTTCTCTACCACGTATTGAGGAGTACAAATACAAGCCATATATATAGGGAAGGGGATATGGGTAATCCTAATCCTACTACATATATGAATATGAGACTAAGAAAATATAATCCTAATCTTATTCCTAGTCCTAATCCTGATAGGTCTAGAATACAGATTCAAGGCATTTTCTAACAAATCTCCACCTTGACTTGAATCCCCTCAAAAGACAGCAGATGTATCCGATTTCCTTCCAAAAGTGACCAGATGTACCGTAGGTACCAGAAGTCCAACCAAGGACGCAAATGTCACTAAAAGACATGAACAGATTGTTTCACTTGAGTTCAGAAGTGTTGTGACACACCAAAATAGATTTCCCTCATTCATGGGAACAGATAACTCAAGCTAAAACACCAACAGATGCAAACTCCACCTTGAGTCCAAATGACTCTTCATGGAACCTGAACAGAAACAGATGACACCAACCTAGTATCCAGATGACTCCTCCTGAAGCCCAGATTGCCCTTCATGGGCTCAAATTGCCCCATACGGGCCAGATCCCCTTCCTGGGGCGCAGATTGCCTCATTGAGGCGTAGAAACAAATGATTCTTCAAGGTGATCAACAGTCTCAATCCGTGCAGATGGAACCTCCACCTCAACATCAAGACTTTCATCACCTCTATGAATCTCAGATGATGCAACAATGACAGATCCTTATAGAAGATATAAGGTACCATGCTTAATACCTTTCAGAACCACCTTCGAATCCTTGTAGACACTCATAACTCCACCTTTACCTTCAAAACGGAAACCCTTACTGTCAAGACGAGTCAAGGATATCAGATTCTTCGTCATCTGTGGAACATTCCTAACTTTATTCAAGGTGTAAAATGTACCATCATGAGTCCTCAACTTGATGGAGCATATTCCAACTACCTTGCAGACAACTCCGTTGGCCATGGAAACATCACCCTTGTCTATCTGCTCATAAGTTGAAAACAACTCCCTATATGGACTAATATGATACGACGCCCCATAATCAAGAACCCACACATCCTTACAATGTGTTTGGTTATTGACAAATAGAACCAGATCTTCTTCAGAGTTTGTATCATCAGCTTCTGCCATAGTTGCAGAACCGTGAGCATCCTCGATCTTGTCCTTTTTCTGCATCTTCTGCTTAGGACAATCAAACTTCCAATGCCCTGGTTCCGTAACAGATAGTCCTGATGCCTGATTATCTCAAATTTGTTCACATAAACAACCAAATTTTCTCTAAGGATCAACCAGAAAATGGAGTACTCATCAAATCAGCCCAAAAGCAAAACAGCCCAAAAAAACTTCACAGTCCCTTTCCTTTACTTTTTTCACATGCACCTGCCAAATTTTTTTTTCTCTTTTCCTCTTTGCAGGAAACGGCGGCTTTGGACGGTGATTGGAGAATGACACTTGCGGTAGTTCTTCTGGGCAGCAGCGGCAACGGTGTTCACCCTCGCTCCTGCGCGTCTCTCCACTGGATCGCAGCTCCTGCCGGTGCCAAATGGCCTACACAACGGTGATCTTTAGCGGCAAAAGATCAGGACGACGATGGCCGGTTGTGCGACGGTCCCTCTGCGGTGGCGTTTGAACGGATCAGCGGTTGCTCTTGTGCTTCAACTTGACGACGCGAGTACCGGTGGTGGCGGAATTGCACTCGCGCTGGCACGCGGCTTGACTGCACGCGAACCGCGGAAACAATCTGCGGCTTCCTGCTCTCTGGTGACGACGGCGGCTTGGACCTCTGCGCACAGTGCGACAGGCGACGGTGACACGATGCGGACGGCGGCGGCAGGACTGGATTAAATGGGCAATGTCAAGATCTCCTCTCAGATCGGACAATGGAAATCTCAGATCTCAGATCTCCCTTCCCGGCGGCTGAACATGCACAGATCCGAAAACCCTAGGCGACAAACTTCTCGCGATTTGTGTTCTGTGTTGAACAACTAGGCTCCGATTCCAATTTGTTATGACAGACGCGAGAAAGTATGAAAATGAACAATCGACAATCTCGAAAGAAGACAAAGATTTAACGTGGTTTACTAACAACCTGTTAGTAACCTCCACGGACAGAAGAGAAACAGATTTATTGATCAATATTTTCTCACCAGATTACAGATTTTCTATACCATGTATTGAGGAGTACAAATACAAGCCATATATATAGGGAAGGGGATATGGGTAATCCTAATCCTACTACATATATGAATATGAGACTAAGAAAATATAATCCTAATCTTATTCCTAGTCCTAATCCTGATAGGTCTAGAATACATATTCAATGCATTTTCTAACACAGGTGTTATATCTCATGGAGATTTCAATATGGAGTTTAGAGAGTTTAGGTTAATAATTAGAATAAAGAATTATGGCCCTATGTATGGTTGCATATTAAAGGTGTCCATTTATGACCGTTTGGAGCTTATATCGGTGATTTAGGAATATTAAATCTTATTAGAGTGAAATTAGCAAATTTGAAATTTCTAGCCATTGAAATCCAAATTCAAATATGCACCATAAAGAGTTTGAAGTACAAAATAGTTAACAAAAGTGAAATTCTTTTCCTAATGTAGTTTTATCTTCCAATGAGAAAAGAGTTTTAAAAAATTTAAATATTGTGGTCAATTTCTCAATAAAATCTAAACAATTTGCAATATTATGTATTAATTATGCAAAAAGTGAATATAGAATTTGATTTCTATATGGAACCTTTTTTAATTTCATTTATTAGATTTCTAATTAATTTAACACCTCGAATATACTTAACATAGTAACGGTTATTACTCCTTAAAATCATTTGCAATTATGTTAGCATTTGATTAATATCGTATCTAGAGTTATAATATTACCTTAAAAACCTAATAGCCAATTGTACAAAATCCTATATATAATGAGAAGAGTTTGACGAGTATAATATCCTCTCCAGAAATTACAGAAGTCTCGTAAAAGTGTCACATATTAGATTACTAGTATTTCTACTGCACGGGGTCGACGAAATTTTTGCATGCTTCTTTTCCTTGTTAATATCAAATGACAAACGTCTACATTAATGTCCTTTGCATGCTTCTTTTCCTTGTAGTCTCTTCTCATGGTATATTTTCTAATTATATTTTAAAAAGTGTAATTAACAAAATTTTTAATGACTAAAACCTCAATGTGTGAGAGAAGTGAATTAGGGTTTAAATTTTAATAGACTCGTATAAAATTCTTCATATCTTGTATCTTTTGATCTTCTCAGGTGTAAGTGCTCAGGGCTGCAATTCTTTTCTCTCAATTTCACAAGAGTTCACAGGATTTCAAATTCATGGTCAACCTGAATGGAACGTAACAGTTAAAAATCCTTGTAACTGTGTCCTTTTAGATGTTCAAATAACTTGTCCAGGAATTGAGAACTCTACTCTTGCATTGGACTCTAAAAATATAGCTCCGTCTGGCAATGATAAATGCACACTCGTTGGGGGTCTCCCCATTCAACCTCACTCTTCTATTAGCTTCAAATATGCTTGGGAGAAGATCAGTTTTCAACCATTTGATAGAACGGTGGCTTGCTCATTTCATTAATTAATCAATAACATACAAGACTATGATATTTCATTTCAAATTAAGTTCTGAATCATAAACAATCTTTATGCATTTATGTGTTTTGGTGGTGTTCCACATTTATCATATGGAATGAAGTACACCTTTATGATGTTTTTGTTCATGCATGTTTTTTAAAAATGTTTAAGTATCCCAATAAGTGTGCAAAGCATATACTTTTGTACCTACGTATCAAAGTATGAATGCACTTCTTCACATACACTTGCACATGGCGGATCCACTCTACAACTATCCAATGAAATTTTGTTTGTATTTAATTAATAGATTAAAATTTCCCTAAAAATTAATATTGCCCCCAATGAAAAAATAATTTTCCCTCAATGAAAAAAATGTTCAAGTAGAAAAATGAATTATTCAAACTTTTTTTGAAACAAAGAAATTATTTAAACTTAAAATAAAAGAATTAAAAAATGAAAATTAAACAATACCATTAACTAGAATATAATTTGAAAATAAAAATTACAAGAGAAAGTAAAATTATAGAGAGTACTTTTAAGATTTTTCGTTAATTATTTGAATGTTTTATTAAAAATTATATTTTATAATTTACTTTGATTTTAAAAAAACGGAGGTGCTACCCTCGAACGTTTGTACTACTCGTGCCTCTAGTCGGTCCAAATCTTGGACCCGCCATTTTGCATATATAGAAAAACATTAAATAGCTAATTGCCTAATGTTGGATAAAGTTTAAATAAAATAAAAAACTAAAATTAATATAAAAATAAGAAATGACATTATTAAATTGAATTAAGAATAAGATCATTCATTACAAAAGCTTCAAAGCATTTACAAACAAAATCATCAAAAGTACATATAAAACATTTATGTAAGGCATAAGTATAATGATATGTATGTAAGGTAAAAAGAATATGTCTTTAACTTAAAAGGGGCAAAAACATTCATTTTCATTTAGTTGTTCACCACAATCTTGGTAGCAGCTAAAAGTATTTACCGTATGTATATTTTTGGATGCTTCATGATATTGTCCGCTCTGGGCCAAGTCCTCACGGATTTCTTTTTGGGCACCTCCCAAAAGGCCTCATACTAATGGGGTTGGGTGAACCTATATATTTTGGTCCATTTTTTCTTCTCCCTCTGGTGTGGGACTTGGAGGAATCCCCAACAAACCTCCCCTCAACCAAGGACCACACAATTTCCGACCTCCCCTCAAGCGATATATTTCTGAGTTCTATTGATCCTAATCTTAATAATGGTGATTACAATGCAGGGATTAGGTCTCTATTTATAGTGGAGAGGCTTAGTATGAATACAAATACAAGTGGGAAGGACTGTACAAAAATAGTACCCATCAATGGGTGTTTTAATATACTATTCTAGATAGTAGGCCTGATTAATTGTGTAACGCCCTACAAACCGGCCTAGTTTTAAATAAATAAATATTATTTATTTATTGAGACTCATTATTTTGAAATTAATAAATATTGAGATTTCAACCTCTTTAAATGGCTTTCCAAAGCTTATGTATTTTAATATAAAAAGATGTTTTAATAACGGACCTCTCAACATTAATTAAATAAATTAATTAATGATTGGGGATGACCCGGAAGTTTGAAAATAAAGTTCTTAGAAAAATTATTTGAACATGTCATTAAATTCGTTTTGATTGTCTGATTCCGGAAACACAAACGGATCTCAATTCGGACCCGCTTAGGGGGGAAAGCGTGTACCGTTCTGGTCAGATTTTAATATAACGGAGTAAATAAATATTTGTAACTCCCAAAACCATTCCACACGCCATTCATCCTTATTCATTCTTCCATTTTTAATTCTCCATTAATACTCATTATACCACCACCATTATATACAACCCTCTCTTCTTCATCCCTTCACCATTTTTGTAACACCCCAACACCATTAACACACAACCATCCAACCCCCTCTCTCTCCCTCTTCCTTACGGACGCCGGCCAGTAGAATCCTAAAAGACGACGGAGCTCCGGCGAAGAGAAAGAAGGAGAAGGACGAGAAGAAGAAGGAGGTGTCCACGAGAAACCATTCGCCGTTCAACGTTGTCAACTATTTGTTCATCTCATTTCATCGTTCCGTCAATCCCTTCAACTAGAGGTGAGTAGTTGTCCCTCTAATTCTAGAACATCAAGTCATAATCTATGTTGTTATATTCATAGGAATATCGTACGGAACCTACGTAGAATCTATGCATGTTTGTAGGTTAACCATCAAGCATACGTGTGTCCATGTTATCAAGTTATGTACCCGTTAATATAAACATTTTGAAACTCCCTATATTCATGGAATACTTAACATGTAATCATAAACGTTCGTTTCAAAAACTCCCAACGTATTGATGATAACCAAACAGTCAAAATGGGAATCAGCGTGCCTTGGTAATCGATTTACAGAACGGAATAATCGACTATCAGGTCACGCTGAACTCCTCAGTTGATCCAGCATAGTGTGACAATCGATTATCACATAAGTGGTATCGATTATCAGACCCTGCGGATTCTTGAGTCAGAGCTGGTTCACCTGATAATCGATTATCACATAGGCAATAATCGATTATCAAGGCTCTCTGAACTTAGGACTTCCCGAACAAACCAACTTGACAATCGATTTTCATAAGGTGACAATCGACTATCACAGTCTGCAGGACTTTGGGGACAGAAGCTGCACAGCATGATAATCGATTATCAACAATAGACAATCGATTATCAGCCAGTTCTGAACCTAAGGCCATCATGTTGAACAAATTGTTTCATACGGAATCAAACATATATGTATGCGTTGAATTTAATTTCATTCTTCAATCAATGCATTCAATTCATCATGTTCGTCCTAGACGCATGTCCTAGGGTCATCATCATGTGCATACCGCTGTAGGGAGGTCAGGCTTTCGTGCGCCTACTACAGTGGGCCCGTCCAAGAACCTTAAGGATCCAACGGGTTTTCATCAGGTGGGCTTGTGTACGTACATGGTAGTCAGGCTACGGCTACCACCCAGTTTTGCTAGTTCACTTGCAACGTTTTGTCGAGCCCGGGTCATTACCGGAGTGCAGGGGTGATCCTATCAAGTGAGACTAAGTCAGGGGTGTCCCTAATAACTTAAGTCATGCATCAAGTCATATTGTCATCATGTATGTTTCATGTCACGTCAACATTCAATGTGGTTGTTATTCATTTTGTTATGTGTAACAATATCCCATCAAGTGCAAATTAATCAGTTAGCAAACATGTGGTTTTCCGTACGTTAAGTACAGGTATTTATATGTGTATAACCATATGGGTTATCACTTCATGTTCTTTTGTTATATTCACTCCTCAGCTTTTGCTGAGCGTGTAGTTGTTTTTGCTACACGCAGGTAGACATGACGGTACAGGTGCTAACTTTAGAGGACAGTGATGGTGGGAAGATGGGCGGCGCATGGACAAGTTCAATAATTAAATACATTTAATTAATTAATCATTTGGGCATGAACCCACCATATGTCGTTTTATTTATTTTGGACTTATCAATTTACTTCCGCTTTTACTCTGCATTTAAATCACACATGTTTTGAAATTAATTCCCTAGCATTTATTTCACCAATTAAACTCAACCGTTTCCATAATAAATAGTCATTAATGCATTTTCCTCTACGGACGGTTCTCGGACCGCCCATGTAACCCTACCGGTCCGTTGAGTCGCAGTGAACCGGGTCCACGGAAGGCGGGTGTTACAAATTGAACAAATAAACAATCATTAATTTCATAACACTGCCCCTTGAATGCTCGTTTTTCAATTAATGATGGATAATTCGTGAAATGGGCATAGTATAGGAACCCTTTCTAATTATTTTATGTACTGCCTCGTTAAAAACCTTGTTAGGAAAAAACCCAGTGAGATAAAAAATTGATCAAGGTAAAAAGAGTACAGTTCATGAACATGGTAGTGGTAATAATGGAGAATTGTAATAATAATGGTGAATTGTAATAATAATAATGGTGAATTGTAAAGTTGAAGGAAAAAGTAATGAGTGTGAATTGTAAAAATGGTTAGATGAAAACATAATTCATAAATTATAGTTATGAACATGGCAGTTGTAATAATAATAATAGTAATAATAATAATAATCACATTAAAAATATATCATTTTAAGAGTAATTGGTTGGAGAGTAGAAAGAGTTTGAAAAAAATGAGAATAGCTGGAAGAAACTAAAAGGAATTGGAAGAAACTGGAAGGACTAGAAGAAATTGGAAGGAACTAGAAGAAACTGGAAAAAAACTAGAAGGAACTAGAAGAACTGGAAAAACTGGAAAAAACTGGAAGAAACTCGAAGTTAAGAGTTCAAGCCTTAAAGAACAGGATCTAAGAGTGATAAAAATAAAAGATAATAATGTTTAGGACAAAATAAATAATTTTGAAGTACATATTGCATTTAATCGAATTTATATTCTTTGGAAAGATCTTTAGAATAAAAATTCTGGACTATATCAACTTTAAAATTCTCTAATTTTTTATCTGAAACATTATTCATAATTTATCTCATTAAAATGAAAACCATTTATTTTTCAGTTTTAACACATTTATATTTCAAATCGACACGGAGGAGGGTAATTATAATGGATTCAAGGTATTTTTATTATTTTGTAATTAATTACTAACTCATTCTTAATAATTATCCAGTCACCATTTAAAATGTCATGAATTCAGTTTAGTTGATAGCCATGAGTATTGGTGTAAAATTGAGTAATTTCTGAGAGCAATTGTATAAATTATTCAACTTTGGAGTACTCATGTAAGATCTCAAATTTATTGAAGTATTTATGTGAACTTTTCCTTTAAATAATCACACAAAAAGCTAAATACCTTCTTGGATCAACATGCAAAACTGTGTGACTTTTAAAATGACTTTATTTACAAATTGGTAAAGAAATAAAAAAACTTTTTATTCTAAAAAACTATATCAAAAACTCTACAAAACAAGATGTGATAAGAATATTTTATTGTATCAAATAATCAATGAAAAAATGCAAACAAACACAAATTATGAAGGGACTATACAAGTGAAGAGCTAAGAGCAAAGGCAACGGCGTGTAAATGAGATTACACGCTTGCCAGTTTGGACAAAAACTCTTCTTTGCCTCGCGTGTGCATCCCGTTCCTCCACGGTTTCCAAGTGAGGTGCAAGGCACTTTATTTGTCTACATTACACTCCAATACATATCCTTGGCTTTTTGTTTGTTTTATTTGTGGCGTAATACAAATCTTTTTAAAGTATAATTATTTTATTTTTTAGAAATAATTTTTTAGGTGTACTGGAACTATTTATTTGATTTTGTTTTTTAATTTGTAATTTTTTTACCAATTTTAAATAAAATAATTTTAAAAAACAAGAAGTTTTGCATCATAATTTTAAAATGTAATCTAATTTGAGTCGGAGGGAAATAAAAATCTTGAGCATATACGAAAAATAATTTTTATTATTTAAAAAAAATTTTCTGCAATATATTTTCTAGAATAAAAAAATTATAACAGGATTTTTTGTTGGATAGACACCAACACTAATGTAAAATAAATAATATTCAAATAATTGAGAGTGTACTCAACTAAGTGTTTTTTATTTCCAACTTTTTTTGAAAGACTTCAAGCTATACTACTTGTGTGTTATTGTCTTCTATAAATAATATTTTTAATCATGCATTTGTTGAGAAACAACATAAAGTTGGTCATGACTTTAGTAGGTGGTATCATTTTTATAGGATATTTTTATCAATCCCAATTTTAAATTAAAATTTAGATATTACCTTATCCTGAAATATTCATCCAATTTGTCTTTTTTATAGTCATCTTGGAAAAAAATTGATAGAATATTAAAGAAAAATTACAATGTATATTTGAAAAAGTTTATTTGTTAAATTTTTTTTATATCTTTCTTTAACAGGGTGGTATAAATTTACTAGTATTTCTACCGCACGGGGTCGATGAAATTTTTGCATGCTTCTTTTCCTTGTCAATATCAAATGACAAACGTCTACATCAATGTCCTTTGAGTGCTTCTTTTCCTTGTAGTCTCCTCTCATGGTATATTTTCTAATTACATTTTAAAAAGTGTAATTAACAAAATTTTTAATGACTAAAACCTCAATGTGTGAGAGAAGTGAATTAGGGTTTAAATTTTAATAGAGTCGTATAAAATTCTTCATATCTTGTATCTTTTGATCTTCTCAGGTGTAAGTGCTCAGGGCTGCAATCCTTTTCTCTCAATTTCACAAGAGTTCACAGGATTTCAAATTCATGGTCAACCTGAATGGAACGTAACAGTTAAAAATCCTTGTAACTGTGTCCTTTTAGATGTTCAAATAACTTGTCCAGGAATTGAGAACTCTACTCTTGCATTGGACTCTAAAAATATAGCTCCGTCCGGCAATGATAAATGCACACTCGTTGGGGGTCTCCCCATTCAACCTCACTCTTCTATTAGCTTCAAATATGCTTGGGAGAAGATCAGTTTTCAACCATTTGATAGAACGGTGGCTTGCTCATTTCATTAATTAATCAATAACATACAAGACTATGATATTTCATTTCAAATTAAGTTCTGAATCATAAACAATCTTTATGCATTTATGTGTTTTGGTGGTGTTCCACATTTATCATATGGAATGAAGTACACCTTTATGATGTTTTTGTTCATGCATGTTTTTTAAAAATGTTTAAGTATCCCAATAAGTGTGCAAAGCATATACTTTTGTACCTACGTATCAAAGTATGAATGCACTTCTTCACATACACTTGCACATGGGCGGATCCACTCTACAACTATCCAATGAAATTTTGTTTGTATTTAATTAATAGATTAAAATTTCCCTAAAAATTAATATTGCCCCCAATGAAAAAATAATTTTCCCTCAATGAAAAAAATGTTCAAGTAGAAAAATGAATTATTCAAACTTTTTTTGAAACAAAGAAATTATTTAAACTTAAAATAAAAGAATTAAAAAATGAAAATTAAACAATACCATTAACTAGAATATAATTTGAAAATAAAAATTACAAGAGAAAGTAAAATTATAGAGAGTACTTTTAAGATTTTTCGTTAATTATTTGAATGTTTTATTAAAAATTATATTTTATAATTTACTTTGATTTTAAAAAAACGGAGGTGCTACCCTCGAACGTTTGTACTACTCGTGCCTCTAGTCGGTCCAAATCTTGGACCCGCCATTTTGCATATATAGAAAAACATTAAATAGCTAATTGCCTAATGTTGGATAAAGTTTAAATAAAATAAAAAACTAAAATTAATATAAAAATAAGAAATGACATTATTAAATTGAATTAAGAATAAGATCATTCATTACAAAAGCTTCAAAGCATTTACAAACAAAATCATCAAAAGTACATATAAAACATTTATGTAAGGCATAAGTATAATGATATGTATGTAAGGTAAAAAGAATATGTCTTTAACTTAAAAGGGGCAAAAACATTCATTTTCATTTAGTTGTTCACCACAATCTTGGTAGCAGCTAAAAGTATTTACCGTATGTATATTTTTGGATGCTTCATTCAATATAAAGAATAGACCCTTAATAAAAAGGGATTGGAATACTAATTAAATGCATATAAGTATGGCTGAGAATTTCCACTTAACTAAAAATACAATCAAGAATATCTACAAATACATACTCTAATAGACCCCCGCAGTTCGACTAGGAGTAAAACAAATGCTCAAACTAGACCTAAAACATTGAAAAAGGACTCGAGGGAGTCATTTGGTGAAAATATCAGCATATATAATTCGAGGAGGGTCATGCATGAAGAACACGAATATCCCGAACAAGTACTTTCTCACGTACAAAATGAAGATCCATCTCGACATACATGTTTGGTCCTTTGATGTTAAACTGGAATTTTAGAAAATAGAGTTAGTCTAGAGGACAAATAAGGCGTTTAAACTTTTTTTGAGTTGAATAAAATCGGTGTTGGCAAATATAGAAGGAATGAAAATACCATAGAAATAAAAGCATAAAAATAAATGACTCGCTAATTCTATATTGGTTTGAGAACTTCTTACTCTAGTAACTTAAAGCAACTTCTTAAGGATTTTTGAATGAGTAAATTCCATAATTGGTACTTTATAACAGGGGGTTTCCCTATTTAGTCCTTTACTCTAGTGGTCCTTCTTTTATGGGTATCTTTCCACAAATAGTCCTTTTTTGATTTTCTATCATGTTGGTGTTAATTTGAGGGCTAAAAGTGTAATTTCACAATGATAATATATTGTTTTTGTCATACACAATTCCAAAGGTTGTTTCATTTGTGTCGTTTCTGAACTACATTCGCTTTCTACTACAACCATAGTCTACAAATGTGTTCTTCCGTTGGAATCCTAGCCCACAATAATAGTCATTACTTTTGGAGTAAATTCCATAATTGGTCCTTTATAATAGGGAGGTTTCCATATTTAGTCCTCTATTATCAAATATTACTCACGTAGTCCTTTTTTTAAGAGTACCTTTCCACAAATGATCCTTTTTTGATCTTCTGCCGTGTTGGTGTTAATTTAAAGGCTAAAAGTAAAACTTGACATCAACATTATGTCTAGTGACATGTTCTGATATTGGTTAAGTGAATAACATAAAATAATGACTATGATTGTAGGCTAGAATTCTTACGAAAAACCACATTTGTAGACTATGATTGTAGTAGAAAGTGACTGTAATTCACAAACGACACAAACGGAACAGTCTTTGGAACTGTGTATGACAAAAAAGATATATTATCATTGTGAAATTACACTTTTAGCCCTCAAGTAAACACCAACATGATAAAAGATCAAAAAAGGACTATTTGTGGAAAGATACCCATAAAAGAAGGAGCACTGAAATAATATTTGGTAATAGAGGACTAAATAGGGAAACCCCCCTGTTATAAAAGACCAATTATAGAATTTACTCTTATTTTTGTGTCATCCGCTTAATCATTATCAGAACATGTCACTAGATATAATGTTGATGTCAAATTATATTTTTAGCCATTAAATTAATACCCACATGGCGGAAGATCAAAAAAGGACCATTTGTGGAAAGGGTCCCTTAAAAAAAGGACTACGAGGGTAATATTTGATAATAGAGGACTAAATATGGAAACTCCTCTGTTATAAAGGACTAATTAATGAATTTACTCATTTTTTAATCCACTAAGTCTGGCATGTTGAACTCTTTCAAAACTTACATCGCACTAGATTTGGCAAACAAGTCTTGCCAATAAGATTTGAAAGACTATCGTTGAACCTTTTGCCCAAGGATTTCTCGGCTATCCTTAACCGTTTAAACAATGATTTATATGGTTATCCTCGAACATTACAATTGGGAAAAAATGTGGCTAAAACACAGAAAAATGTTTAACAGCTTTTGGCCTATGATAAAGAAAAAGATCAATCATTGGACCGAAGAACTAAAAGATGAACACACTTAGAATATGAAACTAGTATTCCTACCCGTGCAATGCACGGGTTCGGACGAATATCTTGTCGATTCTGAATTTATTCAATGCAATATTTTTTCCTCATGCATGATTTATAATAACACAGAAAAGAAAGGCAAAGTAAAAAGAATAATATTTGAGGAATTGAATCTACACACAACAAAGTTTGCTTTAATACCAAATTTTTTAAAAGATTTCATGGTATACAACATTTTTTGTATGGCTCCAAGGATTTCCATTGTCATCTAAGACTAATATTTTTAATCTTGTCTTTGTCACCACTCGCGAAACAGCAACATAAAGATGACCATGAGTGAACACTGACTTGGTTAAAAATAATCCAACAAATGACAATGTTTGACCTTGACTTTTGTTAATAGTCATAGCAAAACATAAGGCTATTGGAAATTGTCTTCTCCGGAACTTTAGAGGTAGTCCTGGATCAGACGGTACCAAATTCATACGGGGTATGTAAACTTTTTCGCCCACTCGATTTCCCAAAACCACAATAGCACCAATAACATTCTTTCGCATCTCGTCAACAATTAATTTTGTAACATTACACAATCCAGATATTTGGTCAATGATCCTCAGTAACATAATTGGTACCCCTTTTTTAAAACTATCATGTGGTTTGGGATTCCCGAACATTTGATTTCATTCAAAAACTCAACTGTTATCCAGTCGCCATCAACACCTACATCTGAATCTGCTTGGCATGATGAATCAGAATTCAAGTACACTATTTCATCTCCGGGAATGAGGGATAAGACAAATTCATTTACCATTTCTACAACTTCGAGCGTGGGTGCTAGTAGTGCCATGTCTTCAAAAAAAGAATAACTTCTCATATTCTCCAATAAGTTCGGATAAGTAAAGTCCACTATACTTTTGAGGGGTGAGCTATTATCTATAGTCAAAAATTCGAGAGAATTTCAGCGTCAGCAGTTCCATCAATCACTTGTCCTAGCTTTCCATCTCCAACTTTTATTATCCAATCAAAAAAATCTTGTGTGTCTCTATCTACGCAAGAGGACGTTGATGAATGCAATCTCATATTTTTGTCAACTTAAAAACTTTACAATAAGACCACAAATTTGAAGAATTAATGGTAGCACCTACAATTTCCTCTCTCGAAGCTCTGGGTAAAACAGGAAGAATTTGTCTGATATCACCTCCGAGTACAATCGTTTTCCCTCCAAATGGTTCATTTATTGAGTTTGGATTAGAGAACTTCATTAGATCTCTCATCGTGCGATCTAATGCCTCAAAAGCAAATCTATTCATCATACATGCTTCATCCCATATGATTAAACTTGCCTGTTGAATTAGTTCTGCTTTTGGGCTCCCTTGTTTGCTGGCACATGTTGAACACTCTGTTAGCGCCAAAGGAATTGAAAATCTAGAGTGTGTTGTCCTTCCCCTAGGCAAAAGCAATGCTGCAATCCCACTGGATGCGACATTCAAGACAACTTTACCACTTGATCTTAGAGAAGCAGACAATGATTTCCAAAGAAATGTTTTTCCAGTTCCACCACAACCATACACAAAAAAGAATCCTCCTTTTCTAGCAGTCACAACTTCCATTATTTCATCGTATACCTTCCGCTGATCTTCATTCATCGTAGATAAGTATCCCATAAGATCAGATGACAACTTTTCTTTATCATAGTTCAACTCCTCAACCAATAAATTGTTTTGAAATGTATTGAGTGGATGTCATCTGGAAATGGCATACAATTAAATTCCCTCAAAGACCGTCCATTTGAATTAAGCAACTTTTCAATCTCAATCAGACATAAATTTTTTAGGTCTTCTTGAGAAATTATAAGCTCTGAAAAAAGAAATAGAAATAATGGAACTTATTTAATTCTACAAAGTTCTGAATAAATATTGTAGGTTTCAAGACAATGCATTATGTACAGATTAATATGTTAAAAAACTATTTTCTTTATTGATATACCTTGATTACGCAATAGTCTCCTTTGATCAAATAAAATTCCATCCACTAGGCGTTCCCATGATTTTTTCCAAACAACTTGCGGGCAACTCATGGTATTTGTCACTAATAATGTGACGAACAACTTTCTAAGCTGACTCCCAGAACCTAACTCAGCAGCTTCTTTTATACCTTCAATAAATTCTCTATCATCAGCAAGTACCCCAATGCATCGCATGCCTCCTCGAATGAGTTATACAGAACATTGTTAACTGTCTTCAAGCTTTCATAACTTGTACACCCCCGCGACAGTTAATAGTATTCTCAAGTAGTATAACTCTCCGGTTCCTACAGGCATGTATTGTAAGCGGCCTATTTATGGTATTTGTTTTCTCGGATGCCATTCTCGCTCCTTGTTTTTGAACACAAAATGTCCTAGAAATTCTGCATACGTTAAATTTTCCCCCGCTTTGTACTTTGAATTGGCAATCATCCAAGCCTCAAACATTGAAGGCTTGTAAAGGTTTTGTCTGGCAACATCTGTCAATTTTTGTTGCTCCTTAAAAGTGACAAATTTTTGCCCTGGGAGATGCAAATTCAACCTCAATACTGCTGGCCATCTGTGGTGTATAAGAGGATTCTCCAAGATGTTTCACACCATAAATATTAAACAGGAGGCTATAAAAATTAAACTCCACACCATAAAATATGTTCAAAAACAGGAGGCCATAAATCTGAAATTAAGGTCTGAAAACTAAGGACAGACTCAAGTCGTCAATACTTTAATAAAAAATATGTTGTTTATGGTGCTGAAAATAGAAGATTCAATGACAGCAGACTTATTACACTTTAAGAACAGCAGAGTTATTATTACATAAATTATAAGAATTCCTTCTTAGGCACTATTAAAAAAAATTAGTCTCATGGTTTTAGGCACTGGAGAAACTTCAACCTGAATAGGTACTAAAAAAACTAAACAGACTATAGTGTGTTTTGTTTTTTAATACTTAGAATACAGACTATTGTGTTTAGTTTTTTCAATACTTTAAATCTGGAGAAACTTCAAGAGACTAAAAACTAAACTCCACACCATAAAATATGTTCAAAAACAGCAGACTATAAATCTGAAAATAAGGACAGGCTCAACTCCTTAGTACTTTAATAAAAAAAATTATTTTTTATGGTGCTGAAAATAGAAGCTTCAAGGAAAGCAGACTCATTATACTTTAAGAACATCAGACTTATCATTCTTCATTTATTTATTCAATATGGGCAATTGAAGAATTTTGGTTTTTTATATAGATTAGTATAATTGTGTTTTGAAAGGAAAAGCAAAATAATCTTCCAGCCACTAAAAAATTATTAGAAATCCTATTAAACATAAATTTTATATTGTATGCAAAATACGAATAAGAGTACAATTCTTACATGTTCGTCCATGAATATAATCTCAATATAATTCGTCATCTTCTCATCATTATACACTGACATCTTGTACAGTCGAGTCACACGAACCAAAACTCTCCAGCATTCACTTGATGGATAGATCTTCAGCAAAGGGTGGATCAGTTTTGGAAGACATGTCGATTAATCAGAGGTTTTAGGTATGAACACGGCTTACAATGAAAAAATAGATTGATGAAATGGTTTACTTAAAATTTGATTTATATATGACCTAGTATAAATCGCAAGAAGGAAACTTACAGCAATAAGGTAGAAAATCCAGAGATTTGAATCGGAAAACCCAAAAGAAGAACAAATTTCGCAGAGACTAATCATCATAAGAAGGAAAGAAGGCCAATCATCCCAAAAACAATTACTCGTATTATTTTTTAAGAAAAGGGAAAGTTACCTATTCTTGGTACCGTTCGTTGGAATCTCCATGAAGAAGGACCGTGAAGAAGGAAAGAGATTAATTTCAATCACATATTCTCTGAAATCTCATGGTGGAGCCATTCGAAGATGAATATCGCAGGGAGGTGCAATCGAAGGAAAGTGCTGCTGATGTCTAACTTCATTCAGACTTGCAGATGAATCCACACAGAGTAGCCCAAATAAAAGAAGTCCAAAGTAATGAATCATTATCCAACCCGTTTGAAATATTGAATAAGTCCAATATGATGACATGACTTATGATGTGTCAAAAAAAATCCCCGTCAGCATGACAAATGTCAAAATTCTAGGAGTTAAACTCCTAAATATAATATATAAAGGATATGGAGTTTAGAGAGTTTGGGTTGATAATTAGAATAAAGAATTATGGCCCTATTTATGGTTGCATATTAAAGTTATCCATTTTTGACCGTTTGGAGCTTATAGTGGTGATTTAAGATTATTAAATCTGATTAGAGTGAAATCAACAAATTTGAAATTTTTGGCCATTGAGACACTAGTGTCGGTACCATGACATGGTAGTGTGCATTATATTACTGTCCGCTAGTAGCTACCTACACGATAGTGTATTACCTTTAGCTCGTAGTAGGGGTGTTCAATCGGATCGATCTGATCCGATCTGATTCGATCCGCAAATTCAGATATCCGAAAATTTTGGATCATGTAAAATTCATTTCATATCCGATCTGAAAATATTCGAATACCCAAATTTTCGAATCGGATCACTGGATTATCCGAAAAATTGACTTTTTAGCCAAAATTTTCAAAAAAGGGAAACAATAACAAAATCAACCCACAATATATATTTTTTTGAAGGCAACCCACAATATAAAATTTAATATAGATTTACTAAAAGAAAAATTCTACCACTAGGTAATGGCCTAATAAAAAAGTTTATACCAAATTTAATTTGGAAGTAACTTTGGTAATTTTGCCTAAACAAACAAAAAAAGCACTACTAAAATAAAAAGTTCCAAAATGCTAATGCAAAAAGTCTAAAATGCTTGAGTTCCAAAATCAACATAAAATTACATTAAACATATAGCCATAATATATATCCATAACATTCCATTAAACATATAGAAAAAAATGGATATCCGATTATCCGAAAAATTCTAGAAATTGAATCCATATCCGATCCGATTTTTTTCGAATATCCGATCCGCGGATCAGATATCCATTTTTCGGACCGGATCTGCCTAGATCGTGGACGGATATTTCAGATCGGATATTTTTGAACACCCCTAGCTGGTAGTGCATTACCGTTTGGCATTAGTGTATTCCCGACCAACTCGTTCTACAACTTTTGAAAACGCATTTTAACTTTGGTCGAATCCTAGCCTTTTTTGTTTGTGTTTAAAACCTTTTGAGTATTTGAAAATGTTTATATGATAGTGCTAAACATGTTTGTGAGTAAAAATTGATCTTGTGAATATAAGCATATAAAATCCTATTTTTGTATTAAATTCTACCTATATTTTATTCTAGTTTTGTATTTCAGCTTCATTCTTGAGAACTGTTACTTAATATATTCTTGTTTTTTTCTTGCAACGCTCAAAAAATACAAGATTTAATAGATAGCAGGCACATAGTCACAAATTACGATACATGCTCTTTGATGTGTCAATGCAATCAATGCCTACTCTTTGAGATTTACCATTGACAACTAACCATTCCTTATAGCGTTCCAAAATACCTTCAAGCTTAAATTTGTGACAAAATAGCCGCATGCAGGGAATGACTGGATTATCCACTGATCTATGAACAAGCTCCCATGCATCATCCCTAAATATATCTCACATTTCTATTACCGAGGTAAAATATCAGATTGATTTTATTTACATATTGGCATAGAAATAAAAAATAAAATTTACATATCAAAAAACTACATGAAAAGTTTTTCGAAATAAGAGGTGACAAGAATATTTTATTTTATCAAATAACCAATGAAAATGTAGAAATAAACAAAAGTTCCTGTGGCTGCTAAAAAATCAAATGTGAGATATATTTAGGGACGGAGGGAGTATTAAATTCATTGTGCATTGAATGTAGCAAATTAGGATCATCTGTTAATGCTTCTAGTGGAGTATTTTCAAAAACAACTGGGTTGGTGTCCGGTAGGGACCCTGTTAGCGTGTCTTGTATATATTTTGTATCATTTGTTTGTTTTACGTTGGGCCACGTTTATTGGGCCTAGCTTGTATTGTACGTTGTATATATACTACTAATTGTATCAACGAAAACGATTCAGTTTAGTTCACAAAATTCTACATGGTATCGGAGCATTCCCTGGGAAAACTCGTAAAACCCTAGGGTTCGTTCGTCACGTTCGTCCTTGCGTCCGGCGTTCTCTGTCCCGTCGCCGGCGATCTGGTCACCCTCGTCTCATCTTCGTCGTTCGTCTAGACGTACGTCTACTGTCTTCTGTTCTTCCGCTGCTCCAAACAGTCTCTTCGCACCATGGCAGGAGACAACCCGTCCAACACCAACACCAAACGTACACGGTTGATTCATGATCCGTCTTCTCTATATTACCTTCATCCCTCGGAAGGTCCCGGTAATTCTCTCACTAAATATTTGCTGAAAAGTGATAATTTTGATATATGGGAAAAGGCTATACGTAATGCACTTGGAGGTCGTGGAAAGACTATTTTTTTGTCATCCGTAGGGGTGCCCAAACCTACCGATGAACACGAGTTGTCCGCTTGGTGTGCTAATAATCAAATTATTTGTAGTTGGATTTTCAATAGTGTTGATGAGTCCATTCAACCCAGTATTGTTTCTCACACCATAGCTTCTGAATTGTGGGATGACTTGCAAAAGCGCTATAGTTGCTCTAATGGCCCTCGTATATATCAGTTAAAATCCGAGTTGAGTTCTCTTCGACAAAAGGGTCAAAGTGTGGTCTCTTATTATAATCAGTTTATTACTCTGTGGAATCAGTTGCATGGCTCTAAGGACCCCACTAATGGTTGTAAGTGCGAGGCCGCGGCCATTACACGTGCTCAGGTTGAGCGCGATAAAACTATTGATTTTCTTCTTGGACTTGATGATGAACAGTTTGGCTCTATTCGGTCGCAGATTATGGCCACTGAACCTATACCGGACATTGACCGTGCGTACTCCTTAATCTCTCAAGAGGAGCGTCACCGTCACATTGTCCGGACTCGAGATGATCGTACTGATTCTGTCGCTTTTGTTGCCCGGTCCACTCGTCCCCCTCCTTCTGGCAAATTTCAGTGTTCTCATTGTGGCCGTACTAATCACACCGTTGAAACATGTTTCGAGCTCATCGGTTTCCCCTCCAGTTTTTCCAAGAGTGGCAGCGGCCGCGGTACGTCTGGTGCACATCGAGGTGGTCGCGGGGGGCGTGGCGGAGGTCCTGCTGTTAATCATGGTGGCCGGGGCGTATTGGGCACCCCGGAAGTTGCTCCTGGCCGAGGACCACAACCCCACGGTACAGCCCTCGCGGGTAGTGGTGCCGGCAGTAGCCCACAGGCAGCTGTCCATGCGGCTTCTGGGGAGGGGGGTCCTTCGTTGAGTGATCAAATGAGCCGCCTTATGTCCATGTTTGAAGCTTCGGCGTCACACACCTATACGGGTATTTTCTCTTCTTGTGACTGGATTGTCGATAGTGGCGCTTCTCATCATATGACAGGCACACTATCTCACTTATTTAATGTTGAGAATATTTTTTCTCACCCTATTTGTCTTCCCGATGGCTCCCGGATTTCTGCTACTAAAAAGGGAAGTGTCCGTGTTACTTCTCATTTGGTTCTTCATAATGTGCTGTTTGTTCCCACTTTGCACTGTCACTTAATCTCTGTAGGGTGTTTGATTCGGGACACCCCCTGTTATGTAATTTTTCATGATTTTGGTTGTGTGATACAGGACCGTTCGTCGAAGATGGTGATTGGACAGGGTGAAAAGCGAAACGGAGTATACGTCTTGGCTTCCTCGTCTGCGTTAGCCACTACGGCTAATGTGGATCCTCTCCTTCTCCATAAACGCCTGGGTCATCCTTCTTCTGAGATAATCTCTTTACTTAGTTCCAATAAATCTGGTTCTGTTGTCCAGAAACTTCAAACTTGTGAAATTTGTTTTATGTCAAAGCAAACTCGTTCTTCTTTTTCTGCTAGTCATAATAAAGCTGAAGCTGTGTTTGATTTAATTCATTGTGATTTGTGGGGCCCTTATTCCCTTTGTATTTCTTCTGGTGCTCATTACTTTCTTACCATTGTTGTTGATTTTTCTCGTGCTGTTTGGGTGTATCTTATTCGTTCCAAAAGCGAAGTTACAATATGTCTTAAAAATTTCTTTGCCATGATACAGACTCAATACTCCAAAATCATTAAGGTGGTTCGTTCTGATAATGGTACTGAATTTCTCAACACACCACTGCGTCAATTTTATGAGTCAATGGGTGTCTTAATACAAACATCATGTGTTGGTACCCCACAACAAAATGGTCGGGTCGAACGTAAGCATCGCCATATACTCAATGTTGCTCGTTCTCTTATGTTTCAAGCATCTTTACCAGTTGAATTTTGGGGGGAATGCGTGAAAACCGCAGTGTATTTGATCAATCGGACCCCTACAAAGCTTCTTGGTGGGAAATCTCCTCTTGAGGTATTATCTTCCAAACCCCAAACTTTGAGTCATCTTCGGGTCTTTGGTTGCATGTGTTATGTTCGTCAAAATCCTAAACCCACAAATAAATTTTCTTCCCGTAGTGTTAAATGTATGTTCGTCGGGTACCCGTCCGGTACCAAAGGGTGGTGGGTATATAACCTTGATACTCACCAATTTTTTCATACTCGGGATGTGGTGTTTGATGAGTCTCAATTTCCATTTTCTCTTCCGTCTTCGTCTTCCTTGCCTCAACCACTTCTTAACCCTGCCGATGTGGACTTCCCCACTGCTCAAAATCCGTCCCAGCCGGTTGTTGTCTCCGGCGATACACCCGCCGACCAGCCCAGTCCGACACCCTCTCTCTCTCCGTCACCGTCCCTGTCGTCTTCCCCGGCAACTACGCAGGGGGAGACTCCTCCCTCACCTGATTCTCCAGTTCCCTTGCCACCACGCACCCGCCGTCTCCCACCCCGTCTTAATGACTATGTCCTTCATTCCGCTACTGATGATACTCTGCTTTCGTCCTCTCCCCGTTCGGTCTCGTCAGGTACTAGGTTCCCTATCACTAACTATGTTTATTATGATAAGTTACATGACAGGTACAAAAGTTTTCTTGGTGCAATAGATGCTTTCCCGGTTCCTAAATCATATCGAGAGGTAGTAAAGTTTGCTTCTTGGAGAGAGGCAATGGCGCAAGAATTTACCGCTTTGGAACAGAATCATACCTGGGAAATTATAGATCTTCCTCCTCATCGGCGGGCTCTTGGGTGTCAATGGGTCTATCGTACCAAGTACAAGTCTGATGGTACCAAGGAACGGGATAAAGCTCGTTTGGTGGTCTTGGGAAATCATCAGGAGTTGGGTGTTGATTTCACTGATACTTTTGCTCCCGTGGCGAAGTTAGCCACAGTTCGGGTACTTTTATCTGTTGTTGTTGCCCGAGGTTGGCAAATTGATCAGTTAGATGTTAATAATGCCTTTTTACATGGTGACCTGAAGGATGAAATTTACATGAAGCTCCCACCTGGTTACTCTCACTTGTTTCCTGGTAAAGTTTGCAGGTTGCGTAAATCTTTGTACGGGTTGCGTCAGTCTCCCCGAAATTGGTTTGCTAAGCTTCGGTTAGCTCTACGACGTTATGGATTCCGCCAGGCCCACGCCGATCACACCCTCTTTGTTCTTAGTCGTGGACCTGATATGCTTGTTGTTTTAGTTTATGTGGATGATATTCTTGTCGCTGGTAACAATCCCTCCTTCTGTTCTTCGTTCAAGCGATATTTGGATGAGTGTTTTTGCCTAAAAGATCTTGGTCCTGTCTCCTATTTTTTGGGCATCGAATGTGCTCGCTCCTCGACTGGTATGGTTCTTAATCAGCGTAAATACGCTTTGGATATTATTCAGGAGCATAATTTGTCGGGATGTAAACCTGCGGACACCCCGTTGCCAACTACTCATCAGCTCGCCAGGTCCACCGGTGCTGAGCTTAGGGATCCGGCTAAATACCGTCGTCTCGTTGGGCGTCTCTTGTACTTGACCATTACTCGCCCAGACATTTGCTACGCTGTCCATACTTTATCTCAATTTATGCAGGCTCCGCAGTTGGATCATTGGAATGCTGCCCTCCGTGTTCTCCTTTATCTTAAGGGCCACCCCGGTCAAGGTATTTTACTCCGTCGTGACAGTGATCTGACATTGACGGTGTTCTCAGATTCAGACTGGGCGAGTTGCCCTCTCACACGTCGTTCTATCACAGGTTACTTCATTCTGCATGGTGGTTCTCCTATTTCTTGGCGTACTAAAAAGCAGCCTACAGTATCTCGATCGTCCGCCGAGGCTGAGTATCGGGCCATGGCCAATGCATGTTTAGAAATCCGGTGGATCCGTGGTCTTCTTGCCGCACTCAGTGTCCCATGTATTGCGACTCCACGCCTTTATTGTGACATAAATCTGCACTTTTTATCGCGGCTAATCTGGTCTTCCATGAGCGCTCTAAGCATATTGATATTGATTGTCATATTGTCCGTGAATGTCTTCAGCGCTCTCATATTGTCACTGCTTATGTTCCTACAAGGTTGCAGATTGCCGATATTTTCACGAAGGCTCTCCCCGGTCCTCTTTTTCAGTCTCTATTATCCAAGTTGGGCATTTTTGATCTTCATGCTCCAACTTGAGGGGGAGTGTTAGCGTGTCTTGTATATATTTTGTATCATTTGTTTGTTTTACGTTGGGCCACGTTTATTGGGCCTAGCTTGTATTGTACGTTGTATATATACTACTAATTGTATCAACGAAAACGATTCAGTTCAGTTCACAAAATTCTACAGACCCCATACATCAATATGAATGAGCTCAAACAATTGAGTTGTTTTATTAGTACCCAAAGGGAAACTCGCCCATGATTGTTTAGCACGTAAACAAATAGCACAAGGCTTTTTATTCAAAATGTTGTGTTTACTACTACTACTACTACAAGCCGATGAAACGTAAGATAGAACTTTAGCGGAGGGATGACCGAGACGTCTATGCCATAGATCGAAAGAGCACTCTTTCACCGCCGTCATATATAGCTTGTCCGACCATAGTCTACTGGAAAAAAACAAACCATCGCATCGTCTACCTGCACCAATCACCTACATCGTGATACAGTCCTAGAACACACATAATGATGGATCGAATTTTACCAACCAATTACTCTCAGTAATCAATTGAGAGACCGAAATCAAATCACAGCTCAAATCGGGCACAAATAACAGATTATTTAGAATTACAGAATCATTTAACTGGACACGGCCCGCTGCCTTAGCCCCGACCCGTTTCCCATCCCGTAAACGAATCGAACACCCCGGTACGGAGTGCATATCAAACAAATTTTTCAAATCCACTGTTATGTGATTTGTAGTGCCAGTATCAATAATCCAACACTTAGTGAAAGGAATACTTAAACAAAAAAGGCACGAAATGTATCCCATTGCTCCATAGTGCGGGTTGGTACAGTCCCTGCAGAAGTGGTTTCTTGGCCAATACCTCCTATCGGCAGGGCTATTGCCACAGTATGAGCCACAGAAGTGGTTTCTTGGACATGTGATGCTTCTGTCACGGCCAGGTTTGTCCGGGGCATTATTGCGCACGGCAAAAGCAGCGTTTTCCGGCCATTCACGAGTATTGGCAGCCCGCGATGTTTCCTCCTGCGTCAACACACAATACACCCTTGTCGTTGTAGGAAAAGGTTCTTGTGAATGAAGCAGGATCGAGCGAAGATGACCAAACAACGTAGGCCCATCAGAAATTGATGAACCTTCTCATCGTCCCTTTTCTTTTCCAATTGTTGCGCAATATTGCAAATACATTTTCCGCAGACACACGTTGGATAAGGATCAACGTCGTTGAGGTCATCCCATAACTTCTTCAATTTCCCTTAGTATGCGGCTATGCTCAATCCACGTTGATCACACGTAGTCAACTCCCTCTTGATTTGTTGAATCCGAGGGCCATTAACGATAGAAAATTTGGCTTTGATATCTTCCCACAACTCGCTAGCCATCTCTAAATGAGAGATTGTTGTGCGAAGGGATGACTCAATCGTGTTTTGAATTCACGAGACAAGAAGAGAATTGTTAGTCCACCAATCCTCGAGATCGCCGGATTCTTCGGACGGCATGGGGATAGACCCATCCACGAAGCCGAACTTTTTCTATGCACGAAGGGCGGTACGAAGTGCACGTGCCCATTCTTCATAATTCTCTCCTCCTGCGTGATAATCAATCCGGATTATCGTTCACATGAAGATCGTACGGGGATATGGTACGACCATGGGGGACTTCTTGGCCTGCACCACCGCTGCACTCAGCCTTTTTGCAGCCTCCTGCCATCACAGGTTGTTTTTCTCCGGTTGTCATCGTTAATCGGCTCTCGCGATTCCTCAGCGAGAAAAGAAAATAACCAACTGACGAAATAATTGAAACCCTAAGGCTCTGATACCATCAAAATGAACCAACTCAACCAAAAGCTCAAGCTTGTAGTTGTGGCCCAGGAATGATTGTTTTATACTCTAACACGCTCCCTCACGTGCACGCGTGACCTTTTTTAGCCTTGCACGTGAAATTTTAATTTTTTTGAAATTAAATAAATCTAGATACCAAAAGACTCACATTTGATAAGAAATGAAAGAAAATATTCAGAGATAAGAGAGAGGTATGTAGAGATAAGAGAGATATATTTCTGAGTTCTATTGATCCTAATCTTAATAATAGTGATTATAATGCAGGGATTAGGTCTCTATTTATAGTGGAGAGGCTTAGTATGAATATAAATACAAGTGGGAAGGACTGTACAAAAATAGTACCCATCAATGGGTGTTTTAATATACTATTCTAGATAGTAGGCCTGATTAATTGAATAAATAAACAATCATTAATTTCATAACACTGCCCCTTGAATGCTCGTTTTTCAATTAATGATGGATAATTCGTTAAATGGGCATAGTATAGGAACCCTTTCTAATTTTATGTACTGCCTCGTTAAAAACCTTGTTAGGAAAAACCCAGTGAGATAAAAACCTGATCAAGGTAAAAAGAGTACAGTTCATGAACATGGTAGTGGTAATAATGGAGAATTGTAATAATGATGGTGAATTGTAATAATAATAATGGTGAATTGTAAAGTTGAAGGAAAAAGTAATGAGTGTGAATTGTAAAAATGGTTAGATGAAAACATAATTCATAAATTATAGTTATGAACATGGCAGTTATAATAATAATAGTAATAATAATAATAATCACATTAAAAATATATCGTTTTAAGAGTAATTGGTTGGAGAGTAGAAAGAGTTTGAAAAAAATGAGAATAGCTGGAAGAAACTAAAAGGAATTGGAAGAAACTGGAAGGACTAGAAGAAATTGGAAGGAACTAGAAGAAACTGGAAAAAAACTAGAAGGAACTAGAAGAACTGGAAAAACTGGAAAAAACTGGAAGAAACTCGAAGTTAAGAGTTCAAGCCTTAAAGAACAGGATCTAAGAGTGATAAAAATAAAAGATAATAATGTTTAGGACAAAATAAATAATTTTGAAGTACATATTGCATTTAATCGAATTTATATTCTTTGGAAAGATCTTTAGAATAAAAATTTTGGACTATATCAACTTTAAAATTCTCTAATTTTTTATCTGAAACATTATTCATAATTTATCTCATTAAAATGAAAACCATTTATTTTTCAGTTTTAACACATTTATATTTCAAATCGACATGGAGGAGGGTAATTATAACGGATTCAAGGTATTTTTATTATTTTGTAATTAATTACTAACTCATTCTTAATAATTATCCAGTCACCATTTAAAATGTCATGAATTCAGTTTAGTTGATAGCCATGAGTATTGGTGTAAAATTGAGTAATTTCTTAGAGCAATTGTATAAATTATTCAACTTTGGAGTACTCATGTAAGATCTCAAATTTATTGAAGTATTTATGTGAACTTTTCCTTTAAATAATCACACAAAAAGCTAAATACCTTCTTGGATCAACATGCAAAACTGTGTGACTTTTAAAATGACTTTATTTACAAATTGGTAAAAAAATAAAAAAAGTTTTTATTCTAAAAAACTATATCAAAAACTCTACAAAACAAGATGTGATAAGAATATTTTATTGTATCAAATAATCAATGAAAAAATGCAAACAAACACAAATTATGAAGGGACTATACAAGTGAAGAGCTAAGAGCAAAGGCAACGGCGCGTAAATGAGATTACAAAGCTTGCCAGTTTGGACAAAAACTCTTCTTTGCCTCGCGTGTGCATCCCGTTCCTCCACGGTTTCCAAGTGAGGTGCAAGGCACTTTATTTGTCTACAGTACACTCCAATACATATCCTTGGCTTTTTGTTTGTTTTATTTGTGGCGTAATACAAATCTTTTTAAACTATAATTATTTTATTTTTTAGAAATAATTTTTTTAGGTGTACTTGAACTATTTATTTGATTTTGTTTTTTAATTTGTAATTTTTTTACTAATTTTAAATAAAATAATTTTAAAAAACAAGAAGTTTTGCATCATAATTTTAAAATGTAATCTAATTTGAGTCGGAGGGAAATAAAAATCTTGAGCATATATGAAAAATAATTTTTATTATTTAAAATATATTTTTATAATGTCATTTTTTTAGTAAATAGAAATATTTTTATATTAAAATAAATAGGTAAATATTTTTTAATAATTCAAATATAGAATAAAAATTGAAAAAGTAATAAAAATAGTGACTTGCCACTGCAGGGCATGCCACTCCATTCCGTTGTCACACGCTAACTGGACTATTTCTTATTGGTTGAAATGTTCCACGTCAGCGTGTGGCATTCCAATTTTACCTCGCCATTGCTCATGCTCTAAGGATGTGTAATAACTTAAGGACTTGCGGAGGACAACTATTCCAAGTTCAAATATGCACCATAAAAAGGTTTGAATTACAAAAACCTTTTTAAAAAATTGGAATTGTTTTCCTAATGCATTTATAGCTTTCAATGGGAAAAAAGTTTCAAATTTAAAATTGAAAAAATTTAAATATGGTGATTAATTTCTCAAGAAAATCTAAATAAATTGACAATATTACGCATTAATTATTCAAAAAGTGATTATATAATTTGATTACACATATCTAGTCAATGAATGTGCATTTTCAAGGAAGAAAGGTAAACTTTTTACTCCGTATTTAATTTGTTGAAATTGTACGGACTACGGAACGGATATACTTTGCTATGTTTTAACTTTTAATGATAATATAGACCGTGCTATTTAAAATAATTTTGTTTATTCGATATGGAACCCTTTTTTTCATATTTTTCATGAGATTTCTAATTAATTTATTACCTCGAATATACTAGTAGGGTGGTAAAATGAACGAATAATTTTGATTTGATTCGTGATTCGTATTTGAAATCAATGATTCGTATAATATTCAAAAAAAATGAATATAAATAAGAATATTTTATTTATTAGAATTCGAAAGAAAGTGAATTTGAATGCATGTATATATATGTATTCGATTCGATATGTTAACGAATATATTCAAATTTAAATATAAAAACTTATGCCTAATATATTTGTTTCATAAGAAGACTACTCCATACGGGCAAGATTTGCCTATAAACATCCTCACAGACCTTACTCTCGTAGGATCTAACTAGGTCGTTGTAGTTGTTGCAAACATGTTATTTTTAAACACCCTATTAATCTCAGAAAAAACTAAAGTATGGGTAAAACATTGAAAATATACCAAAATAGGAGTTATATGTTTTATTCCCAAAATAAAGTTAAAATACAATCACATGTACCTTACGAAAGTATTGTGAATTGTTTATATATTATGTCTCATTACCACAATGCGAACTTCTATTTTAGAAATAAAATATGAGGTTCTCATTTTGGTACTTTCTCTATGTTTTACTTTATTTAGGTGATTTTTTATTAATTTTTGAAGCTATAAAACGTAGAAAAATTAAAAATTGTATTTTATAAAAGAATACGAATACACACCGAAAATTTGAATTTCATATTTAATCGAATATGAATAGTAATAATTATTTGAATAAGAATATCATTATTCAAATATCAATAAAATTTCATAATATTCGATTCGATTGGTTCGTTTTACAACTCTATGGACTAGACCCGTAACGGCCATTAGTCCATAAAATCTTATGCAATTATTAGCACTTAATTAATACGGTATCTTGTTTTAAATCGTTACCTTAATTACCTCATAATAATACTCAATTATACAGAAGCTTATATATAAGTATCCTCCCACGCACTAAACAAGTTTAGTAAAAGTGACTCATATTGGATTATACCTCAATATCAAATGGCAAATATCTTCATCAATGTCCTTTGCCTGCTTGTTTTTCTTGTAGTCTCCTCTCATGGTATGTATTCTAAATATATTTTAAAAAGTAATTTACAAAATTTTTAATGACTAAGGGTTTGTTCTCTTCACTTGATCTGAACGGATCTGATATAAATGTATTGTATATTTAAATTTTTTATTATCTAATCTGATTCCAATAAAATTAATTAATAAATAATGAGAATAAATTGAAGATGGCGGGCTCTAAAACCTCAATCTGAGAAGTGAATTAAAGTTTGTCTTAAATATTTAAATGGTTATTCAAGATTTGTCATTTCTTGTCTCTTTGGATCCTTTTAGGTATAGGTGTGGTTCATCATCAATGCAATCCTTTTCTCTTGATTTCACAAGAGCTGACACGATTTCAAATTCAAGGTCTACCTAAATGGAATGTAAAAGTAACAAATTTATGTGCATGTTTCCAAGAAAATGTTCAAATAACTTGTCCAGAAATTGGAAATTCTGTTCTTGCATTGGACCCTAAAATCATAGCTAAGTCTGGCAACGATATATGCACACTTATGGGGTCTCCCTATTCAACCACACTCGTCTGTTAGCTTCAAATATGCTTGGAAAAAGATCGATTTTCAGCCATATGATAGCACGGATGCTTGCTCAATTCAGTAATTAATTAATTAGATACGAAAAGACCACATTTAATTTCCAATTTATTATTTCTGATTGAATAATAATATTCATTTAATTTTATGTTTTGCTCATGTTCCACATTTATCATACGGAATATTGTTTTCGGCCCGGTTCCATGGCCACTGGATTCCAGTGGCCACGGAAGTCACTGCCCCCTACGGAGCTCCGTTCATAAAATTGATGATTCCTACCCCCCCTAACCCCCCGGTAAACCCCCCCCCCCCTCCCGCCAAGTCCCGACCCAAACTCATCCCCCCACCTACGTCAATTGCACCGCGTAAGCATAAAGTCAAAACTTTTGACTTTAAAGTCAATTATGCTTACGCGGTGCAATTGACGTAGGTGGGGGGGGGGTGAGTTTGGGTCGGGACTTGGCGGCCGGGGGGTTAGAGAGTATATGAATCATCAATTTTATGAAAGGAGCTCCGTAGGTGGGCAGTGGCTTTCGTGGCCACTGGAATCCAGTGGCCATGGAACTGGGCCGATTGTTTTTGTGGTAATGAGAGACAATTACAAGTGACCATAGTATGCTTTACCTATAATCTCATGTAATTAGAGACCATTTATAATCACTTGTAATTAGAGACCATTACATGTGGTCTCTTTTATGTATTTACAGGGCCTCTAGAATTTACGTATTTACACGGCCCCTAAAATTTTAGAGTCTCATATTTTTAAGTTCGGTATTAATTTTAAAGCATATGTCTTCTACGAAATAAAATAGAGTCTAAAATATAAATTTTGGACCGGGCCAATTTTATTTTTTCATTTTTCGGGGCCGGCCTTAGATCGGAGTAAAAACAAAGTTAGGTGTTGGAAAACACTTGAAGGATCGGGGTTTGAAGAAACTGGAATGAATATGAAAAAACAGGAAGAAGTTGAAAAAAAGATGGAGAAAAAAATTAAGTATTGAAACAAATTCAAATGTGTTAGAATAATTATTTTATTTTATATATTTCATATTTTATTCAAATAATCTATACTTATTTTTTAATAATCCATTTATATTTTATCTCAAATTATATTAGTAATTTTTGTGTGACTCGCACTCTAATTTTCTTTACATTTTTAAATTAATATCAATGATATAATTTTTTGTTATTTAATTTGTTTGTTACTAATGAATTTGAAAAAAAATAAAGAAATGAATGAAGCTATACTTTTAATTAATCTTAGTTGAAAGAATAAGTGGGTTTAAATAATATATTGATGTCTTGGCAAAACACGTTCCCTGTTCGTTTTTTAATTAGGAAAAGTTTACTCATCTAAATTTTACTTTCTCCGTACCAAAATGATATTCCCTATTCGAATGACGTGCAAAAATCCATGATTTTTTAAAAATGGATGTATTTATAAATTGATATAGAAATAATATATATATATATATATATATATATATATATATATATATATATATATGTATGTATGTATGTATGTATATATATATGTGTGTGTGTGTGTGTATAAAAGAAAATTTTTTATAAATGGTCTCTAATTATAAGTGATTTTCCATATTTAGTTCCTAATTCTTAAATATTCCATAAATAATCTTTAATTTTTAAAAGCAATTCCATAATCGATCCTTTACAGCTATTGGTGGAAAAATATTTAGTCATGTTTGGTCCACATAACTAATAATGGAATAATTTTTAAACATTGAAAACCATTTATATGGAATATTTAAGAACAGAGAAAATATATTCAAAACTGCATGTAATTAGGAACCACTTAATTATGAAATTTACTCTTGTTGGAAATTTTTGATAAATTGGACATTTTCAGACATAAATTTGGTAGGGTCCACAAAATTATTTTTCGAAATAATTATGGACGTTTAATCTCGTAAGCAAGACGAATGTCTTGACATATCACACGCCATAAAGAGTGCTCGGGTGAATAAAAAATTAATTCTCAAAGTTGAATTTGAGGGAAGAGTAAAAACTCGTGTCCCACACCAATTTTTAAATCTTTCGTATTCTCATACTTAATCTTAGGCATTTAATTGAACTTATGAAAGGAACAAGAATAAACAACGCGCGCGAGGGTCAGGTCGGGTCGGGTCCAGTCCAGTGAAGAGCCAACTCCCCTCCTATAAAAGGAGGGCTTGGCTGTAGGGTAGAGACACTCTGAAAAGAAATCACTCTGCGTTACTAAAAGCTTTCCGACTAATCCCCTTTCCAATCATCTTCTCCGGTGATAACTTCCCGTCGTTCTCGTTCGCCGGTGCTTTCTTCTACCGCTCTAGACCTAGCACGCTGCGGTTTTATCCTGAGAGGAGATTGCACACGTTTGCTAGTGCGGGAGGCAGGCAATACTACCTTAAGGAAAGCTCCGGCGACTCCGCTTTCCTTGCCTTTGTTCAAGAACCTTCTCCGGCGACACCCTACCACCCGACGTCTCTGTCCGTTCGTGCTCTTCCTGGTGTCCGTTCCCGTTCGTGCTTCCCGAAGTTCAAATTTTCTTATTTTTATTTTAATTGTAAAATTCGAACGGTTTATAAGTTCAAATTATCTTTGATTTTATTTTTCCCGATTTAATACTCAACAACTCTTTATAAAAATACATCAAAAATTTTGTAAAATAAGAAGTGACACATCTTTCCACTTATAAAATGGTTGAAACATGTAAACAAACAAAAATTTTTGACAAATCGTAATAGTACAGAGGTAAATGAGAGTAAACATAATTTATGGTCAAAATTTTAAAATGTTGACTATTATACATTTTAAAGAAACAAAGTTAGCGAAAATTTCATAATAATTTCATAAAGAGAACTATAAATTAATAAATTTAAGATTTTAATAATAATTTATATTAACTCTATAATGGTATCTTAAATTTATCTTGAGGAGAATTTTTTTAAATAAATTTTGACATTGAATGATTTTTTTATTTTATCAAGATGATGTTGATAATAATAATATTATTAACAAAAACAACAAAAACAATAATATACTCTATTCATCCAAAAATTCTCTTCCCCGCTGCACATTATGATGTTTAACTGAATTTGTTTTCAAATCATTTTATATGAAAAATAATACAGAATTAAAAATAAAAATTACTCCCTCCGTCCGGGAATGATGTTCCCGGTTTGACTTTTCCTCATTTTTAAGGAGGGTTGACAATGAGAAGTAAATGTCCAAAATACCCTTTTGCTAGCATTACTCCTGCCCTCATCAGGGCACTACCACCGCTCCAATCTACTTCTCCCATAAACTCCATCCGCTCCAATCAATGCGGCCGACAACCCCTACTACTGCCGCCGGCCCTCTCAACTGTCGCCGCCCCCATCGCCTCAATCTCCAGCATAATTGCCAATCCCATTAGACCCACCCCAAAATTCAAGATCTAAAAAACTGAGTAATAAAGTGGAGAAGAAAAACATATGCCCCGTCGTCGCTAGCCCACTATCGCGGCAGGCTCTACGATCGCATCCATCGATTGTTGTAGATCTCGCAGATCTGGTAAACAAGCAAACATGAGAAATAATGGAAAGAAGAAAATGAAGAAGAAAAGGAAGGAGCAGTTTTGGAGAAAAAAGGGGCCGAATGGGGAAAGAAAAGAAGAAATCTGATCCAAAGAATGATTTGAAGATCTAAAGAAAAGAAGGCAAAAAAGGATAGGGGGTGACGACGAGGGAGAGGAGAGAGAAGTAGAAGAGAGGTGGAGAGAGAATGAGAGAGGGTAGAAGAAGAATGGCAGAGATCCGAGTGAGGAAAGGAGAAGAAGAAAGAAAATAGAGTAATTGGGTGGGGGTATTTTGGGTAGTTTATGTGTTAAAGAGTAGAATGGGAACATCATTTCCGGACGGAAAAAAACGTACAATGGGAACATCATTCCCGGACGGAGGGAGTACATATTTAAAAATTACATTTAAAAATCTACAAACTAGAGGTGACATGACTATATTATTTTATCAAATAGGCAACAAAAATAAGACAACAAGATGAATAAACTTTGACTGTGAAGTGTGAACAATGAACGGAGAGATAATTTTTAAATGGAGAGGATATAAAAATAGGAAAGATTATTAAAAATAATCTCAACTTTACCTGGTCTTTTAAAAAAAATCCCAACTTTCATTGTGATGCATATTAATCTCAACTTTACTGAAATTTGTCAGTTTTGGGTCGCCGTTAAGTTTCTAATGGAGGGTTAACGGAAATGCCCGTTTTAGGCAACAAAATGAAAGTTGGGATTATTTTTGATGACTTTTTGTTTTTTTATTTTTTTAAATTTTTCATTTAAATTTTTTAAATTACTTTTTACCTCCATCATCATTTCTTTTTCCTTTTTAAAGATTAGTCTTAGTTTAAAAAATAAAAATAATAGATATAAAAAATGAAAAAATGAGAAATGTAACTAAAATGATAAAAAAATAATAAAATAAATAAGGTAATCACTGGAAACTAACTTGAAATTGGTAAAAGTAAAATAAAAATATACGGTTGGGTTTTAATATTTTACGCATTATACAAAGTATTAACATATCACTTCTTATTTTTTAGAAAACATTATCTACAATAATTCCAACTTTACCGGACGGCTTGTTCTTTTAAAAAATAAGTTGTACATTAAGACTCCGTATAGTGTGTAAAATGTTAAAACCCACCACTCCGTATATATTTATTTTATTTCTTACCAGTTTTTGTTTAATTTCTATTGATTAAATTATTTATTTGATTAATTTTGTATGGTTTTAGTTATTTTTCTTATTTTCATAATTTTTTATATCTATTTTTTCTAAGGTAAGAATAATCTTTAAAAAAGAAAAAGAAATGGAGGTTGAATGTAATTCAAAAAATTTAAATAAAAATTTAAAAAAAAATTAAAAAACAAAAATTCACCAAAAATAATCTCAACTTTCATTTTGTTGTCTAAAACGGGCATTTCCGTTAACACTCCGTTAGAAACTTAACGGCGACCCAAAATTGGCAAATTTCAATAAAATTGGAATTATTATGCATTACAGTGAAAGGTGGATTATTTTTAAAAAACCGGGTAAAGTTGGAATTATTTTGAGTAATTTTTCCATAAAAATATACCTAAATAATCTTTTTAAGTCTTTTTCGATGTAAAATTGTTAATGTATTTCTTGATGCCATTCTTAGACCCAAATGTCCGGTGGGCTGCCAGCCCTTCTTAATAGTCATATATGAATATAGCTTTCAGCCCATTTGATTTGGGCCCGATTCGACTGACCTACTAACTTAAGAGATTTTCAAAATCATGTACTAATATGAAAAACAATGCATTAAAAAATAAAGTTATGTTTTTATATATTTTTTATTACTCATTTTTAGTGTGTAAACTGTAAACAAACATTTTAAAACAAGTGTGCAATGATATCACATAATTATCTTACATTTTTTTTCAGCAATGGTGCATATTTTGTTTTTTAATATTATTCATAGTATTTTTGAATATATCTAAAAAGTAATTAAAAATAAAAATAAAATAATCTAAAAGGTCTACTATATGTATTTTGATATTGTAATTTTTTTGGTGCAAAATACTAGTGCTAGTATGAATTTTGATATTTTAAAAATATATCTCATAAGTTGTTGGGTCGACCCAAACTCGGTGATACTGAATCATGATCATACAATTCTCAACCAGAAACAAAATTTACTCCAACCTAAATCAGAAGTGACCGAAACCAAACCCGACGATCTAACTAACCGATCCAGATCTAAAATGCTTCGTCTTTATCCCAAAAAAACTCATTTTCATCAACTATTCACAACTATCCTAGCGCTCGTTCGGCAACCAGTTTAACATTTAACGTTTAGCATTTTGAAAATGTCATCAAACACCAACATTTAAAATCAACATTTTCAAAGCTAATTTGTACCAATAAAAAAATACTCCGTAACACTGATTAAAAACACTATTGCCAAACAACTCCTTAATCTAACTTAGTATGAATACATGCAACCTAAAACTGAATCACCACCTTAAGGGCAACATAAATAATTGTCCATCTCACAATTCAATAATCACTTCATTTCTCAGCTTGTTCCCCATCTATTTTAATACAAATTAAACCAGCACATACAAACAAAACTAAAGAAGCTTCAACACCAAGAAAAATGGCTCATACACAAATGATCTATCAGTCTTCATTCATCATCAGAACTCTCATATGCTGCTAACAAACTTGAAACAGGATTATCGACCCTCGCTTTATTCAATCCTTCATCATTCAATTTAGCCAATGGCTTGCTAGGAGAATAACAAGTAGTCGAAGGTTTGGAGGGCAGACTCCCTTGTTCTGGTGGGGAGGAGACTCTATGCCGTTTTGGTTTGACCTCTACCACTCTTTTAAGTAAATCTTGCTGCCTAAAGACCAAGAAAATTTATCCCACATTAGTGCATGTCCATGCCATAGGGTGCCCTTAAATTGGGGACATAACTCATAAAATCAGAAGCAAAAGCGAATGCATGAAAGAAAAGGGGCATTCATTCATACCTGATCCCACTTTTTGCCTTTGGCTCAACTCGAAGTGGAAGGGGTAGTGTAGCGGGTGAAGTATTGGCTACAGCTTGGTGTATAGTCATCAAGGATAACATGAAATTTGAAAACTAAGACGCCCACACTTCTGTGCCACCATAACAACAACAAAAACCCCTGAATAATCCCAGAGTTACTTGGGGTCTGGGGACAAGATATAAACAACCTTGCCCTTTTACGAAAATTAAAAGGGTGAGGTGTTTACTGTTTAACCCTTGATGCATTCACTATCCAAAACTTCATACAAAGTAAGAAGCATTGGAAGTTAAATGTGTGTCATTTTGATCTAGTTCATTATTTACCCGAAGCAAAAACACTGCAAAAAATGAGAATTTCTGTCTCCATTGCAAAAATATGACTCTTTTCACCTTCCCCGCCTATAGGAAAAATCTGATTCTACCAAATCACCGATTCATTGCTTTTGTGGGTTGTGAATCAACAAGATGGTTGAAGACTCTCACAAATGATCTTTAAATTACATTTTACATCAATATACAGTTAAAACTACAATGTTGGAAAATCACTGTAATGGCATGAAGTAGATGAGATAAATTTAGCAGCCATGACTCTATTCTAAGGATGCACCACATCTATATTGCACAGGACAATGTAGTACAAGTTTTTACTCTCACTATATCATACAGAGAATATTATCCAAGACCCCCTCTTACGTAAGCCATTTAGAAACAAATGGAACTGGAAACATCACATAAAAGGAAGATTTGGAATGATATTTTCTTGTGTGTTCCAGAGAGGATTTATTGTATGTTTTAGAGAAGATTTTTTGTAGTTCATTAGTATACAAGCTGTACGAGAAAGGAGAGGCTGAGCAGGAGATGATAGAAACACATGATAGGTAGGACAAGGGCAAAGCAAAATGGTACCTTCCACACATAGCCACACAAAACATATGTCCTAGATAATTTATCCAAAAAAGAACGATTAGGATATCTTAAAAGCTGCAAAAGCACGTTTCTCAGTGCGTCTTAAGAGACGTTCTGCATCCTCCTCAGCTTCCATCTGCTCTTTGAGATAAAGCAAGTCATCACTGTCCAAGGCTGCACATTTCAACTTAAATACACTCAAGGAACATTAACTGAACAATATTGTAATGTTGATCTTTTGCCCACGTGTGTCCGAGAAAAGGAGATGGAGAAAAGGGTGAGGGAAGAGTATAAACACACAAAATAGAAGTTAGGAGTGAGAATCAATACCGCCTCGTCCATGAAGATAGCCTCCACGTTCTCCAGCTACCTCTTGCATCTGAACATCAAGTGCCAAATAGGAGAAGCCAAGATCCCTGCCGGGGCATGTTATCAGAATGCTTCTCCACATTTAAAGTTGACATCAATGTTTTAAGACCAGGACTACATGGAAAGTTGGACCAGGACCCATCAATCAGAATCCCAGATTTCACCCAGAACTTGGGAGGTTGTGAGGGGTTTAAGAGACCTGCATCAGTCTGGGTACGTGGAGAATTGGAAATCCAAGGGGAACTCCCAATTCCTACTGGAGGTATTCAGTTCTACTCGGGTGAGGGGTGACCATTTTAATTTTCTCTTATGTCTCACTTGTCAATTCCACTAATTTGGTTTCTTTCAATAGCTTATAAAGATACGGCCTCTGTCCCAAAATATTTATCCAATTTGACTTTTTTTAATCAAATTGGACAAACTTCAATCATCAATTATATTTGCATAGCAAATCAATATAATGAAATAACTTTTTTAATGTCTTCTGTAAGATGAATCTAATGGAATAATTTTTGTACTAATATGTAATGGAATTTTTATTTAATTCATGCCCAGAGTTTGCGTAGTTTGGCTCAAAGTCAAATTCGATGTCAGACAAAAGTAGTACTTCCTCCGTCCCCCTAAGATTTTCTCATTTTGACTTTTGGTGGTTTTTAAGGAGAGTTAAAAAAGATGAAAGTTTATCATAATACCCTTAATGAAAAATGGGTGGAGTGTATTAAATGAGGTGGGTGAGGTGTAATAAATAAAGTAAGTGGGGGTAGTTGTGGTATTTTAATTGTTAAAAAATGAAATGAGAAGATCTATTGTGGACAAAGAAAAAGGGCTATTGAGAAGATCTATGAGGGACGGAGGGAGTATTAATGAACTGATGTTTATTGGGAGAAATTATAATTCTGTTGTGTTCACTTGTTGTTGAGTCACTTGGCATTATGTAGTAGCATGTGCCCTCTTATTTTTCTCAACTAAATTGAAATTTGAAATGCAGGTTTACTTCTAGGGCTATCAACGGATAGTCAAAAATCCGATTACCGTCCGTATCCATATCTGTTTAAAGAGGAAATATCCGCATCCGTTTTAAACGGATATTATCCGTATCCGATTACTAAACGGATACGGATTTGGTAATTGTATATCTGATCCGTTTAAAATCCGATCTGAATATGCATCTGTTTAAATAACCGTTTATCCGAATATCCGATTCGTTATATATAGTTTTTCCTAATTTATTTTATGTTTATATTTTGTTTCTCTATTGATATTTCAAAGTATATGGCATTTTTACATAAAAAATAAATGTGTACACACATAAAATATAAAAATCTGTGTATATGTGTGTTGTGTATATCATTTTACCATATGAAATTATCGTAGAATATCATAAATCATGAAAACAAAGAAAATAATTATTCCATAACAAATTATAGTTGATTTAATAGTAGTTTGACTTTAATCTAATTTAAAATTAAAGTATTGTTTAATTTGATTTTAAAAATTGGAAACGGATACGGATATATCCGATATCCGACCGATATATGACGGATGCAGATACGGTTTTGATTTTTAGTATCCGTCAAGATCCGTATCCGAATTCGATATCCGAAAAAAATAAACGGATACGGATTTGGTAATGGCACATCAGATCCGATTAATATCCGTTTACACCCCTATTTACTTCTAACTGTAGTGGCAACTTTGTGCGTATTTCAAATACTTATAATTGTTAAATGAATATGAATTTATTCCATAATTGTATTACTAGTTTGACTGTCTCAGTGTCTACCAATACCAAATAGATGGTTGGACCATGACACCTTGACTGAACAATCTATCCAGTTCAATTCTGTGTCTGGGATTCCAATAGTATGTTGACTATGAATTAGACTTTATTAAAAAAATGGTATTATGGTAACAATACCACCACCAGTAACTATAAAAACCACCTACCTCCAAAAGAGATGGCTTCTACATGATCAACATCCTAACAATATGTTATTGCTCTCTCCATCCCAAAATAAACATCACACTTTCTTTTTTTATAAGTGGCCAGGATTATTTTTTTTATAAAAAAGCTAAGATATGGTTGCTTTAGTAAGAATTCTTCTTAAAATGAAGCTACTGGTGCTCCACACCAGCTCCAAATCAGTTTTTTAAGGTGAAGCAACTTGCAAAAGATGTTCTTAGGTATTACCGAGTAGGTGAGGGTAGAGACTAACAAACAATCCCACCTCAATTTTCACGAAAAACAAATTGGTAAAACAAAGAGTTCGAGAACCACTGAATTGGCAACTAACGACAAGTGATAACCCACGGAGGAAAATGAACAAAGACAACAGACATTTGAGGTTGAACCATGGGAGCACATCAACTTAAAAGATCCATGTAGGCTAAGGGGAGATTAGGAATTTTGAGGCAAGATTGTTAGGCCAAATACACCTAGGCAACACCAAGAGGACGTCGTGAACACCTGAAGTGAAATAAGGTGAAGTGTTCGGTGTGGGAGTGTGGCGCCCTGGTTAAACTATCACTGCCGATTAGGCGATGCCATATAAACTACGGTCGAAGTAGACTTAATTTGGGACAGTGGAAGTATAAGTATGAGGTAAACTTCACCTCTTCATTGTCTTGTAGGAATGAGAGACACAATGCCATATGGTATTAGTCTATTAGAACCAAGTCTAGTTATGGTATATTGGATTGGTTGTCGTGGTTTGGAGTGGCTTCTTTGTGGTTAATTTGATCCATTTATCCACCTATTATGTTATGCAACCCGGTTTGGGAGAAGGGAATTCTGAGTATCATACATAAGCGTGAAGTAAACATCACAATTTGGGCCGAATTAAGCCCAAATTAACTATATACAAACAGAAAAGTTTTTTTGTTCCTTTTTAGCAGGTCACAATGTCCATTAAAAGTTAGTGACACGCCCTTTCATATTTCCAAACATGTTGAAGTGATGGATTCATACACATGATTTATAAAATGAAAAGATCAAGAGGACCAAACAATCGAGGGATTCATTGCATCTTTTTTAGGATTATGTATTCAGGAACTTTCTCAACTTGTGCAATTTTTCTGGCATCTTTGTTAAGGATATTGTATTGAGCATCAATTGGTATCAAAGTGCCCACGATGACAAACAATGCGCCATATGTTGTATGCCTGAATATTAAGGATTGTGTTAAGGGTTGATGATTTGAAAAAGGAATATAAAGGTGGGCAGAATTTCTCTATGGTTGAAGTGTGAGCAATTTTAGCACCGTAAAGATATAAGAAACTGGCATTAGATTGAGAAGGAATAAACAATTTTAACCTTGTAAAAAAATAGGAGATCTTGAGTTCTCCTAAGACTATATATGAGATGGTCCTCAGTTGTCTCACAACTTCTTTTACTAACTATTTAAAATATTATTTTCAGATCATTCTTTCTTCATCGAGCCTCCTGTTTGAAGACAAGGGCTGGCTATAAGTTAGGGCTAATTTACAAACAACCAAAATACCCACGACCATAATAACTCTATCAAAATCACAACAAACCACTTAAAACAATTAAAAATGCAAGAGAATTTAAATAATACAAAAACTCTAAATGTTGCTCTGTGACCACTACTAGAAGCAGTGAAGCACGTGCACAGATCAGAGTGTGGATTCATTCCAGTTTGTTATGTCTTAGGGCAATATAACAGAGTCTAACAAAGGTCTAGGGGGAAGATACAGTTTACAAAGCTGCAAACAAAACTTAGGACAAACAAGTATGTTACACCGATCCAAACAAAAAAGAGAGAAAGAAATAAAGCATTTAAAGGATTATGGGTTGTCGAACAAGATTAATTCTTTAGGTGGCCTTTTCCTAATCGAAAACCCAAGTTCCTCTTTTATTACATCAACGCCATTTCTATGTACCCATTTTAAGAGGAAACAAAGGACAAGAGAAGAAGCATGTTTTAACCATGTGACCGGATTGTCTGACATGCATTCACCACACATTTACATGTATCCTTGCGTCACAAGGTATCTTACTACTGTATCTTGTAGACTTTTAAGACTTATGTCGTGCTTGTACACATAGTTACTAAGGATGCAAGGGGGCCTAGAGCCTCAATGCATGAAGCCCACTTTAGATGTGCATCTAAAGAACACGGGGCAGAAAAGAGGAACACAAGATTATTACATTCCATCTCAAAAGCGTAAAGCACGCAATTACGCTCAAAACACAACTCACATATTCATTTCAAATATGTGAAGCACCTAATGACATTCAAAACACAGCTCACAGGAAAATAAATCCTAAAGACCATAGAGGATATAATGTCTATAGTTTAGAATTTTATTTTAGATAATTGCCAACTGCTAACTCCACTTTTGGTTTTGAACAAAATTATACAAGTTACAATTGTCCTTTAACTGCTGCACGCGTGAATGCATGAGAACTAACATCCTAATTCTAGTGAAAGTAAGCCCTCCTAAATCCTATTTCTTAAGTTACCTCATCTCATAGTAATTCAGTAAACAATGGGCCAGTTCATGAAGTTCCTTGCCGAAGTTATAATTTTTATTAAACCCATTAACAATCACATATCCAAGCCAAATGATGGGTTTTACTTCTTGTAAGGTAATAACTTGGTTTTTTTTTTCAAGGTAAAACCAGTAAGGGAAGGAGAAGCTGGATTCGCTAACCTTGGAAACCATGCGCTGGAAAGTAATATCCTCGTCATCTACTTTGTCCTTGTTTTTCCCCCATTTCTTGTCTGAAATTATGTATGTGTTTTTGGAAGGAAATAAATTCAGTGACGGTAAAATCTTTCTATCTCGACAAAACCCAGAAACTTAGTGCAAAATTGATGTGCAGAAAGGGTGAATCCGAACCTTTAGGGTCTGAAAGATTGGTATATTCCCGAACTTCTTTCCCTGACATTGTTGAGCTATTGAAGGTCTCTGAGAGAAATTTCTAGGTTAAATCCTCTGGTCGGATGAAGATTTAAGAAGACGGTAGAACCCCTTTGTAAAGGCTAAAAAGATTAAGGCCCAGTTTAGGAATTGGCGATTCTTTGTTAGCTGCTGGTTACACTTAGCTCTTTTGACATGTTTGTTCACAAAAAATATTTAGAAAACTTAGCTGCTTTTAAACAGTTGTTGTAGATGTAATTATATTTAAAAACTTAATTTTATGTATATGATTTGTATAATATAATTTATATAAAATGAATTAAAATTTATAAAATATAATATGTTATGCAATATAATACGGAGTATAATACAGTTCAAATATGTAATATATATTTATAATTACATTGAACAAATTATATTTATTCTATAAAAAAATATTTTGACAAGTGTTTGTCTTCCATTTTAATGTACTAGACTATTTAACAAACTATATTTATTATTAAAATTATTTAATATGCAATTCTTTTTATTTTTGTACCGATTTCTGAATAAAATAATTTAAGAAAATATTTTACCTCGTAATTTCTAAGTGAATTTCAATTCGAGATGCGAAAGTAGTTATTATATACTCATTTGCTTGTTTGTTTTTTATTTACTTAATATTTATTTATTTATTTAATAATTATACTCCAACAACCAATAGCCAACTCGAAAGGCTACTCCTAGCTTTTCAGATTTTGGCTTTTCAAACTCTAACAGCCATTTGTCAAGCACTCTATGTGGCTGTTTGTCCGGTCAAAATAGCCAAAATTAGTCAAAACATCTAAAAATCATCCAAAAAGCCAATATCCAAACATGCTCTTAAGAATCTGTGGCTCGGTAATTTCTTTATTATCCAAAAATTTCTTCTTTGTTTGCTATTCTGACAACAAAATTTTAATAAATGTGTCATTATACTTCTCACTTTTTATTTGCATAATTCACTTAATTCCATCACATGAAAGATAAACATGAAAAGTATTTGTATTTTTTATTTTTTCTTAATTTTCATGTCGAGTCAAACCAGGAAAGAAATTTTTTTAAAAGAAAGGAATAATACTAAGAGGCAGGCCAGTCAATGGGTAGGATTTAGACTTAAATCAATCTAAATCTGTTTATTATATTTTGTAGGTATAGAATGGACTTAATACAAAAGACCTTTACCCGACCCGGTTTTGGACTAGTTATTTATTTAAAATAAAAAGTACGAATAGTGTTATTCACTTAAACTTTTGAGACCTTACTGGGAATAGTTAAACTTTTTTTAAACATGTTTTTCTTGTTTCCCTTTTATTGTACGAATATATGAGTCCCTTAAAATAAAAAGTACGAATATATGTTTTTCTTGTTTCCCTTTTTTAACATGTTTTTCCGAGCTCGTATACATTCTAAACTTTTTAACATCTTATATATAAAAATTTAATTTATTTTCTAATAATGACATAATATGTGTGATATGAATATTTTTTAACTCTAAGATATATTTTTTAAATAAATATTATGCTTTGAATAATATTAATGCACATGCACTAAAATTCTAAAAATATTTTATTTAAAAGTAATAAAAGAGAAATAATCAATTGTTTTTAGAAAATTATATAAAAAATTTATTTTTCAAAATATAGATAAAGTCTCAAAAATATTTTTAGATAGAATATAATTATGCAAAAAAAATATATTTTAAACTGGTAGAATATATATCGGTATGTTATTTTAAAAATAAAATATTTACACAAAATTAATGGTTATTGAATGACGTACTAATAAAAATTATTTTAATTAATAAAAATTAAAATAAAAAACGACTAATTAAATAATGATACATCGAGTATGTATATGTAGCATAATGTCACTTGTCATCCTTTAGTTAAACTAACTTTGTTCTATTTACTTTGTTGAAAAATATGTATAGTAATAAAATAAAAATATACTCCATGATAAGATAAAAGTTATAAAATAAAGTATTTAATTAACAATTGTTCATAAGTGATTAAAGTTATATAATCATTTTTTTGAGAAGTAACAAACTAAATTAAATAGTGGATAATATAAAATAATATAATATAAAATAATGTTTTTGATTGATAAAATTTAAAGAGCCTTTTTAAAAATTAACATAATGTAATTGTGAATATTTAAAACAAGTGTTGTATTCGTAATGAAGAAATAAATATCTTAAATTAGTTCAAATGCAAAAAGTCTACTCCCTCTGTCTCCCAATTTTTGTCTACTTTAAACTTTTGGAACTGTTCATCTAAGTACTTTGACTCATCAAATTTCTCTCAAAGTATAAGCCTAACACTATGTTTGGTTCAAGGATTTTGGTTGGGAAAAGAAAAGAAAATAGGAGGGAAATGTTTTTTATGTTTGGTTAGTGAGAAAAAGAAAGGAAAAATGAGAGGAAAAGAAAAGTGGGGAGAAAATGAATTTAAAAAGGCAAAATCATTTTCCTCCCGATTTTGGACGGAAAACGAGAGAATCCATCGCTCCCGTCTCTTAAACCTTCGCTCCCGTCTCTGCCATGTCTTCTCGCTCACCCATCTCTGAACCTAATCGTGCCTTTCATCTCTGAACATCGATCGCAGCCCTAATTGCTGCGATAAACAATCACAATCATGTCTCTAAACTTTATTTCTCTATCCTTGTGTTCTCATGAATACAACTGTTAGATTTTACAGTAGTGCTCAAGAAGAGATGAATCATCATCCCAATTGTCAATGAAAATATATAAATGAATAAATGCTTCTTCTGTCCCTTGTTTGGAAACAAGAGAACTGAACAATAAAGTGGAGTATTTTCCTCTTCTTTTTTCTTCGAATTGGACAGAATGTGAAGTCCTTTAACAGCAACTAATTCTCTTCGAATTGCACTTAATTAAATTGCAAGTTCTTTTTGTTTGGTTATATATTTTTGTTTATGTTAATTAAATTGCATGATGATGAAGAAACAAAAGATGTGTATTGGAGCAATTGAAGTGGCGCTTGAGTCATAAACATAGTAGTCAATAAAATCTTTTTTGTTCAAATTTGGATTTACATTGTTTTCTCACCAAATTTCCTTCTAACCAAACAAAAAAAGCTTGAGAATACATTTTATTCATCAATTTCCATCTTAACCAAACATAACTAGAATTTTGAGTTTTTTTCCTTTTCTTTTCTTTTCCTTCTCATTTTCCTTCCTTCCTAAATTCCTTGAACCAAACATAGTGTAAATATAGTCATGTGTGATTTTGTTTGATTTGTCTTAACACATAGATTATTGATATATAATTTCTATAATTTTTTAATATACAAATTACAAAATAAAATGAATTAAAGAAGTGCATTGGATGGTGTGCAAAAATAAAAGTGGACAAAAACTGGAGGATAGTGGGAGTATATAAATATTGATTTTCTCTCATTTCCTCACCAAAATGGGAGAAAATTGTGTTTTCCCTCCACTTGATACATTTTGCCTTCTCATTTTCTTTTTCTTCTACTTTTTTTTCTTTTTCCCTCTAGCCAAACAAGAAAAGCTTGTTTCCAGTTCGTTTTCTTTTCTTTTCCCTCTCAAATTCCTTGCTCTCAAATTCCTTGAACTAAATAGTGTAAAAGTTTGCCGTTGTCAATCAACAAGCTTTTGACGGACACCAAATCTGAAGCTTTCATCACCGATCAAAAAGTTTACCCCTTCGTCTTAACTTCCCTTCAGAACCTTTGAGAATAGCTTGGGTTTTGATTTAAAACTATATATGAAAACCAGATCTAAATATCAGAAAAATTTTAAGATCTGGAGGAAAAATGAGAAAAAACGAAGTGAACCAAGTGACTATTAAAAAAACTGAGGAATAGGGTGTAATCTCAAATTAAATTTTTTGTTCATCCAAACAGGAAATGTTTTTTGGAATTGCAAACCAAATGTCCGAATGTCTGTAACCAAACACACCATACTTTAAACCTGAGTCAAGAAAACCTAACACAATAACAACAGTTGCAAATGGCAATTAATACACTTTGACTTGACAAAATTGATAATGCAATTGCCAACAAAATTAGTAGCTGTTAAACAAGATGAAGAGAGACCACCTTAAAACATAAAAGGCTACAGGCACACTGGAGATGGTTTAAACCTATGAATTCTCTGTTTGCTTGTTTCCACAAATGGTGCATGTGTAGAAAATGGTCTGCCCTTCATCAGCAGACCTAATCTGCATAAAGAAAAAAGACCAAGAAAATCTTTCTGTTAAACTGGAAAAAAAAAAGACGTTTTTTTACTTATCCTTCTTGAAATAAGATCTGATCAGAAATAGCTTTAAATATAACTACAATCAGACCAGATAAAATTAGAACTTAATCCAATCAGATAAGCTGAAGAGAACAAGTCCCATTAGATGGGTAACAAAGAGATGAAGCGAACCTGTCTAGCAACATATGCCATCCCCAAGTGCTGGCAAACTTTGCATTTTACATTATAATCCTGTTCAAGGAACAGTGAGGCTAGATCAAATAAGAGAATCAACCATTGATGATAAAAGACATAGACCATCTGTTCAGGATGAAAATGCTATTATTCTGCCACACTTACCATCTGTTTCAGTTCCTTCTCTTGTTCGAAATCATCGTGCGGAGGTATGCCCAAACCCCATCTTCTGGCAGCCTGGCAAAGTCAAGACAATACCGTGAAAACCCTGTTTTGTTCCCCACCAAAAATGTCTAAATAAAGAACGACAATTACATACGCATGTCTAAAATTGTAATAGTCACTCTTTCCCAAAAGTAGATTCCACGTTGGAATAGACAACGTGTTTGAGAAAGCGGAAACCTATTTTGAGGCACACAAAAAGGAAAATGGAAATGTGGAACATATTTTTATGGGACACGGAGAGTACAATATAAATTACTGCAGCAATGAGTTATCTCCATTCTCCAATTGTCATCTCTAAACCATACCAGACTTCTCAAGAGATTAGTTAGAGTAAGAGATCGGGCCATACCTCAGCTGTAATTGTATAACGTATCTCATTTCCAATGATCTCTGGAATAAAGACATAAAATAAGACTTCATTCATATCAAATGAAAAAATATAGGAAAATGATACTCCGTAGTAGATAACAATCTGGGTCCTAGCAAGAGAACTAATGAATGCTGGTGAAATTGAATAGTTCTTTATTTTAAATTTTTGACTTTAAAAACCTCTACAGTAGCACATAGTAAGATATGTTAATAACCATTAGAAATTATCACTTTTCTTTTAAAGTATTACTTTTTGACTTGTCTTGCACCGTGGCACATCTTCACAAATCCAAAGAGACGAAATCAAGAACTATTGTGAATTTTACTTAATCCAATAATGAATAGCCCATAACAAACTTAAAGCCTATTGATATTAATAACTTATACAACCATTCCCAAACCGAACCACAAAGCTCCTTGACAGGGATAAAATAGCAGCCCGGTGCACAATGTGAGCTTAGCAAGTGTCCGGGGAAGAGTCCCTCCACGAGGGCGTAATTTGGTGGGACTCTTACCCAAAAGAGTCTGGGCCTCCACGGAAGAGTCCCACCAAATTACTAGCATTTGGTAACTAACTTCATTATCAAGATCAAGCAACAATAACAAAAAGAACCAATAAAAACACATAAAATTGCAAATCAAAGCTAGAGCAAAAACTTACAATAACCATTAAACTAAAATTTATATATAAAAACATCATGTGATGGAAAAAGAGGAAAGGTAAATAAGAACTAACTATTCATGGGTACTTTATGTGTGCAAGCTGGGCAATGCGCATACTCATTTGAGTCGAAAGAGAGAAAGGTTCCACATTGACAGAACATGAAATCGCGTTGACGACAGTAACCCAGCATCGCTGACATTATACAAATCAAGATAGAGACTATAAATAAAGTAGCTTATCAGTAACATGTTCTGACATTCCCTTTTTTTTTGAAACTTTACATTAACTATTACAATATTTGACTAAAGTTATATTTAATTTTACTCAACTTCCATTCATTTAATATTAAAAATAACTTATCTTAGACTTTTTTGTTTAAAAAATAATATATATTTAAGCAGCTAACATGATTTTAATGCATATTCATGTGCAAAATACTGATTTACTGGGAAAAAATCATTCCAATTCAATTAACATGAGAAAAAAGACAAAAGATTGTGAATTGAATGAGCTGCAAGTAGTGAGGGAATCATTCGATTTATATCAAACCATGATGAAATCCGATTTTATATAATGTAAAAAAAAAAGTTATATGTAAAAAAACTAGGAAAACCCTAACTCTCGGCACTGGGAAATAGGGGCGCGCGAAGAGAGAATGGAAGAGAAAGGAAAAAACCTCCTCAAGTTGATGATATTCTTCCTTTCACCGCCGCTGTTCTCTGTTAGTTCGCCGATTGCCAACTTTTCTGCTTGATGGCGTCGGGAAGAATCCTGAAACTCTCTGTAATATCACCGGTTGTCCACAAATATGCCTGTCCATAGGGCTGTGCACCCGTCCAAAACTACTGGACCTGACCGGACCGGAACTGGAATCCTCAAGGTCTGGACTTGAATTTTATGGACCGGATTTTAAACATTAATGGCCTAATTTTCATTATAAAAAATTTATATCTAAATTATATAGGTAAATATATATATATAATACCATCAATTCCCAAATTCATAACAATAACAATTCACTAGGGAAGACAATTGTTAAATTCATAAGTTCATAACACTACAAAATCCATGAAAAAAATCTCAAACTAAAGGTCAAAGTTCAAAGAAAAGAATTAAATAAAAAATACTTAAAGTAAAAATTGAAATTAAGTAACATATCACGCTAGGAGCCTAAGAGAATTAAAGAAAGAAGAAATTTGAAATGATAATGGTTTAATGAATTAACTATTTATTAAAAATTTTAATATTTTATTATATACCGGTCAGGACCGGAACCCGGAATTCTAAATTTTGGAGGACCGAAGACCGGACCTGAAAGTTCCGGTCCGGACTGGTCCATTCCGGTCCGGTTCAGCTCTAAATTCCGGTCTGGACCTGGTAATGCACAACCCTACCTGTCCACTCTCTATAGTTTTGTTAAGGATAAATAAAATTTGGGAGAAAGACCGTATGACTAAAACATTACAAATATATTAAAATAGGACTTCTATGTTTTTATTTTTGAAATATAATTTAAAATGCATTTACATTACCAAAAAGTATAATAATGTGCACATGTACAACGTCACATTAACACTGTAACACCCCAGCCCCCACCCTAGCCGTAAGTGTCTGCTCATAGAATTGTAGACTGGCCCCACAAACCAACACACGTCTTTCCCGCGCACTTTGTCCTCACTCGGATGGGAGGGAGGGAGAGAGAAGTGATGGGGCCCATCGCAATCGGATGGTTCCACGTGTCCCATACGTTGCAGCTTTTTTGTTCGGACCCTATTACTACGGAAATTTGATTCTCACTCTCACCATATCTTACAGAATTTCAGGTGTTGGGTAACCATGGGGTAAAACTTAAAAATATCCATATTCAAATATTTAAAAAAATGGACTAAGAACGACACACTTAAAAATCCAAATCGTTCTAATCCAACCCACCCTAATTGTGGCTCATAATTTTTATGAAGCTTATAGTTTTGACTTTGGACGTATGTTGTAACGTTTTTTCATGTTTTCTTATTGTTTTGGCCTTTTTAAAACATTGTAAATAAATATATCATTTTTTTCATTATTTTGCAAATCAAAATGAGTTGCCTCCCCCTTATATATTTTATATTTTTATATCTAATTTCAAGTAATGACAAAGTAGGACAACCTAAACTCATTTCGTTTTATTCTGATCCTGAATATTAAAGGACAAAGAGGGATAAGCTTGTGACCCGAATCGTTCAAAAAAAGGGGACAAAACGCGGGATGATATAAAACCCAGACCGTTCTGTTCCGTGCCCACCCCCCTACTTTGTGTCAGTCCGATTTTCGGTGGAAAAAGGTACTATTATTACTCTTGATCCAAATTGAAATTTAATTTGGAACGGAAAGAGTATTTATTTATTTATTTATTTATTTTTGAATGTGATTGATTTTATTACAATATGATATTTCTTTTATGTTTACAATTTAATGACACACAAAAAGTACATACTTTCATCACCTCTGCAGATCGAGTATTTATTTATAAAAAGTATTATTTATAAAAAGTTAATGAGTGACTTAAAAATGTCAAAAATTATTCTAGACTCTTTGTTCCTAAACGTGTGAAACTTGGGTTTTTGGTCATGTTCTCCTCAACTTATTTTTTTACTAAGTAATTATTCTTATTGGAATTAGATCAGACCAGATCATGCCCGATCAGAATACAAACATCTTTACATATATCTACATTCAGATTAGATCAAAATTTATTCGAATCAGATCAGAATCATTTAGATCGGATGAAGAGCATGGCCTTAGTCACCTTAATTATAAAGCTTATAAAAATGTATTTGGTGTCTTCATTTAGTCCTTTTGTTCCAAAAAAAAATCATATTTAAATGTCACAATTTTATGAATATACTCCCTCTATCTCAAAAAATCTTTCTCTTTTCTTTTTTATTATTATCCAATCTAATTTTTTTAGTTGATCATCAAAATTTATCTAGTTTTCATGTATGAATAGTTTTATTTATAATTATTTTATAAATTTACACCAATATTTGAATTGATTTTTGAAAAAAATTCATAATGTAATTCAAACGCGAAGATTAAATAGCGACAAAGGAAGAAATACTTTAAATAAAACTTTTACTAATATTTATAATATGGAACTAAAGAAGAATTTGTGAAGAACTAAAAACCTTTAATAATAGCAAAAAAAGGGGTGAAAAAAACTTTAATAGCAGAATGTGTATATACTAATGCGAGAACTAACAAATTTAAGCGCGAGAATTATCAAATCTTAAAATGCATATTAAGAACTAATGGGGTGCGCCAAAAGAGTTCTATTGTTTGTACTGATCACTCTTTCTTTATTTAAAACTTTCAGGTGTTTAAGTTTTGTGGTGCTTGTGTGTGACTAAGAGGGTGTTTGGCACTCTGGGAGTCTATTTTGTACTTTGAAACCATATGATATAAGGAGAAATACAGTTACCAAACACATAAAATTACTTTTGGACAAGGTAGAAGCTCAAAAATTATTCTCTAACACAACGTCAAACACTATCTGAGTCTTGTTGAACCATACGGTGACCTCTATTGGTGGTTTTCTTTTCTCCCCTTTAGAGCTCATAAATCAGAAAACCACACTTACAAGTTTCCCTATAAAATCCCCTAAATTTTACGAACACACACATATTATGCATTGTTAAGTTTGACCAACTTTATGTTCATTTTATTTGATTGTGTGTAGAAAATTTAAAAATAAAACTTATATAGTAAAAAATATGAAAAATTCTACAAAACCAAAGTTCACAAGATTATATCATTTTATGAAATGAGTAATTAGAATAAGCCAACAAAGTAAGCTATGTTTGACCGTGTCAATAGTATCTAGGAAGATTTATGGAAAACAATGAAACTAAAATTTGAGTAAACAAAGGTATAGAAATTCCCCCCTTAGGGGTGAGCATTTGAATCAAACCGACCATGAAACTGAAAATCAAACTAATCAAAATTCTGGCTTTGGTTTCCCTTAACCATAAGAAAAAAGTAGGTAATTCTGTTACAGGCTTTTTCGAACCAAATCGACCAAAAAAGTAAAAGGTAAACCCATATTTTAGTTCTTTTCAGTAAAGTCAGACCAAATAAGCATGCAAATTTGGCCCAAAAAACCTTTCTCTCGCGTCTTAAGCTCTAGACAAAAACACAATTCTCGAACGCACAACCCTTTGTAATATGGAAATTTTCACGATCGATTTGCCTTTTTTTCTTTTATTCCCTGATCATTTCCCATATTCTTTCTACAGTTTGGTGGCTTTCTTCGTGGAGGTATGAATTTTTTTCCTTTTGTTTTTTATCGTAATATCGGTCTTTACGACCTAAGAATTTCTGCACTTTTCCATTGTATATTTTTGCAAGTGTTTGACAAATTACTCAATGAACTTCATGAACATAAAAACTTGATTAGATGATCTAATGGCACTCCATGGGTCACTTCATAACCCCTCATGACTCTCACATACTTCAAATATGGTTGGTTTGATCCTAAGTCAATCATATAAAGAAAGAACAAGTGTTTAACAAAATTCAATTCATTTCCGTGTTTTTAGTTATGGACTGAAACCAACCGTTGCGGACCCCCCCCTCACCCCCGCCCCCCCCAATTAAAATGTGCTTGCTACCTCATACAATAATTTGGTACCAAATAAAGTTTGTGTAACACCTTGACCGGCGTGACCTAGACACACAGACCAGCAGATCGGGTTGCCACCAGGTTGGCATCCAAACACAATAATTTTCTAAACAATTTAAAACATTTAATGCAAAACATTATTTAGAAATCTATCATAGTCAACAAAAACGGTGTGGAATCTTTAAGTACTTAGATCACACACAACTTTGAGTTCTTGCCCGAGACATACTAAATTCAAATATACTGTTAATTAACTAAACTCCTTCAGCCAACATCCATCCATCTCTTCACTCTCGTTTCCCTCCGGGATTTGTTTCCTTAATCATCATTCTTGTTACCTACGTGTAGTAAAGGGAAAAAGGAATACACGCTCAACATTGAAGCTAAGAGAGATATATGTAATGTTCGACTATGCATATAGATGATTTCACTAGCTCATAATTTCATACAATATCATGCACACAAGTACAACATCAATAATATCACATAACAATCACCAAATAATATCAACTATGTTATAACAATCATACTCCATGTTATTTGCCTTGGTTCTTCACCAGCATATGTCATTAATTCAACATTCAAGTTCTCACAATCGCTCATCTCTAACACTAGTTCATAACCTATTCTAGGCTAAGACCAATTCATCATTATCCACAATCTTATCTTAGGACTTAGAGCCACTACCTACGGCCATGACTCAAGTCTAATCTATGAAATTAGAGCCATTACATACGGCCATGATTCTAGTCAACCCGGTACCTACGGCGCCAGTTGGGTGGAACCTCCAATCCTACGGATCAGATCCCACATTCCATGTACGTCGTTTTTACCCGAATGCCACTGGACACTAAGTCCACAAGGCTCTACAACCTATTGTCAACTTACAATCTCAATCCTCATAAGGTAGTCCTTGAGTTCTTCTAAGTAACCTAAATCATTAACTCTATTTAAATATTCAGGTACAAGCTATCAACAAACTCAATTTACTTCGTTCGTACAAGGCATATCAAGATTATATTTAAAATATATCAAATAGATAACAGCAATTGAATAATCATTGTATAATACAAATAGCGTGTAACACCCTAATTCATCCCGGTCTGCACCCCCTTTCAAGCTAAACTATAAACTTGGTAATCTTAAAATTTAAAACATTTCAAACACTTTTGTTTATTATAAATAATATCCATAGCATAAACAGTAACCAGTACGGAGTTTTCAATGTTGCGGAAGCTTAACAAAACACAATCACAAAACATAATTAATTATGTCTTTTGAAATAAAAGTTCAAAACCATCACATCCATTTCGACAATCTCACCCTCGTCTGCTGTCAGGATCATGTCACATCACTCTTTGTATATACCTAAGTGTATCAAATAAAACATACTACACGCTCAGCGGTGAAGCTGAGTAAGGAAATCTAATGCATCGAACATCCACATAAATTACATCTCAATTCATAATCAAATCATTTGATATCATGAACAAGATATTCAATTCAAATATTCAATATTCATTATTTCAACAGTGCTATTAAATTATTCTTAATCTAAGGCCAAATTCATATTGATAACAAAGATCTTAAAATATTATTAGTCTAAGGCAATATTTTTAATTGGGCTCTTAAACTATAATTAGTTTAAGATATAATATAAGAATCGATGATCCATCCTATGAGTCTTATAGACACGCTCCAAACCGAGCAACAGATTACCCACCGTTGGGTGGGTGATATCCCCAAACGAGTAGATACTCAAGTTTGGTTTGTAAATCCCGTACATACATTTTAACCCTGAATACCAGGCATCATACCCGTAAGGCCTAACTAATTTGGTCACATGGGTATATCTTAGAGTTATTCTAGATACGTTTAACAATACACATCATTTTCATAATCATCAATCTATATATTTTTAACCATGAATCAAACATTCATAATTATAATTTTAGTCAGGATATTCATCAAGGTTTAATCATTATAATCAACAATCAATAATAATCATCATAATATTCAATAACAAATAACGGTCTAGCGTCGAGTGTTAACACCCTAGCTTACCGTCATGCATCACACAAGGATCTTAGATTGGTCAAAACATTATTTTTATTTCCAAAAAATCATTTTCATAATGATTATTATAGTTGAATGGTATCAAAAATATGATTTTATAGCTTCAAAATCAGATTTTTTGTCATGGAAAATGTTTAGAATGATCAACCGTTACTGCCGGATGGTCAACTGTTTCCATTACTATTACTGATTGGAAATAGGAGGCCAAACGGTACAGCCTATACCATTTCAATGGTAATTAGCTACAATTCGAACTGCATAGACGGGCACCAGTCGGTACCCCCTACCGTGCCAGCGGTAGGTGCCTACCATATCGGCAATATGGCTTACCGTGCCGGCGGTAGGTAGGTACTGACGTACTGTTATCGCGGTCAAACTTTGAAAAACATCATTTTAAGCTACCAAACTTCAATTAAACTATATAGGAATATTCTCCAAGGTTTATAGATCATTTTGGTATCATTAGTTCGAAGTTTTAATAACAAATTCAAGGTTTATGATTATTGGTTCTTCAAGCATGTCAAACACAAAACTCAACCAAACGATTGTTTATGAACGTAGAAACGATCTATACGAACATTATAACCAGTAGATATATCTAAGGTCATACCTTGGGCTTAAATAGAGGTTTTGGAAGTTTTCTGACAAAACTTTCAGCGACGATTACTACCAACTCCAGCGACCTCAAGTTCTCTAGGTAGCACCACTGCACTCCTCACTCATCAAAGAACAGAATAGAAGAAAGAATTGAAGGAATTGATGAAGAATGGAGGAAGTTGTGGTATGCTTATATAGTGGAGAAGGTGAATAAGGTGACAATGTTGTTGTGTAATAGCTGATTCACGATCCGTGATAGTAGAGGAGGCTTCGGCAATTGAAGATTCAAACGACTCTTCCCTAATTGGGACTAATTTTGGTCCTAGTCGGGGTACACTTTTTATCCGACTTTCTCTGATTTGAAATCTATTTGTACCATTGAGCTCAAACAGTCAAACTCTATCCAACGATATAATTTTTATATTTATTTGTAATACTTTTTCTGACAATGTATTTTTTGGGTGTTTGACTTTGACAGAGTCAAAATCGATTTAATTAGTCTTTTATTCAAAAGTTTCTCATATTCAATTCATATCATTTGTTCTCATGATTGATTTCAATAAATCATCTCAAAATTTTACATCATTAACCAAATTCTATATTTGTGTCTATACTCTGGTTCCCGATCAAAATCATCCAAACAGTTTGCATTTTGGATTTGTATCCATAAGATTTATCCTATTTTTGATATTAGATATCAAAATACATTTCATTTTGGCCGAAAGCCCAACAATAATTTATTTTAATCAAAACAAATTTGTTTAATTAAATAACAAATTTAATAATAATTTTGGGGTATGTTTTGGGGCGTTACGTAGCGGCTTAGTGTCAGGTCTAAAAACCTTCCACTTACCGTCATGCAGCACATAAAGTCTTAGAATCAATCCGCGGCTCGAATCAGAACAAACAAACAAATAGCGGGCATACAGCTGCTGGTACAGTATCTATTACGGTACCTTCGCACCGTCGGTTTGGTACCCCCTATCGTCCCAGCGCAGATACCGGTAGAGAAATTTCCTCTGTGACGGTACCAGGGTACCGCTAGGCGGTACCTAGCTACCGTCTATCGTTTAAAACTCACCGAAACAGCAAAGTTTGATTCAATGCAAAACTACTCAATACGTGTAATGTTTTTATACGTTATTGACACACAAACCATGCAAATTGGAGTAAGGGAATGTATGTACCTGGACTTCCTTGATTAATCAATTCCAATAACATCATATATGTATAATACATCATAATTCAAATTATAATCAAATATATCACATAATCTATCATACGAGATTACGAACATGAATGTCAAACTTATACGTATAATCTAGCGTTAGATGTCTATGTATCACCTTGATTATTAGACGAATAAATAAATCATGACTCAAATGGTAAGGGAGATGGCGATCGGCAACTACGAGGCAGCGGCGTCGAGGTTTCTTTGTCGGCTCTGTTTCTGTTCTTCTCGTCTGCGGCTTCAGCGGTTTAAAAGACAAGAAATACCTGTTCCCCAATTTTTTAGTTATTACGGAGTATATTATATTATAAAATCTTTATATTTATTTATTGAACTCTAATGTCTATTTTACTCACCACACTCTATACGTTGGTCTAAACCTAGCAAATTATATACCATTGGTCACCATTTTATGAGATCTACCTAAATATATAATTTCTAAATATTAAGGCCAAGTTTACAAATACTTTATATTTTTTAGTGAGAAAACATTATATTTATTTTTATTAAATTAAAGACTAAATAAAAAGCCGGTTTTCAGGACGTTATAGTTTGAGTAAACAAAGGTATATGATTAAGCCTCTTCCCATCTCGATCAAGTTAGAGGACCCTCCCTATAATTTTCCATACCAAATACACCAAATTGTATAGGCACACATATGTACCAACGATAAGATAAAAGGTGCCCCTCGGATCTTGGGGTCATTTAGTATATGTTAGTGCTAAAAATTATGGATTATGATACTCAATTTTTGTCACTGATTTCTTGGCTAAGGATTGTCCACTGTTTCAAAGTGGTACTAGTTACAAATTGTTCCCTTACAAAAACCATGCGCCATTACCACTACTTCACGTCACATTGTTGGAGTCCCTCATATAGATGAGGGTTGTATATTACATGTCTAGTGTATTCTTGAGTTATTGAAATTTTGAGAGGTGTGATGATTTAAAATCAATCTCGAGCATTGAAAATCGTGCACGCAAAAACAAAGTAATCATATGGGGTTAGTATATACTACTAAGGGGCTGTTTGTTTCAGTCTCTTAATGGTTCAGATGTCTGAATGGTTCAGCACTTAATGGTTCAGACTGTTTGTTTCGGCCTCTTAATGGTTCAGATGTCTGAATGGTTAAGAGATTTGCCTCTGAATGGTTAAGTATTATACAGAGTCTGAATGGTTAAGACCTCTTATCTGAATTGATCAGACATTTGCCTCTGAACAGTTAAGCAATATACTAGCTCTTAATGGTTCAGACCTCTTACTGGTTCAGCACTTAATGATTCAGACCTCTTACTGGTTCAGCACTTACCTATTCAGAAGTTGCCAAACAGCCCCTAAGTCTATAGCACTTGAATGGCAGTAAGCAGGAAAAAAGCGTAAAGAAACAACAATTCATATGTTTATACAATTAAGAAAAATCCTCTATGCAGCACCTACGTCGATGTAATATAATAATCTTCCCTAGACGGATATGCTTTAGCTAATCACACCTCCATAGAGGACTTATTGACACACGTGTTCATCTTCTAAATATCATGGTCTTTGCACTTTGAAGATTTTCTTCTTGATTTAGTTTGTGATCTCTTCAAGAAAGGCACTCGGCCTATAAGATTTTGGGATGAGATGGAAACACTTGTGCTTGATCGCTGTCTATTATGTGCTTTTCCTCTCTATCATGCCATTTTTTTTCAAGTCCTCTATTGCGTACAAATACACCTTTACTCTTGGTAATTCATAATCAAAGGGAGTCCACTCCATCGATGGCGCGATCCCCTTTTTCCGGGTTCATCTCCGCTCTTCAGCTGAGTTTCCTCTTGTGGATTGGCTCTGCCAGCTATCTTTTGGGTTGAAGTGGTCTGGGCCCCGTGTTATGGGCCAGCCCAGGTCCAAGTGTTTACCGTGCGCTTGACCTGGAGTCTGTTGGATGATCAATTTGGGCCACCCGCTGGATATCGGCCCATCACGAGCCCCCCAACTCCTCATTCCTCAAATGGGCCACGTTGAGGGATGGGGAGTTTACGAGGCCCACGTGGGCGCTCCAGCACGGATTCAGGCCGCTCCTTGGGTTTCGCGTGACGTTTGGCACGATCTCCACTAAAAGTAATCATGGCCTGCTGCTTCGCATTCCTACTGTCTGATAAAACCGCTGCTGGACGCCAATCTTCCCCATTTGCCTTCTCAACTGCTCTTCATTCATCCTTCTTTCGTTACCCGACCCGTTTTCCTTCTTCTCCAGGCCAGTTCCCTCTTTCGCCACCATGATTATCTCTGATTCTGATTCAGCTTCCCCGTCTTCCAATTCTCACCAAGCCGATCAATCGGCCTCTGGCCATGACCTAGGTCAAACCCAATTGTCTAAGCCATCGCCGGCGGCCGTGCTCGGCCAAAAGCGGCGCCGGTTGAGGAAGCAATTTCCTCCCTCGACCCCAGCGCGCGAGAGGGGGGGGGGGGCTCGAGGGTTAAGCTGGATGAGAACATCATGGCGTTGTGCCATTGCCAAATCACTGACCGGGGGTTCGCCGATGCCACTGACATGGTCGGACCCTCTATCGAGGTTCTACGGCCCACTAGCACCCAAACCGCCCTAGATGCTCCATCAGGGTTCTTTACAGTTCATATGGCGTCTCTGAAGAAGGGGCTGCGGTTTCCTCTCCACACGTTATTGATTGAGTTCCTTAACGGGGTGGACCTCCTTCCTTGCCAATTGGTCCCCAATTCTCACTGGTACATCGCCGGTTATCTGGTCAGATGCAAGGCAGTAGGGGTGAAACCTACTCTTGACCATTTCCTGTTTACCTTCAAGCTGACCAAGGGTCATGGGGATTGGGCATCCTGCCCCAGCCTTTCCCAACAGTCCAGCAAGCTCTTTACTAGCGACAAGAAGGGCTCGACCAAGGACTAGAAACCCTTCTTTGTCTTTGTCTCGACGGGGCTTGAATCTCCTTTCACGGGTTCAGGGCTCCCATCTTTCCGTCGTGTTCTGTGTCCCCCGTCCAATGCTGCCCTTCTGTCCATCACCCGGCAACTCTGCGGCCAAGGGGCCATCGAGATTAAGAAGGTGGTGACCGAGGAATCTTTAGCGGCGCTGTGGTTTGAGTTTGTCCAGGACGAGTATCGCCATCATCCCGACTTGCTAAGGGATACTCCTGGGGAGGCGTTGACTTTGGTCCTTTTGGTAATTTCCTTCCTTTTATTAGGGATTTCAAGTTTATGTCCTTCGGAAGTTAACCGTTCTGTCGTTTTCCGTTGAGCCACCAGGGTTGGAAGAAGAGATGGACAGTGAGCTTTTTGTAACGCCCTGTAACCCGGTCTATTAAAATTGATTAATTTAATTAATCTATTACTGTTCCAGACCGGAGTTGGGCAAAATAAAAGTTCATAGAAAAATTATTTGAACATGTCATTAAATTCGTTTTGACTATCTGATTCCAAAAACACAAACGGATCTCAATTCGGACCCGTTCGGGGGGGAAAGCGCGTACCATTTAGGTCAGATTTTACACAACGGAGTAAAATAAATATTTGTAACCTCCATCATTCACACGTCCAGCCCATGCTCTTCCATTCCTCAAATTCAATTCCCCAATAACTCTCTGAACTCACCATCATTATAAGATACACTCCCCATTCTCATCATCACCATTTTTGTAACCCCCCATTGCTAATTTATCATCAAGTCTCCATCATCACCATCCATCTTACTCCTTCCCTTGTTCGGCCAGGGAAGCAGCCCAGGGAGGTCTCCGACGAAGCTCCGGTGGGTGCACAGTTGAGGGAGAAGAAGAAGAAGAAGAGCTAGGCCGTTCGTGCGAAGCGTAGTCAACATTCCTCATCATCTTCGTAGTTTCAACGCATCGTTTAGAGGTGAGTAGTTGTTCCCTCTAACTCTAGAACATTTAGTTATAATCTATGTCGTTGTATTCATAAAAATATCGTACGCAACCTACTTAGAATTTATGCATGTTTGTAGGTTAACCATCAAAAACGTTGTAGAATTAATAAGGGAGAAAATATTCTGTATATTGAATTATTCTTCCTAGTTACAAGAGGTTTCTCCTTTATTTATAGGAGAGGATAGATTCCCAAAATAGAGAGGGAAAATACAAATCCTACAAGGAAATGAATCAGTAATCAACTAGGAAACAAATGAATCAAGATCAATTCCGGTTAGAATGGGATTCGGTCATCTCAGGATTCAGATTTCTCGAAAATCGAACCTCTCGGAAACCGGATTTCTCAGAAATCGGATTTCTCGGAAAAACGGATTTCTCCGAAAGTCGGACTTCTCTGGATCCGGACCTCTCCGGCCAATAAATGTTCACTACGTAAACTTATATATATAGGCCTGTGAATCACTAGGAATATATTCATCAATGTTGTATTATCATTCTAAAAACAGGAGACCGTTCTGCGGGCAGTTTTGTAGAACGAGCCCGTTGACCATATTGACCCAGAAACCGATCGTTTGTTTGCATGAAATGTTAATATTCATTATTTTTGTTATTTAATTGATATATTCTTGGCGTTGACCAAAGGTAAATATATCAAGCATTCATCATGTTCATTCTAGACGCATGTCTTAGATTTTTCATCATGTGCATACCGCTGAAGGGAGGTTAAGCTTTCGTGCGCCTACTACAGTGGGCCCGTCCAGGAACCTTTGGGATCCAATGGGTTTTCATCAAGTGGGCCTTGTGTACGTACATAGTAGTCTGGTTACGGATACTACCCGGTTTTGCTAGTCCACTTGTTCTCGGCTCATTACCGTTTCGGTATGACAACCGGAGTGAAGGGGTGATCCTGTCAAGTGAGGCTAAGCCAGGGGTGTCCCTGATAGTTTAGGTCATGCATCAAGTCGTATCATCATCATGTATGTTCCACATCACATCAACATTCAATGTGGTAACACATCATTATATTTTGTTATATGTAATAGTACCCCAACAGGTGCAAACTAAACAGTTAGTAAACATGTGGTTTCCCGTACGTTAAGTACATGTATTAATATGTGTATAATCTTATGGGTTATCACTTCATGTTCTTTTGTTAGATTCACTCCTCAGCTTTTGCTGAGCGTGTAGTTATTTTTGCTACACGCAGGTAGACATGACGATACAGGTCCTAACCCTGGAGGAAAGTGATGATGGGAAGATGGGCGGAGCACGGACAAGTTTAATAATTATATACATTTAATAAATTAATCATTTGGGCAATAACCCACCATTTGTCATTTTACTTATTTTGGACTTATTTATTTACTTCCGCTTTCACTCTACTTTTACATCACACACATTTTGGAAGTAACTCCCTAGCATTTATTCCACTAATTAACCCCAACCGTTTTCATATTAAATAGACATTAATGCTTTCTTCGCTACGGACGGTTCTCGGACTGCCCATGTAACCCTACCGGTCCGTTGGGTCGCGGGTGAACCGGGTCCACGGAAGGCGGGTGTTACACTTTTGCTTGGCCACTTTATTGCGGGGAGGAAGAGGAAGAGGGACGCGACTAGGCAAAGCAAAAGCAGGCGCTCTTCCTCTCATGGAGAAGATAGCCCCCGCGGGAGCAGGTCGTGATTGAGGTAGAAGACCACGATGATGCGGCTCTGGAAACGGGCACGATGGTGATCAGCTCCCCCCCGCGCTCTCTAACACTCGGTGGCGACCTAGCAGGGTCATCCTAGAGGGCCTTCTCGGAGCGACCTCCTTCCCCACCCGTAGTGACCTACGAGGTGGTGACCGAGGGTCGCTCGACGAGGTTTAGCATCCCTCCCTCGTCCCCAAGCCTAGGGCACGTGCAACTAGAGACCCTGGTCACCTTGCCCGCTCAGGATCGAGCTCGCATCTCGGCCGGTTCTGAAGATGACCTCAACAACATGGTTCTTTTGAAGCTTAGCTAGGTATTTGCCTTAACTCTGTTCTCGCCACCCCTCCGCCTTGCATCCCAAACTTTTTAAGCTTTGGTCCAGGCTACGCTGGGGATGATCGAGCTTGTCGGCCGGAGACAGGACCGCCAAGCGGCTATGGATGAGGCGAGGAAGGCCGCAGAGGATAAGCAGAGGGAGCTGCAGGAGGAGGTCGCTCGCCTCGCAAGAGAGTTGGAGAAGGAAAAAGGTCGCTCCGCCGCCCTTGAGACGAAGAACGCCTCCTTGTCTTCTGAAGTGGGGTCCGTTTCTGCCCGCGTGGCTGAGCTGGAGGGGGAGAAGACTGATCTGATTCAGCAGCTGGAGGCGGAGAGGAGCGACCAGGCCCGTCGCTTGGAGGAGGCGATCGAGTCATTCAAGTCTTCCCTTGATTTCTCTGCGGTCCCTATGGAGCGGATGGACAAGATGGTAGTCGAGTGGCTCAAAACCGGGCCCGGTGTCAAATGGATGGTCAAGGAGTCTAAGAAGTCCTTCAACTGCGGACTTTTCCATGCCCAACAGGTTTTCCGCGACAAGCTAGCTCGGATTCCCAAAGGATTCTCCTTCCCCAACCTCGGTTTTCCTCCTCCTTGCCGTGCCTTGGCTGAGTTCGGCCCCAACCCTTACTTGGACGAGGGGAGCTCGAGTGCCTCTGACAAGGAAGAAGAAGAAGCTGCACTGGACGACCAAGGTGGGCAAGGCGACCAGGGACCTAGGGCCAACCTGGCGACGTCCAAGGCGGGCGGAGGCGCCAGCTCAAGCATTTGATTTACCTCCCCTCCCCCTTGTCTTTTTTGCCTTTAAACTTGTAAGAGTTATGATTTTTGAAATGCCTTGGTGCTTTGATACAATACTCTCATGTTTGCTGTTTTGCTTTATTTATCACATGCCTTTGTTTTTCTTGCACTTTGTTACTATACTCTTTCCTTTGAGTCGACTTACCCCGTAGATCGGATGGGCATTTAGTTTGGGCCTAACCTCTATCCTTGGCCCAATTGCACGGCTAGGCCCAGCCTCGGGACTAGCTGGTGTGCCGCCCAACTGACCCAATGCATTAGCCTTTGATTGGACCTTTGCGCGGCTCAAGGTTACTTTATCGGTTCAGCTGCCTTGGGACTTGACCGTCCCTTCGGTTTCTTCACCCGGGGCTATTTATAAGCCCCCCATTCTTCGTTTAGCTCCTCCACCAAACACCCTCTCTTTCTCCATTTTTGCCACGTGTGAAGAAGTTCCTACTTCTTTGAATCTCTCCGACTAGCCATCCCCTTCTTCGCCGGAGCCTACCTCTTCCCCCAAATCTGTTAACTCCAACGACTGGGAGGCTAGACCCCTACGAATTCTGCCGTCGGTGGCCCTCGGTTAAGCTACCGCCCATTCCGCCGAACCCTTATGATGATTTTAGCGCGGCATCTAAGGCACTTTTAGCCAACCGTCTGCCAAACAGAGAGGTTGACTGGGATGCTCCCTTCCCCATTCACCAATGGCATTATGCGGTTTGGAAGAGCGTGTAGGATGAGCACTTGCCCCTTTTGGAGCATGAAGAGGCATACTACACGAGTCTAGAGCAGTGGACTAGCGAGAGTCGCACCAGCTCGCCAGTGCGGCCTAAAGAAGAGGTTGTGGTGGGGGACGAACTGGATTCTTCCCTACCTCGGCCCGCTGGTCGCTCGCCCCCGGAAGACTCCTAGACGACCTGGGGTAGCTCAAGCTGCCTCAGGGTCTTCATCCTTATCTAGGTGATGCCGATTGGGGCTCACATAAAAGTGAGTCGCCGCCCCCATTCTTTCGTAGGAGAAGGACATGGGTTTTTGTTGCGGCTGGAGGGCGACCATCTCTGTTCCATGTCGGAGAAGAAAGGTGGCACACAACTGCAGAACTACCATTCAACCTTGCCTTTTCCACCGTATTCCTCATCCTTACCGGGCTTCAGCCGCAGAGATTTTGACTTTTTTGTCTCGTATGTAAGATGTGTGGAAGTTGTTCTTAATTGTATTGGATATGTAGATGCAAAAGGTGATTCTTGAAATGTAATAGATATTTTCGTGAATGTACTTCGATGTTACCTGTTTACTTACAAGTCCCATCTTCTTTTCAAGTTGTCTTTTGCACCTTAAGCATTTCAGGTTCCTCAACCTTCAGTTGGAAAAAACCCCTTGCTTCCCTTGACTTAGCCATTCCTAGGGCTTTTTCGCTCCCACGGCGTCGCCATGTTCTTCACAAGTCCCTTGGTCGCTCATGCGACCATTGGATCTCATGTTCTGGACTTAGCCGTTTCTAAGGCTTTTTGCCACGGTGTCGCCCTTCTCTACTGGGCGTGTTGTCCTACCGGTCGCCTTAGCGACCGTAGATCAAGCACCCTCTGATAGCCTTTGGACTTGGTTACTAATTGGGTTTAGCACCTCATCCCTCGATGGGTATCTTAGTGCGAATCACCATGTAGCTTCTATTAGCTATCTCTTTGGTCGCTCCTTTTTTTTGGACAATGAAATTCAAAAAGAGAAGTGCCAAAATGCTGATTTTATTAAACTCAAAGGAGAAACATAGCAGGAGTACAGTCTACCGATAAAATTTGACGAGATTGGCAGCGTTCCATACCCGCGGGACATCGCCTCTCGCTGGTGTTTGCATCCTAACGGTTCCATCGGCTAATACCTCCTTAATGATGTTTGGTCCTTCAAAACTTTTGGCAAACTTTCCACCGTCGGTCGGCCGACTGACCTCCCTTTTCCTTAGGATCCAAGTCGCACCCTTTGATCATGGTACAACTTAACCTGCCGACGGTAGTTCTCTGCTCGGATGTATGCCCTTTCTCTTTGCGTATCTATGAGATGTAACTCCGCCCTTAAGTTCTCTTAGTTCTCTTGGGCATCAAACGTTTCCACTATGTAGCTTAGCAACGAGGTCTCAGCTGGAGCCCTTGCCTCGAACCCATACGTGAGCGTGAACGGAGTTTCTCCCGTAGCTTTTCTTGGGGTGGTCCTATAGGTCCATAGGATGTAAGGAAACTCTTCTACCCACGCACTTTTGCACTCCATTATCTTCTTCTTTAGACCGTCCACAATGGTACAGTTAGTATTCTCGACCTGCCCATTGGTCTGTGGGTACCCGGCCACGGTGTAGCTATGTTTTATGCCCCAACTCTGCAGAAACTCATTGAACCCCTCAGCATCGAATTGGGTTCCGTTGTTAGTGATAATCTTCTGGGGCACCGTACCCCAAAACGGCACAAAATTTGTTTGGACACAAATTTCCTCATTTGCTCTTCGGTGATAGTTGGTACCGGGGCGGCCTCGACCCATTTGGTAAAGTAGTCGATCGCGACCACCAAGTACATGTTATTTCCTGCTCCCCTGGGCAGGATTCCGACTAAATCAATGCCCCACCGAGCAAAGGGAATCGACGTGCTGATTGGGGTTTAATTTGTTGCTGGTCGCCCTGGTACCTTCTGAAATTCTTGGCAAACCTTACACTTACGCACATACTCTGTGCAATCCCTGATGATCGTAGGCCAGAAGTACCCATGCAAGGTTATCTTTCTAGACATCGTAAAAGCTCCTTAGTGCGCTGAGCATATCCCTTCATGGATTTGTTCCATCAACTTCTGCGCTTCGTCCCTCCTTAGACACCTTAACAATGTACCATTGTACGATCGCTTATACAACCGACCGCACTCCAGCGTGTAGCTAGGTGCACGTCGCTTAACGAATTGGGCTGCGATCGGATCTGTTGGTAGCGACTCGTCAAGGATATATATGGTTAATTCGTCAATCCAATCCGGCACACTGAGGGTAATGACTAGAACTTGTCCGAGACTGATGCTTGGTTCAAGCAGTTCTTCTTCCCGAGTCATCGCCTTGATATGATCTGGGGAATTAGGACCGAGCTTTGACAAAATGTCCGCCTCAGCATTTTCTTCTCGAGGGACCTGCTCTATTCGGTATGCCTCAAATGCCTTAAGCAGCTCCAATGCGGTGTCCCTATACTTCTTCATCTGCTTATCCTTTGCTTCAAATTCTCCGGTGACATGGCCCACTTTCAATTTGGAATCACACCTGACCTAGATCCGCTCAGCTTTCAATGATGCTGCCAGCCTCAAACCGTAGAGAAGCGCCTTGTACTCAGCCTCATTGTTTGATACCTTGAACTGAAATCTTACGGAGTAGTATGCCTTGAATCCCTCTGGTGATATTTCCACGACGCCTCCCCCCGAAGCATCAGTCGCGGATGAGCCATCGGTGTATATGGTCCACCAGTTTCCCTTGGGCTCTTCTTTGTTGGACTCTACTTCCCTTGCGGTGCATTCTACCACAAAGTCTGCGAAAGCCTGCCCCTTGATCGCTGGTCGTGGCTTAAATTTTATCTGGAAAGAACCCAGGAACACTCCCTATTTGCTAACACGCGACGGAGCATTCGGACTCCGAAGGAGGGTTCCGATCGGAATTTGGGACAGCACGTGGACCGGGTGGGCTTGAAAGTAGGGGGTGAGCTTCTTCACTGTACACACCCCCGCAAAGATAGTCTTTTCCATATTTGTATATCTCAGCTCCGCTCCTCGCAATACCCGGGCCACATAATACACAGGGCGCTACGTACCTTCCCTGTTTTCTCACAAGTACTGAGCTCACGGCTCGAGGAGAGATCCCTAGGTACAAAAACAAGGTCTCTCCGAGCTCTGGCTTCGAAAGCACTAGCGGCGAGAGGAGGTACGCCTTCAACCCTTCAAATGACCTCTGACATTCCTCGGTCCAGACAAAGCCTCTGTTCTTCTTTATGGTATGGAAGAAAGGTGCCGCTCGATCAGCTATCTTCGATAAGAAGCGACTGAGAGCATCGATCCTCCCCGTGAGTTGTTGGACCTCCTTCACATTTCGCGGAGGCTCCATCTCCAAAATTGCCTTCACCTTCTCTAGATTGGGCTCGATTCCCCTTCGACTGACCATGTGCCCTAAGAACTTGCTTCCCTGAACCCCAAATGTGCACTTCTTTGGGTTGAGGCGAAGTTGGTACTTCTCCATGATTCTGAACACTTTCTCCAAATCCAGGGCATGGGACTGCAGGGTCGCCACTTGCTTAGTGACAAAGTCTCTCCTTTCTGAGGAAAGAAAGCGCTTCTTCTGTTTAACCGGCTTGTGGGCCGGATCTACTGCCAACCTATGGCATATGACTCGTGGGTTGACCCCGGGCATATCCTCCGGGCCCGAAGCAAATAACACTTTGATTGATCGAAGGACTTCCATCAACTGCTCCTTCAGCCGAGGTGGTAGGGTCTTACCCACCTTTACCTTCTACTCTGACTTGGTGGGGTCCAGGGTGACTTCTTCCACCTCTTCCGCTGGTTCGGCTCTAGGTCGCCCCTCTTCCTTCTGTATGGCGGTGTAGATCGTGCTGACGTTCTCATCGACCCGTGTCTGGCTCTTGGTCGCCCTGACATAGCACGACTAGGACAAACTCCGATTTCCTTTAGCCACTCCTACCCCGGTGGGGGTGACAAACTTCATACACAGGTAGACGGGGAGATTACGCACTCCAAGTCCTCCAGACCCGGTCGCCCTAGGATCAAATGATTTGCGCAGTCAAGCTGCACTACCATGAATTCCATGTCGAGCCAGAGCCGGTGGGTTCCATCTCCTACCCCAGCCTTCACCGTGATGGTTTCTTCTGCTTCTATGGTGTCCCCTGTGAATCCCGACAGCGGGGTACGGATTGGCTTAAGGTCGCCCCGTGACAACCCCAGCTCCTTGAAGGTGTTGATGTACATGATGTTTACCGAGCTGCTAGTATCGACCAACGTGCGATGGATGACCACATTATTGATTTCCACCTTTATCACCAGCGCGTCCCGATGGGGGCTGAGAACTAGCGGGTAATCTTCATCTGTGAAAATCAAAGGCTCCTTCTTCTTCCGCTTGGGTAGCGGTGGCCTTTGCACCTCGGCTAGGTGCACCATGTTCTTCCACTTCTTCCGTGAGGACGCCGAGTCCCCTCCGGTGTTGCCGCCCATAATGAACTGACACCCCAAATGTCGGTGATTCTGTCGTTCTTCCTCATCCAGGTCGTCACAATCTCTCCCCAGATGTCGTCTTCCATCTTCCTACCCATCCCTAGTAGTGATCGCTGTAGCGGCGGCCGCTGGCCTCCTCCAGGTTCGATTCCCTGGTGCTGGTCGCTCCGGCTGAGGAGGCGGCCCTCTAGCGATCAACTGGTCCATTTCCTTCTTTAGCGTAACGCACTCCAACGTGTTGTGGGTGCTGTTACGATGGTATTCGCAGTACTTGGGCGCGTCTTGGACGCTGTAGCTTTTCCGACTTCGGGGAGGGGCTGGCAGGGACTGTACCGCATGAACAAGCTGTCTGCTCCCCTGATATCCTGTAGGGTTTGGTCCCCTACCAAAATCCTTCCTCTTTCTTCCCTCTACCACTGGTTGTCCGCTCTTCTTCCCCTTTCGGACGGGTGGCTCGTCATCTTCTTCTTCCAATGCCAGATACTTCGCCCTGGCTAGCATCTCGTGGTAGGTCGAGAGCGGATTCCGTCGCAGCTCCTTGCGCACATCCCCTTGAGCCAGGTCGCTCCACTTGTCGATCGACCCTTTGGGCAACTTATGGAACCATTCACAAGCTTGTCCCTCCAACGTCGCCAGGAAGCATTGGCATTTAATCCCTTCATGGTACGCATACATAACCACATTTGCCCCGAAGCGAGCAAGGTGATCCTGAGGATCAGTCGTCCTGTTGTATGCTTTGACCTGCAGGGTCTTAAAATTGTCCAGGAGAGGACAAGACATTATCCTCCTGAAGAAGGGCGTTACCTCGCTAAAGACTGCCTGGTGGTACGGATTCTGGGCATCCAGCCGCTTCTCCAAACGCTCGTACATCCTCCATAACTCGACCGCTTCCTTGTCCTCGATCGCCTTTCGTCGCTCTTCCGAGCCGATCTTGGAGGTTGTTGAGGACACTCCTCTCCTTGAGTGTCTCTCTCAGGTCGCCCTTGCAAGCTGACCGAGTGTCCTGCAGCCGATCGAATGCTGAGGTTCGGGGCTTCTTTGATTTTGGATCCCCCAACCGATTGAAGGCTGACACCCGCTCAAAGGAGGACGACCCATCTTCCTCGTCCAATCTAAACAACTCGTCCTCTACCCTCGCCTTACCATTGGGCTTGGTCGCCTTTTTCTTTTGGGACCGCCTTACCTTCTTCTTCTTCTTTCCCCCCAAGCCCGCATGTCCAGCCTTCCCTCCTGCGGGTTCACCGGTCGCGTCTTCCACCACAACCTCGCGATTTGGGGTCAAGGCGACCAACACCTCCTTAAACTGCTCTGCAGTGATCCCGACCCTCTGGATGAGGGCCTTCGCCTCCGTCACGATAATAGGAGGGTGTCGGCCTCCGGTGGCGTTGCTCTCACCCTAGAAGGGGATTCCGGTACCTATATTTGCGTTGCTATGGGTTTGCACCATTGTCTTCTCGGAAGGTTTTTCCTGAGTATGATCCTCGAGCTCTCAATGAAAGCACCAATTTGATGGACAATAAATCCACCAAATGATCCGATTAAGAAGAATGGATCACAAGAAATGAAATAAGAACAAGAACTTGAGAATTATCTGTGTGTATTACTAGCTTGATTTAGCTTGAGATTCCCCCTTTCGGGTCCCCTCTATTTATACATGGGTTCTTGATAATTAAGGTAATTATAATCAAAGGGAGTCCACTCCATCGATGGCGTGATCCCCTTTTTCCGGCTTCATCTCCGTTCTTCAGCTGAGTTTCCTCCTGCGGATTGGCTCTGCCAGCTTTCTTTTGGGTTGAAGTGGTCCGGGCCCCGTGTTATGGGCGGGCCCAGGTCCAAGTGTTTACCATGCGCTTGACCCAGAGTCTGTTGGATGATCAATTTGGGCCGCCCGCTGGATATTGGCCTATAAACAAGAATATAATATTCTAAATTCATAAACTATTTAGATTTTACAATAATGAAAAAGAAAATAGAGTAGCATCTAGAGTCTAAGGCAACGCATCAATGAACTCCGCCTGAGTAGGGAGCCTTGAGATTGCCTGAAACTAGAAGAAAAGAAGGAAAGCAGAGTTGCCGAAGCTTTCCTTAAGGTAGTAATGCTCACCTACCACACTCGCTAACGTGGATTCTCTCCTTCCAAGATAAAACTGTTATCGCACAATGCAATTGTGTGGTCTGGAGTTGTGCCAGTGAACGAGAAAATGTCAGAACAATTGTCGTCCAGAAAAACAAGGAGGAACTACCAAAATATCCCTTATGCTCTCAGGGATGGATGGATGTGTGTGTGTGTGTGTGTGTGTGTGGTTCCCCCTGTAGAGATGGTCACATGGTTGATTGGCGAACCACATCATCCGGGTTCGATCCCCAGAAGGTGCATATTTGGAGGAATTTTAAAGAGTTAAGCGTGCATGCATGGAAGTAGCAAAAATGATGGGTGACCCCCTGGGAAGTAGATTTGGGCTTATGGGGGCTGGGCTTTATATATATATGCATCTTTGTAACATTTATCAATAATGATCATCAATAATAATCTTCATTAATGTCACCAATAATGATTCATTATTAGTAACAATTAATTCGTAGGTTACAAGTGTTTCATTAAAGATCTATTAATGTTATTAGAGATTAATGGCCACTTAACTCTTGAAAAATGGAAAGATTTGCACTCAACTTGTAAAATAAAAGAGTTTTTGGTCCGAAGTCGAGCAAATAGACAAGGACGAGCACGAGATCATGACAAGCAAGTAGTCACGGTGACTCTTATTCTAAGCCGAGGATGACACCGAGTCAAGCTTAAGGTCGGGGCCAAGCTCAAGACCAGAACCGAGTACACAGCCGGGACAGGCACGATCTAATCTTGGGGTCACTTAAGCATTCCCAGGGTCCCTACACTCACCTGGGTGTCCAAAACTCTTTGATGAGGCCAAGTCCCCTAGAGTCATCTGAGGATACTGAAACTTTGCCATACTTACGACCATTTCTTCTTATTATTATTAGGTTCATTCATTCACCATTCGTCTTACCAAGAAGAACATGTGTGTATCAATAAAAAGTCAATAATCGTTTTTGGACCCACAAATAGATAAATACACCCTAAGTTGGTCAATTTTAATGCCTATTAAATGCCAAAAATCAAAAGTAAACCGATTATCATATCCTCGTGAATGATTAGAATGAAATATAATTCTAATCTTTGTTAACGAATTGACTAAATTATAAATTGAAAAGAGAAAGTTTAAGACGGATGAAGTAATTAAATCCCAAGATTAAGGAGTCACACTAATTAACAAACAAACCAAACGTACAAGCACAAATTAAGCACTCCAACTATGCAACATCATACCAAAAATTCTATAAAAGCTTCACAAACAACAAATTTACTCAAATTTTGGTCCAAACTCGCGAACCTTTTTCGGGTACAGGATCTTCTGGATGCGAGTATAACCCAATATTTTCTTCCCCAGGGGTGAACTTCCTGCCGCAGAGCACATAGCGAGGAGCATATGTGAGTACTCGACCACTTCAGGGAAGAATACCTTCCACCATTGTGTCACTTTGAACCATGCTGGCTCTGTAAGGTACCTTTTTCCCTGACAAGCACCGCTCACGATTGCCTTTGCGCATCCCTCTACCTTTCCTATAGGAATGATATTCACTTGCGCCTGCGACATATTGTAAAAGTGAAACTGCATCATTGAGTGAAATAAAAGATCAAAGAGTATATAATTGGTAAAGAAAGAATATAATACATCAGACCATACTACAGCAACACCACATAGGTGAACCCATGCTTTGAACAGATAGAACAGACGATAATCGTATGTGCCGCACGTGCGAGATTGTGCAAAAAATGTTTTACCCATGAGGTCACCCATTAATATTTAAAATTAAAGCATTTGGAAATTAATGAAAAAATGATTATTAGCAGTCGGGATGTGATGCTGGGAAGTCGATGTCAACGAATGGTTGGTGATGATATATGGTCGGAAACAATAGGTTGGCGGCAACGGCAACGGTGACTGACAATGGTTTAGGGAGAAATCAAAACCCTGTATTGATATCTCCCAAATTCAAAACATATCAAAACACTCCATTTGGAAGTAATATGATATCTAGAGATAACAAATCCAAACTCTACTTTAATTCCACGAAACGTCCACAAAAGGGTTCTAATATATGAAGATATCACAAGTTATATCTCTCGCGCTCACCACACAGACCCATGAGAAATATCTCGAATACTGTTTCATTGGAAATTTATGAACACATTACCAGTTTGTGAACCTTTGTTTGGTTGATTAAATATGTTCGGAAACTTACGGAAAACATCTTTAGCATTTTGAAAAGGTTATTAATTAACAATGTTTAGCTTCAAGATTTTCAAAAATGAATCTACACCTTAAAAAGATTCAAAACGCTAAGTGAAAATATTGTTCCCAAACAAGGGCTAAGTTATATTGAATCAATTTTCTTTATTTTTTTGAAAATAACAAGACTTAGGGAGAATAACTTACATCCCTCTAATCAGCATCAACACTCAATCTGCCATCTTTTTCTAAGTGATTTCCTTGGGTTAGTTCAGACTCTATAAATCCAAGGGTCACCAAAGTTATTTTGATGTCATGCCCAAATTCAATCATTAACGTTTCAAAAAACTGAGACATTGCTGTTTTACTTGCCTGCAATCAAAACGCCAACCATTTTAGCTAGGCCATTTTTAATGTCTCTCTTTAGAGGGATGATAAATGTAATATCAATATATTCATTTTGCAACATACTTTTAAAATGTTATGTTATATATATATATATATATATGTTCTAGTGAGAATGCGATCTTAGGAGAGAAATGAGAATGAATCTGGTGCACTACAAGAAAACTGTCAATCTGCCACAGACAATTTCTGTTGCAGAATTTGAAATTCCGTGGCAGATTTAGAATCTGCAACGGACTTGCAACGAAAATATTCCATCGCAGAAAACTTGTGGCAGATTTAAAATCTGTGACGAAACTGAAAATCCGTGGCAGATCTGCAACGGACGTGCAACGAGTTCGTCTTTTTTTGCAACCCAAAAAATCTGCGACGGAAGTCTACACACCATTGCAGATCTGCGACGAAATCAGCAACGTACTACTCCATTGCAGACCGCCTGATCGCAGCCACTAGTTTTTGCTATTTTTTGGCAGTAGCTATTAAAATTGGGGGCAAAACACATTCAATTTTCACACATAATTCTAAACAAGATATCAATACAAAATACATAATTCAAAACTAGATTAATGAAAACTTCACGTGCAAATGTAACATAATTCATAATATTGTAAAAATACTAAATATTAAAGTGTTAGTGTCAAATCTCAATGGTGTCAACAAATCCTGACACCTCTTTTTCCATCATCATTGCCTCATGTAGGAAGGTTACCACCATATAAATTCTTGTAGTGGTGTTTTAGATTGGGAGATCTAAGGGTCAGGATTGCATCAAAATCAGATGCACCAAAATGGTTTAAAAATGCATCACGTCGAAATGCACCAAAATCCTTTGAAAATGTACTATCTCAAAATCTGAGCGCATGATGCAATCTGAGCCGCACGATGCATCAGATCCAACGGCTAGATTTTATTCTCATTTCTCTCCACAAGGTGCATTCTCACGGAAACCAGCCCCTAATATATATATAAATATATATATATATATATATATATATATATATATATATATATATATATATATATATATATATATATATATATATATAATATATATATATATATATATATATATATATATATATATATATATATATATATATATATATATATATATTGTCAAAGCTTGCATTGGAGACTATGAAAAGTCAAATGGAAAGAAAATTTATGGATGGATGGAGTATAAAAAGTACAATAAAGTTAATTGATATGAACCAATGGAGTAAATCTAAGAATATCTATGTTTCTTAGGAATCAACACTTATGTTGTAAATGCCAAATACATACTACATTATAATACAATGAATAGTAATAAAAAATACTTACGTTGTAAATGCTCATTCTCGGTACAGATAACCATGCCGCAGATGAAGAAATCACGACAATTTTACCATTAGTCTTTCTCATATGAGAGCTAGCAAAGCGAGTCATATAAACTGAGCCCCAGAAATTAATGTCCTAATTAAAATATAAACAAGAATATTCTTATTAAAATCTTAACCTTTTGAAGATGTGTTTGTGTGTGTTAAGACTACCTATTAACTCTATAGCTCTATGAGTATGATATCATCTACTTTAGGTCAAATCGTCATAGACTTATTTTAAGCATTTCCCAAAATTTGTCAAACTCTTGGAGTGAGATCAGCTTTTATATTCAAGACAATCTAACACTTTTCAATGTGGGACTAGGTTTTCCATTCCGACAATATTTATGCTTGTTATCAAGCATGGATCTGAAGTGATGGTTCAAGGCAATTAAGTTTCTCACCATGACCGATCGAAGAGAGGTGACATCGTGAACCTCTTCAAACAACGAAATTGATGTTACCCCGGCATTATTGACGAGAATGTCCACTGTAAATAAATCACAAAATGGATGTTTTGAAAGCCAAAAGATGTGTTTATGAGAATGGTTTTAGCTAGCTAGGTATAGATATAACACAACTCACTGCGTCCAAAATGACTTATGGCTTGATCAACAATCCTTCTACAATCGTCTACAATGGAAACATCTGCCCGGATTGCAACAACATCTGGAGCACCAAGCTCGCGAGCTCGATTAGCTACATGATTTAGGCTACCCTCTCTCCTTGCAGCAAGAACTAGCGATGCTCCCCGTTGGGCATACTCATATGCAAGATGCTATGCATGAGAAATTAATAATAGGATTAGAGGTAATAATAATTAAATGTAACTAAATATTATAATTCTTATTGTATTTTAGCATTAGTGATTTAAGAGTTAACTATCTCTCGTGATAATCGCAAACATAGCTTGGATCAAACCATTTGTGTGCTAAAATAAATTTACTTACAGTATGTTAAATAATTAATGGGGAATGCAAATCAATCACTTTGTCGTGTATTTTCATTTGCAACTAATATCTCTCAAATCTCTTTCTTACTCATTTTTCATATCTTACTTTTTGTTTATTTTTTTCATGCATCCTTTATCTGGAACTCCATCTGGTCTTTCGCCTAATAAGTACGCAATGTGGCTTGCAATACCAAACGTACATAAATAATCCGACTTTTTTCAAAACCCAAACCTCATCGATGAGTCTGGGGCTAGAGTCGGTTCTGAAAACTCAACCGGAACGAAGCACACTAAAAGAAAGTGCACGCCAGAAGAGTCACAAGCCGCAATCGAGGACCAAAAAGTATGTATGTGTGTGTGTGTGTGTGTGTGTGTATGTGTGTGTGTGTCTATATATATATATATATATATATATATATATATATATATAATATATATATATATATATATATATATATATATATATATATATATATATATATATATATATATATATATATATATATATATGTATATGTATATATATATGTATATGTATATGTATACGTATATGTATATGTATATGTATGTATGTATGTATTGTTAGGGTATCTCCCCAATTACCAAATATTAATTATGCTGGAGTTTATTTTATTTTTTTAGTAATTAGAAAATAAAATAAAATTTATATAATAAAATAAATAAGTAAATAAATAAAGGTGA